>JADDOH010003254.1:0-81361 GCA_016648135.1 Agrypnia vestita | reverse complement strand
TGCTCATTTCTAGCAATGTGCGTACACACATGCCACTAATAAGCATGCCACTGTCAAAGTCGATACTGCGCATGCTCACGTGCCACTAAAGAAGCATGTGTATCAGACGCCTTACAGTATGACATTGTAACGCCGTCGAATTCGACGTTATTAAGTTTCACAGGTTTGGAATCAATGAATTCAACCGTTCGCAATTTGTGAATAACTCGACGTTTTAGAGACATAGGACAAAGGCCCCCCCATACTATCTGCATTGTATTATTCTATAATTATTATAGCTAGACCGCATTCAAAAGAATGTGCGAAAGAAATATGTGTGTTGTTACGATGCAAAAAATGAACACAAAATACGTTTTTGTAATAAGTAAGTAACCTTTTTTAAACTAAATAATATTTATTTGGAATATCATATTGAAGCTTGTCATGCGGGCTCGCCAGGCAACTTTCCCCCGCTTTCTTCTTACTGGACAAAGCTAGGAAATGGTCTTTTGATTGTGGTCGACCTATTGCTTGTATTATAGTTTATATCGTCACCTTAGGACAGGCTCAGCCTTTTATGTGAGGATTTGTTATTGCGAAGGAAGAGAGAGGAATGTGGAGCAAGAGGAGGCAGATAGGAGATAGGGAGGAAGTGAGTAGCATAATAATAAATGCAAGAAAGTAATTCATTACCCATCAAAAATAAGTAATAATTATTAAAAGTAATTAATATTTAATTTCACCTCTCCCTCTAAATTTTCCTTCTCTTATCTTCCCTATACATATATTTCTTCTTTCATATTTTCTGTAAATATTGTCTGAAATAATAAAAAATAAAAATGTATACTATCGATAAGATTGATCAATATTATTTAAAGCATTTTGTTGATCAATAATATTGATGGTGTGCAGGGACCTTTACACAGTTACAAAAATAATATCACTAAGTCATTAAAAATTTCATCCCCTTGTCCTAGTAGGGTCGGGGGCCAAAGACTCGACAATGTGCTTTCATATTTCCCTGTCTTATGCTGCAGTCAAAACCCGTCCTGTTGTCGTTGTCCAACGTTTTCCAGATACCTAACATATTTTACAAAAATAAAATAAAATATAAATACTGCTGATTTGGTTAATATACCACTGGGACATTAAAACCACTAACTAATGTCAAAATCAAATTCTAACTTGTAAAAGTGAGTCATCATAAAAAGATGTTTAATGAAAGTAAAATGTTTAAAATAAAATCTGAATAACTTATCGTTATTTCTGATGGCGACGGTGTGTTATGTCGTTTTAGACGTAAAACGTACGAATATTACCGTTCGAATCTGAATGAGAATTTTTCGAATTTCCTCTCAGAAACACGATTCGTCCACGTGTTACGCAATAACGATAGCCGGCAGCGTCGCCCGAGGTTCTGCAGAGCGCTTTAAATACGCCTGTTAAATAATCGGGCGCCATAGTGGTCGATGCACAAATCGATGCCGTAACAACAGAGCGGGCTGAACTTTCTTGTAGTACATTATACAACCTGCGAGCGGTCGACCACTTTCCAAATGCCAAAATATTACAATGTATCGAACACGTGCTGTTGCGCAACGTGTCTTGTCATCTTGCCGGACACGCGCGTGTTTTACAACACACTCTTGTCAATCCTACACGGGCTGAGAGCCGGCGACCACCGGACTTACGTTATAGTATCAAACCTGTAATATTTTCTGTAGGTACATGTTTACTACAGGAAGTAACAAGGTTTGCATATCTGAGTTCGGGGAATTTTGGCAGATAACAGGTGACACAGGAACCAAAAAAATGAGTAAGTAACAGGTAAAAATAACAAACCTGATTTTTTAATATGTTTACGGGACTATGTTTAACGGGACGATATACATTATGAACAGGACCAGACGTCACCGAACACATCCACCTTTCCTATAGTGCACGCTCTACCAAAATCATTTTTCTATGACTTTCTATGTTTGAATTGCTTTGACTGCTTAAAGCCACGTATTCACTAGGGGACAAATCGCGAAACATTCCGCGCGGCATGTCGCATCAACATCTACGCTCATGTTTCGGGGACAATGACGCGGTCATTTGAAGTGTACACACCGGGACTCACATATCACTTGTCGCGGAAATGTCGCCCGATGAGGTTATGATGACAGCTGCGTATCTATTTATTTTAACGAGTTTATCGAAACGTGGGAGGAGAAAAAGGTGGTGGGTGCGAAATTATTTGCCGCAAAGAGAAAGAAGGATGGATATTCTATACGAGCTTCGAATGTCTGACGGATATTTTATCAATTTCACTCGAATGACAACAACTGATTTTGACAATTTATTACAAATAATCGGGCCTTCCATAGCCAAGCGAGACAATATAAAGGAACGCTGTTGGCTCTCACATCATTTTATTTTTATATTCACGGTTTGAAGTGTCCCACAAAATTGTACTGCTTTGGTAAAGCGCGATGAGTTGGAGAACAATTTCGTCTCCCCACATTACTGTAATGTTGACGGATACAGCGCATGCGTATTCACTTGTAAACATACCACATGGTACTGATGCGCAGCGCGATGTCGCCGTGAGCTCGCTCGGGTACCGTGCGCATGGCAACGTTGCCGCGGCACGTAGAAATGCCCCGCTATGTTGTGCGCGACGTCGCGCGTGTGATAAGGGAGAAACCCAGGGCTATGTTAACTTCGACCTGGATCAAAGAAAGAAGGCAAAGGCGAGCTTCCTTTTATTCACCACTGACCTCTTCATAAATATGTTCCCAATAACTTATCCAATCCACATCCGTGTCAAAATTTAATATTTAATATAATTTTCCTTAAAGATTGAGGAAAATTTTATTAAATATAATCCTTTGTGCGTGTTTGTTATATGTTATGTTAGTTTTAATTTTATTTTTAATATTTATTTAATATCGTGCATACATCACGGATATTGAAAATTAAATATTAAAAAAATGGCGGTGAAAACTCAAAGCCGAATTAATAAATCGAATTATCCTTTCTTTATTTAATTAAAACTTTCATAATTAAATTCGTGAAAGAGATATTATAATATTTATATGTTTATTATTATTTTCACAGCGAAATTAAAGTGTGGTCCTTTATGGACCTTTGTAGCATGGCTAGTTTAGGGCATTTATATTTATAAAGAATTTTAAATTTTGATTTTGAGGCGTATTTTAGTAGATATATTTAATAATTCCAAAGAACATCATATGTACGTTAAAATAACCCTAAAACTGAAGGTGACATTCTTGCAGATACCCTATCACAATTTAAAAGTAACTCTTATACAACATCCCTCTTCTTGACCATTAACCGGAACAAAATACAAAATATCAATCCTTTGTTTATATATTCGTAATTTTTTATTTTTTTTTATATATTCTCCGTAAAATTCTGTAATTCTCTACACCGTTTGACATATCTGACCCAAATTTTGCATTCGTATTCTGTAGTACATGGCGTATAACATAGACGAAATTCCTCTCTCCCCTTCACCCCACCTTCAACCCACTTACATACTTTCTATACAAATCTACACCCTTTGACAAATCTTACCCAAATTTTGCATTCGTATTCTGTAGTACATGGCGTATAACATAGACGAAATTCCTCCCTCCCCTTCACCCCACCTTCAACCCACTTATATACTTTCTATACAAATCTACACCCTTTGACAAATCTTACCCAAATTTTGCATTCGTATTCTGTAGTACATGGCGTATAACATAGACGAAATTCCTCCCTCCCCTTCACCTTCAACCCACTTATATACTTTCTATACAAATCTACACCCTTTGACAAATCTTACCCAAATTTTCTTATTCTTTAGAACCTGACCAAACGTGTAAAAGAACGTCATTTTTGACGGGATACAGATACTTCTAAATTACTACAAGTCGTCCGCAATGTACTACGATGAAAATTACTGTTGCGGGTTAAATTACCCATGCAATTATGGCCAATAAGAATCTGTCAAAAGAAGCAAGACTAGCGGTACATAATGGCGTTCTAGTGCCAACCCTTATGTATGGAAGTGAAGCCTGGAATTGGCAAAAGAGGAATGAAAGTAGACTGAATGCGGTTGAAATGCGGTCACTAAGACGCTTGCGTGGAAAATCTTTGGTCGATAGAGTGAGGAATGAACAAATTAGAAGTGAATGCAATGCTGGCTGTAGTGTGGTAGATAGAATAAAGAAAGGAGTGCTGAGATGGTTTGGTCATGTGGAACGTATGAACGAGGAAAGGATGGTTAAGAAAATATATGAGGCGAATGTTGAAGGCAACAGGAATAGAGGGCGTCCGCGAAAGACCTGGCACGATCAGGTACTACAAGTATTTGAGGATGGCCCTGTTAAAAGCCGCAACAATCGTAAAACGTGTATGAGAAGATGTATGAATGTGGCCGAAGCAAAAGTGGTGTGCCAGGATAGAAGAGTGTGGCGTTCAATCCTCTCTGCCTACCCCTGCAGGGAAACGGCGTGATGGTTAATTAGTTAGTTAGTTAGTTAGCGTTTACAACGCCTCACCGAGTAAAGTGAGTAGGTACTGGCCGCAGAAGCGTGTATATGGGCAGGGTACCTACGGCTATATTTCATTGATTGTTATTATCTTGTGCGTGTTGCAACACTCGGCGGTTTCCGCACCGCCTCGGAAGTTGTTGTATTATTATGTTATCTATGGTTGTTGTTTGCGAGACTTTCAAATTGCGCGTTCCATATTTTGTACACAGGACGGTATCCTAAAATATTGCCAAACGCGGAGTTGCGTAATATTTCCGATAGATTGTGCATTTTATGACGTCACGAGACTCTTTCGAATTAAATTGAATAGGTCCGATTCTTATGTTACGAGTATATGTCTCGTAACTGAGGCGTTTCCATCGTCACGGGTGGGACATTTTTCTATTAATTGTTAAGGATATGCTAAAATTTTACAACAAGTAAGCAATTTTATTTTTAATTTGTTATTTAATTTGATATATACTTCCTAATATGTATTTTTTTTATTATTTATTTAATTTATTTGGTAAAATGTACAAACTTAAGAGTATTCAATATAATTTAATTAATACACATTTATATTACACGCTTACCCACTTTTAAATGAGAATTTATTCTTGTGTTTAAAAGTGGGGGCATTGTCACACATGTATATATCTATTAGTAATGAAATCGTTAGTGTAAGACATTAGATTAAATAAGTAAGATATAGAAAAGAAACATTAGATTAAGTTATAAAAATTAAGACATTAAATTAAGTAAGTAAGATATAAACAATACAAGAATACAAAAATGTGAGACATTAGAATAAGTAGATAAGGTATACACAAGTATACAATAAATTAAGTTATAAAAATTAATAATTAAGAAGGTATTGTAATAACAGTTAAAAGTATATATAGATTGTTTTTGATAAGATTTTTTCATTGTTATGGTTTTTTGTAGAAGATTTTTCAATTTAATCTTGAATTTTCTATAATTTTTTTCCGTCTTCATTTCATTGGAAAGAGCATTAAAGAATGATATTCCTTGATAAGAGAAATGGTGTTGGGCTGTGCTAGTATTACATTTAGGTATCAAAATATTTCCAGCTGATCTCGGTCTATTACTAAAACATCCAAATGTTCTATTATTGATATACATTTTGTGTATTTGAAGTATCGCAAATTTTTTATAGATTTGATTAATATTTGGGACGTTAAAAATGTTGAAAAGTTCCCTTGTTGGGAATATTGAGGGTTTCCTCAAAATCACTTTGATAATTACTCTCTGAACTATTTCCACTGGTAGTATATTAGACTTAAAGGTTCCACCCCAGCCAACTATACCATATTGCAGTATGGACTGGGCAAACGCAAAGTATACCATCTTAAGCATGTTTATTGATAAGATATTTCGTAGCCTTATGAACAGGTATATGAGCTTTCTCATCCTAGTGACTGTGGAACATATTTACTCTTTCTATTTTAAATTGCTGTCAATTATGACACCCAAGTATTTGATACTGCTCTTACCATCAAAAACAGACAATTTTTATTATTACAATTTTTGTTATCATCACATTGATTGGAGTGGATCTTTATATGAATATGTTCAGGTGAATCCTTTTTGGTAATAGAAAACGGGATATATACAGTTTTTTCTGCATTTAAAGACAAAAAGTTTTTGTCAAACCATGATTTCAAAATGTTAGCAGCTCTGTTTGCTTTTATATTTACATCACCCCATGTCTTTCCTTTTATAATTAATGCGGTATCATCTGCATAAGACGCAATTTCTCCTTTTAAAAGTCATTTGAACATGTTGTTAACATAAATTATAAATAGTATTAGACCTATGACTGTTCCCTGCGGAATACCAAAAGATGTAGTTAGTGATCCACTTAGCTTACGTCCGATTCTCACCATCTGGCTTCGTTCTTTAAGATAGCTCTGGAACCAGGATAATACCATTCCGCTTATTCCTATTTGTTTTAATTTTGAAACAAGTTTTGAATGTGATATGCTATCAAATGCCTTTCTCAAGTCCACAAAAATCCCCAGACATTTTTCTCCACTACCGAGAGTATGATAAATAGTAGATGTTAGCTGGGCAATTGCATCCTGAGTGCCTAAATTATCTCTAAAGCCAAATTGTTGCGGATTTACTATATTTTGGCTTTGGATATAGCTATTAAGTTGTTTTTTAACAACTTTTTCAAAGATCTTTGCTATGTTTGATGTAGAATATTTTGAGTTTGTTCAAATCTTTCAGAACAGTGCTGGATTTATGTCACAGAGACATTATTAATCAATTAGTGTATATTATAGATATCTCACAGAGACGAAACTGTATTAATTATGGGAAAGTAGGTATAGAAGTCATTTGGGTGTAACAGGACTTATGACCTGTCTTTTTATGGTTGGCTTAAGTGATCACTTTACACAATTGTAACATTCGCCATTTCCACCCATGATAGAATATACCATGCTTATTCATTTTTTGGAAGTTGTATATATGTTCAAATTGCGTGAAAAGCTTTCATATATGAGTTGTAAGCGCCTTTTCCATGCGGCCTGTACAAAGCCATTTTCATTCCCCTAAATCCCCACAGATGTCGTTAATGAGAAAATCTACATTGATTTTTTACGGAATGCATGGAAAAGGCGCTTACAACTCATATATGAAAGCTTTTCACGCAATTTGAACATATATACAACTTCCAAAAAATGAATAAGCATGGTATATTCTATCATGGGTGGAAATGGCGAATGTTACAATTGTGTAAAGTGATCACTTAAGCCAACCATAAAAAGACAGGTCATAAGTCCTGTTACACCCAAATGACTTCTATACCTACTTTCCCATAATTAATACAGTTTCGTCTCTGTGAGATATCTATAATATACACTAAATGTTTGATGTAAGCGATATTGGTCTATAATTTTTTATTTCCTCCTGATCTCCAGATTTGAAAATTGGTATAACTATAGTTTTATTATAATTAGTTGGAAATATTCCTGTCTGTAGACTGATGTTAATTACATGAGCAATTGGCCTGCTGAGTAGTTTGCTCGTGGATTTGATGATCTTCACGGTGACATTGTCGTACCCAGGACTTGCAGTTGTTCTTAACTCCTTTATGACTTCTTCAACCTCAGTAGCGGTTGTTGTTTTGAAATTCGAGAAAAGATTACCAACAGTTTCCCCATCGCATGCCTTAAACATTTTGTTTGTAATATACATATTATCAATAAATAAATTGAATTGAATTTGTAATATTCTTTTTTGAATAAAGCAACTTATTCTATCTTCAATCAATAATTGAGCAACAGAAGGTGAGCCCTATTTTATTTTGTTTGGAGATAAAACTGATACATTCTTCTGTCACGGGTGGAACATAAAAGACATCCATTTAGTTTTAACAAACGCTTGTACGAGCTGGCTTAGGTGATCACTCTACACAATGCAACGTTCACCAATTGCATCGTAAGAACATCCAAACATAAAAATTTGATAGTTGTATAATATGTACCAAATAGGAATCATACCTATATTTCATGGGGCTATGCTAGTGACATCTGTTATCTCTTCTCATGAAACAGTATATACAGATTTCGCAGCTGGTAATGATACTTCTACGTTTTTATATTTTTAATATAAAATTTATAATTTATTATAACGGGTGGACGTTATTACGATGGAATTGGTGAACGTTGCATCGTGTAGAGTGATCGCTTAAGTCGGCTCATACAGGTTGTAAGCCCTGGACCGTAGTACAAAAAGACTTTCATACATGTTTCTCATATAAATAGCTTCGGCTCTGTGAGACTTACATAATTTATCTTAGTTAAATAATAATCCGGCAGTGGACAAATCCAGTAATTGTGTTCTCAGAACATATTCAATGTCGATATTTTTTGTTATACAAACGTGCATACAATTTCTTGCCAGTTTATATGATAATTACATTTTTTTAAACTAGTAAGTGACGTACGACAGACTTTATTAAGTAACTAGCTGTGATCCGTCAAAATGACGGTTCTCTTACATGTCGGTTCCTAAGGAATAAGTATTTGTATATACAGGGTGTACCAGAACTAGCAGCAGAAACTTTGCTGGTAGATTGCTGCCTATGTTACGAGTCTAAAATGTTCAAGCAACCATGAACTAACATCAATAGTTATGGAGATATGCGATATCAAATTTTGCATTTTTTTCAATATTTCTGACTTATTTTTTACAAAAAGTTAAACTATCATTATAGTAACTTATATAGATTATGAAGAATTCATTTGCTTCAACACAACTTAAATAAAATGATAAAAAATACAAACCTTGTAAAAATAAACTTTTTTTCAATTTTGCAAGGTTTTTATCATTTTATTCGACATAAAGCGAATGAATTTTTCATAATTTATAAAAAATGCAATCTTTGATATTGCATATCTCCATGACTATTGATATTAAGTCATGGTTGCTTGAACATTTTAGACTCATAATGTAGGCAGGAATCTACCGACAAATTTTCTGCTGCGAGCTCTGGTACACCCTGTATAAAAAATAATAATAAAAATAAAAATAAATTACTATAAAGAAGAGGAAAAAAAAATGTACTGTAAAGGAGTTACGGACGTTACACGAAGTTACGACGGACGGACGGAAAACGAAATTATTATAATTGGGATTGAAAACTTGTGCTTTTAGCAATCGTTAGACAGTAGTGATGGGTCCGCTCTGTACTCACTACTACAATGTAGTACTACACTACATTGAAGTGCACACTTCGCACATTTTGATGTGTAGTGCACACTACAAACTACAAAAACTAAAGTTATTGAAAGTATAAACTTCAAATAGTACACTTCATTTCAAAGCGAACACTACAAAGTACATACACTTCAAAGTTATCGAAACTATGAGAAACATATTTTAAATAGTGTATTTTTTACGTGAAAGTTTTGGAAAGTTGATGTAGATATATGAAGAAATCTCTGGAAACTGTAACAACCCCCCCCTCCCATGGTTTGAAAAATTTTGGGAGCTATGAAGAAATTTTTGGGAAGTTGATGTAGCTAAACGGAGAAATCTTTGGAAACTGTAACAACCCCCCCCCCCACGATTTGAAAATTTTTTGGAATCGAAAGAAGAAATCTGGCTGGCGACCTTTTTTTTTTTTGTTTTTTAGGTCGCCAAATGTTACTTTGGAGAAAATATCGTCATTTATTAAAATATTTTTGTCGTTGACCTTTTTTTTTTTTTTTAGCTCGCCAAATTTTTATTTGGGAAAAAAATACTTCACTTCATTTGAAAATTTACTTCACTTCATTAATACTACAATTACTTCATTTCATTACTTCACTTCATTAATACTACAATTACTTCATTTCATTACTTCACTTCATTAATACTACAATTACTTCATTACTTCACTTCATTTACTTCACTTCATTTCGTAGTACTACAATTGCTTCACTTCAAGTAGTTTTTACTACAATTGTAGTGTACACTTTGTAGTCTTCAAACTGGTGAACGTGTGTGTGTTGTAGTCTTCATTTTGAAATGAAGTTTTTCCCTTCGCTATTAGACAGTGTCATCTCGCGACACTAGCAGTCAGGTTGAAGACTGTCCAAATTGGTTACTTTCCGTGAGAGCGGACCGACACGTTATTAAATTCACATTAAAACATCATCTGAAGAAATCCAAGCGGAGAATGGAAAGCTTTTCAAAATATTAATCTCTAATTACACGAAAATATTCCGTCATTTTGATCAAATTATTTTATCTATTTCTGCCTGCCTGAATTTGGATAGTTTCGATCAAAATTACAACACGTGTCATCAAACATCCCGATTATAATAATTTCGTTATCTGTCCGTCCGCCCCCGTAACTTCTTTAGAGTATTTTTTTTTACCGTACAAGTACCATCATTTTCGACGGGTTACGGCTAGTCAAAATAATAATTTTGCCGTCTGTCAATCTGTCCGCTCATCCGTCTGTCTGTCCACGTAACTTCGCGAAACGTTCGTAATTTCGTTCGGCCAAAAATACGAAATTAAACGACCGGAGATGGGGCTTGAACCCCGGGCCAGCAAATCCGAAGGCGATATTTAATAACGATAGCATGTTGCTACCGCCGAGCCTGCGTTACACGTCAAAAATGCACTACATATGGGACTCAGCAAACACGCGAACCATTTCATGTTCTGCCCAGCACAATCGCCAGTAAAATAGGCATGCAAAATATAAAAAATATATATGTTGATAAAAGTCGTAATTACTATCTCACGGGTGTCGGCTACAAATAAGTAAATACTTATTCTTTAGGAACCGGCATGTATAAAGTACCGTCATTTTTGACGGGTTACACCTAGTTAAATAATAACAATAATTACGATAATCATCATTGCAATGTGCTATTTCTTGATTGGCCCTTGCGATCCTAAATCCCTACAATACACTGAATTACTTTTTTCTTTCATTATTAATATAATTTAAGCTTGTTATGGCTAGTAACAAAAACTTTGAAGGAGTGTTCTTCATTCAATTTTGTAATATTCTTTACATTTTGGGTTAAATGTCGACAGTTACAGAGTTATTTTCATACATGTCAAATAATTAAACCTAATTAAAAATTTGCCAAAAAAAAATGGTTAAAATTTCTGCACATTAAATCATTTTATTTGACTTGCATCAAAGCTTAAAAATTCTCAAAATTCTGTATAAGCAACGTATCGCAGAAGATAGGTTAGCAATTTTGAAAAAAAAATGGTTACTTTGATGTCGCTAACCTGCTTAACCGTTGACACCTAAAGTGTAAATGATATTTTCTAATCAAAATTGAATGAAGAAGACTTCTCCGAAGTTTTTACTTCTAGCTACGAGACATCCTGTATATTACATAGATATCAATTTTAATTTTAAAAAAGTAACCCATGAAAACCAAGTTTTTATTATATTGCCTTTCTTTTTAAAACATAACAACAATTAAAGACGAATTAAAACATATACCATAACACTAAACTTAACAGTAATTTAATATATTTCTAAAATGTTAGATGTTTTGAGCTTTGATAAGACACTTCATGATTTGAAGATTAAATTCTAAAAACATTTGTCAGTCAATTTAGATTTTCGACATTCGTAGTGAAGTACCTATTATGTATACCGACGGAGTAATTCAAATTTAGAAAATATACCGCGACGTTATCGGGCCGCCGTTGCTAGTAAACAAACCTTTCTAATGATTCCAATTTGAAAAATACAATAAAATTTATAAAAATCCGAAATTATACTATAATTATTAATTTTTTAACGAAAATTTGATAGATCTTCTTGATCGTCGCCACGAGTCTACTCGCCAAGTTTCAGCTCGATTGGATCACGGGAAAAGCGTCAAAAATCGATCCAAAGTTTTTTCACCCGGCAAGCTGGCAAGCAAGCAGACGCCACGAGTTAATATAAAGGGAGTTAAATTTGCGAGCCCGCGTCGCAGACATGTATTGTTCCATAGCACACAAGTGTGGCAACTGCAAGAGAAGAGTTATGTATGGAGCTAATTGACCGACTTATCCGCCGGGGTGGGCAGAGAGGATTCTTCGATATACCGGGTAGAATAGAGAGCAAAAGTCCAACAATTGACTTTTAGAGTGCCTCCAAACTTGATAGGGAAGAATGTAAAAAAATTCATAACTCAATCAATAAAATACAGATTGCAAACATGAAAATATCGCGTCAATATTTCTATAAATATGTTGTATTGAGGAAAATTGTATCAAAATTATTACCACATATTACTTAGCAAATCGTCTTTTCCCGTTCTGTTTAAAATCCGCCGCTGAATATTTTGTCAAATGGAAATTACAATTCAGCAAGTTGACTAGAAACAACCACATTACGTAAATTAGTTCTCACGACCATTTCAATGCAGATTTTTCTGCCCCTTGTGTGCGGCTCGCTTTAGTTTTCCGGTGTTGGCCTTACACTTTTCAGTTTTCACTAATTGCCTTACAAATTCGAACTTTTTTTGCGTAAGCGCAAAATGCTGACACCTATTTCACGGCTGTCCGGCTATAAATAAGTAAACAGAATCAAAAAATGAGTAAGCATGGTATATTCTATCATGGGTGGAAATGGCGAATGTTACAATTGTGTAAAGTGATCACTTAAGCCAACCATAAAAAGACAGGTCATAAGTCCTGTTACACCCAAATGACTTCTATACCTACTTTCCCATAATTAATACAGTTTCGTCTCTGTGAGATATCTATAATATACATTAATTGATAAGTAAACACTTGTTCTTAGGAACCGGCATGTAAAAGGATCGTCATTTTTGACAGATTGTAGCTAGTTTCTATTAAATGTATTACTGCATACCACGCAGCGTCGCTTTCCTTTTTAATTACAAAATTCTATAATGAAATTTCACTTCATGTTAATAAAATAAGATCCTTTAGCAAATTTAAAAAATATAAAGTAAAGTTATATTTTCAAAATTCAAAATAAGCAAGTAACAGAACAATGTAACAGAGCAAGTAAGAGAACACGATTATGTTTAAAAATATTAAGGGGGAATACCTACCTAGACATTTCGGAAAAATCGATTTTGAAATTATTGCATTTTCTTAAAGCTTTGAGGTCTTAAGAATGTCTGGTGAAAATTTTAAGCAAAAATTAAAAAAAATAACAAAGTAATAGCTGATAATAGTGGCATCCCTTTGTTGATTACGCGTCGCGCAACACGGCGCCGCGCAACGTGCAGGCAGCTGCCAGTCGGGCTCTTTCATGATAGAAACTTTAGAAATATTATTATTATGTTTGCGAAGAGTGCTCGATGACATGGGAATTCTAAGCAAGGCGGAGGAGTTATATTATGGACCTGGAATAGATGACCTAATGTAAGTTGAAAAATTTCGCGTTTTATTCATTACTCAATTTTCAAAAAAGGTTTTACTCGAAACCATGTTTTAAAAATCGGTGACCAAAATATCTCGACAACCACTAAAATCGATTAACTTGAAATTTCTCGTGGTTATTCCATCCATAAGTATCTAGACTTTGTCGTACGATTTTTTTTATCGGTATAATAAACCCGATTTTTTCCCTAAAAACATTATTTTAAATTCAAACGCCCGCCATTTTGTCAAAAATCAATATTTTCAAAAACTCTTACGTCAAAGACTAAATTGTAGTCACAATATTGATCTTTTTGTTTTTTTATTCTGATAATTACAGATGAAAAGACCTTTTTTTCGGCAGTACCCAAAAATTTTCCGCCACTGTTAAATATTTTTTAATAAAAAAAATCTAATATACCTATTCATACAAATATGAACTTTCATGTAAAAATAATGCCAATATCATAATTCATATAGATTTACATTAAAAAATTCACAAAAATTGCTTTTTTTTGCGCTTCGTAGGTAGGTATTCCCCCTTAACCAAATACTTGCAGTTTAAGAAATATTTATAATTATGTACGATGTTCCTCCCGAAAGCACAAGAATTACTATTTCAGTTAATTACTATTAACTCTTTTAATAATAGTTTTACGATGTATTATAATTACGTGACTATATGCATAATAAATCAATAAATAAAATAATTAATTAATATAATAACATTTATTTCTTTCTTTTCTTCCCAGAGATCTATACACATAAAATCCACACTGCGTTGATTAAATTTTACCTCGGACGTAGGTCGATATTTTTAATATTTATTTATTTATGTATCTTTCTTGAAGTCTAAGGAGCCCTCTAAAAAATATATATTTCAAAATTTCCGGAAAAAAATCGAATAACATTCGACAATTTCTTAAATTTATCGCAATGTTACCAATTGCACTACAAATGCTATCGACAGCCAATGTCCGAGTAGGAACTCAAAATATAGAATATAATACTAGACAATATTTTTTTAACTTATCATTTTCATCTTCTGTCTTTGGCAAATTTAAAATTGAAAATGAAAGCACTGCCAATACGATCGTTATTAATTCATCAAATACTTTTAAAATAAATATGAAAGAAAGCTTGAAATAAATAAATAGATATATAAAAAAATCCAAAATTATCAAAAATTGATATTCAAAATTGTAATTAATACAATTTATTTAGAATTTCAAAATTTAATCGCTATAATTTTGGGTTTGGGGTAGAGTGCAGATAATAGTTGTGCGAGCTATTTATACGTCCTTTCTTTTAACTAGTAGCGTCTGCTTGTCGGCTTGTCTGCCGAAAAAACTTTAGATCGATTTTTAACCCTTTTCCCGCGATCCAATCGAGCTGAAAACTTTGCAGGCAGACTCGTGACGACGATAAAAATGATCTTAAAAATTTTCGTTTAAAATTTTTAAATAATTAAAGTATAATTTTGAATTTTTTGAAATTTTAACGATTTATATATTGTTTAATTTTCGCGTAATACACATTAGATCTTTTTAAATGTGTGTAACAACAAAGAACAAAGCTATTATAGTTGAATGATATTCCTTTACTTTCTCAGTCTAAAAATCGGGGTATTCATTGCACATTTCTTACCCTTTGAAGGAATCACTAAAAATAAAGTAATAACCAAAAGTGTAATGAAATATTTAAAGCCTTATTTTTACATAAATATCGGTAGATAGAAAGGTCACAAAAGGCAGTGACGGGGATAAAATTTCTGCTCTTTTACCGCTCGAGACAAGCTCTTGAAAAATATTTTCTCAATCAGATATTGTTTTATCTATAATATGTGTACTGCCTACTGCCAGTTAAATGGAGCATTATATTTTTTTTAATATTGAAGTTCTTCCAAGTTACGAATCCAAAAAACCAATAAAAAATACACATTTTAACAATAAAAATACACAAGTAAGACAGTTTATTTTAAGTTTATTTTAATAATTGCGCGAAACCTGTATCAATGAGAAAGGGAGTAATAAAATATAATATATCGAATGTATAATATTATTACGATGAACGAATCATTTCTAGCATTCGAGTGTGTCTATAACATCGGCAAATAAATGAAATCGTAGAAAATGTATCAGTTCAAAATGAAAACGGACAGGTCAAATTATTTCACGGCGAACAAGTCGGCTAATTGCGTTGAGAATTTAACGGCAAGCAAGAATGTGCACTCACCAGACGAATATCCAGCGATGGAAATTTCACAAGAGATTCACAAATTTCTTCCACACCACCGAATAGTTTCTTTGCTTGCGAGAGACCGGACAGAGTTACCGAGACAGGAAGAGGAACGAAAGTAGAAAGGAACGAAGGTAAATTGTTAACGGACAATTCGGAACACGTTGCAGCGATCGCGCAGATTGGAATACCGCGCAAAGGCTAGCGCTCGCAACGGCTGTCGGGAAACAACTGAACTTGAAGATGGCGGGCGTTCCAAATCGAATGACAGGCGCTGCCACGCGCCTGCGCTCTCGGTCATCTATTTTGAATTCGGAATTTTATTGCGCTCGCGTGAAAAAAGAAAAAACCGACCTTGAATTTTTGACGCGTAACATCTTTCCTCCCGCTTTCCTGCAATATTATGAATCAATTATGAATATCTCCTTAGTTATTTACAACTCTTAAACTTGTCTGTGAGACGTACTGTAACAGACCTAATATTTCTCTATAGGATCGTAAATAGTTTGATTGATTGCCCCCAGATTATTAGTCTGATCGACTTATATGCCCTATCGAGGTCATCGAGACACGGTGCATTGTTCTATTATAGTGGAAATGTCAGAACTAATGCATTAGCAAACTCTGTAATTCCCAGATTACACTCATTAGAGAATGAACATGCAGAGGCGGCTGACATTTTTGCTGATAGTATAACTGTGTATCGGACAAAACTGATACAATTGTTTACATCTCAGCGAAATGGAAATGGACAATAAATTTTTCTGTATTACTATTCTACCTTATTATTTGTACCTTTAACTGTATTATTATTTTATCTGTCTCATGTTTTTCTGTATTATTATTATTATTATTATTATTACCTTTTAACTATGATTATTGTAACTTTTAACTGTATTATTATTTTAACTGTCGTATGTTATTTTTAAAAAAAAATATTCTGTATATTTGTAAAAGCCCATAAGGGCGTTAAATAAATAAATAAATATTAATTTGCATGTTAAACCCCGTATAAGAAACCCGGAGTTCTCCAGAATAAACCAGCACACTGATAATGTCGGTTACTTTTCTCCCATCGCAAGGTTGTGTCGCACATATAATTTGTATTGTGCTGACCCTAACATTGATGCTGATATTCTTGCAGATACCTTATCTTCGTTCAAAAACTCACTCATACACAACATCCATTTTCTAAACGATGACATGAACCTATAGATCCATTAAATCAATCATTCATTAAATACTAATCGCACTACATTCAAACACTAAATATACAATACGCATAAATGTACATGTAAAATATACTTAAATGCAAAAATACATGTTACTAGAGCGTGCCGAAGACACTTGTAATTGGGATAATGGGCATAGTCTTCACTATAATGTTTGTTATCAAAGTATCATGTACCTATTATCCTGTTAGTGTCTCTAATAAATAAATAAAAAAATAATAAAAAATAAAATAATATGTGGCAGTGATTTCGTGAAAAAGGACGGAAATGCGTAACGGGAAATTAAACGCCCGGGAAGCGCGCGCAATTTCATTTGACCAATGAGCGCGCGATAAAAAATTATCGTTTACAAACAAATCAATGTCCAGCAAGTGCACAGCGAAGACGCACTTTTCCAACATTCAACGCTTCTGATTTCGTATACGTGTTGCGCGTTTGATGTCAAGCGTGTGGATGTTTAACTTTGATATATTTTATTTATTTATTTATTTATTTTAATGGTTCACAAACAATGAAAAACTGCGACATCAAAGTTTGCATTTTTTTTCAATATTCCTGGCTTATTTTTTGTACAACGTTGGACTATCATTACAGTAACTTATATCGAATATGAAAAATTCATTCCCTTTAATACAAGTCAAATAAGAAAATAAAAACCTTCGAATTCCAATTGGAATTTTTCGGGGTTTTCATCATTTTATTTAACTTGTATTGAAACGAATGATTTTTTTTAAATCGACATGAGTTACTGTAATGATAGTCCAACGTTTTACAAAAAATAAGTCAGAAATATTGAAAAAAAAATGCAAACTTTGATGCCGCATATCTCCTTAACTATTGATATTAGGTCATAATAGCTTGAACATTTTCGACTCATAATCATGGCAGGAATATAGTCCTGCGAGGTTATTAATGTTTTCCAAATAACCCTGTATACAGTGACGAAATATCATTTTTTTGCATTTTATCACGTATTCTAAAATACGTTCTGACTGTTGGGACACTATGTGAAATTTAAGTAGTTTTCAAACCACTTTTATTCTGCAAAAAACATACGTTTCCTTTAAATTGGATCTTTAATATAACATAATGTTTTTTTTTTGCTTTCTACAAGTACATTATTGGCAGGGCCGTTTCTAGGTGTTTTGCCGCCCTTGAAGATAATTGAAAAACGCTGCCTCCTCTCTTTTACTATCAACACTCTCTCCCTCTCTCGTCCACGCTAAAATAATTAATGCATTAGATATAAAAAAAATGTATTAAAAAATAAATAATAACATATAATAACAATCTTAAAAACTAGTATTAAATAATACATCAAACGTTAGATAACTAAGCACAGTTCATTACTTCATTCATATTCATATATTCGTTTTTAAATTTCTCTCTTCTAAATACTATTGAATGATTTGGCATTTGCCTACGTGGTGCCTATATTACTATAGTTTGGAGAGGAGCAGATGTAGTAAATAACTTAAATACAAAAATATATCAATCTTAAGGCAGGGTGGGGAGGGTTTTAATAATTTCCCATATCAAGCATTAATTTATTAATCATGATTAGGGATGGGTCGTCCACGTCCGTCCATCGACGAGACGATCAGCTAGTTGAATTCGTCAACTAGTTGACGCATCAACTTCGTTACGCGACTATCGTTGGCTATTTTTATTACGTTAATTTTTAAAATTTAAAGAAGTTCGTAGGAATATAGTTTCGGTGAAAGTAAAACCGCTACTTGAGCTTATATGTAAAAATAAATATTTTATTATTTATTTGTTTACGCACATTATAGGCTTTTACATATTGTTTTATATACTTCTTTCTATATATAATAAAGAAAGAAGTAGGTGTACACAACAATATCAGGTGTAAGCAGTAAAATATAAATATAAACTACATATATAAGCAGTGAAAGTATTGGGTATAAGCATTAAAATATGAGTATAAAAATTAAAAATATAAATAAGTACAAAGCAGTAATGTGTGTTTAAAAAAATATATTAGGTACATATCATTACATGTGTACAGGGTTATATGGAAAACATTAATAACCTCGCAGGACTATATTCCTGCCTTGATTATAAGTCGAAAGCTATCATGACCTAATATCAATAGTTATGGAGATATGCGACATCAAAGTTTGAATTTTTTCAATACATCTGACTTATTTTTTGGAAAACGTTGGACTATCACTACACTAACTCAAATCGATTACGAAAAATTCATTCGTTTCAATACAAGTTAAATAAAATGATAAAAACCTTTACATTTATTTATTATCTATAAATTTATAAATAAATACATAATTTAAAAATACTTTACATTTGAGATGTTATCTAGAAATTTATTGAAGAATAAATCTATCAAAGTCAGGCTTTGTGGCGATATTATTAATAAATAAATATATCTGTATTATTTGTCAACTTTATTTTAAGACTCAATCTGAGAAAAGGAACATTGTTCCCGAAACATGTAAAAAATCAATAAAAAGTGGTGTAAACAAAATTATAATAGATTTATTTTTTTATCTATAAAGTTGAAAATAGATCAACTAGTTGACGAATTCAACTAGTTGATCGTCTCGTCGATGGACGGACATGGACGACCCATCCCTAATCATGATGGACTTGTTGATTGATAAGTGAATCTGTATTGTCACCGTGTATTGTCATGTGTGCAAAATTTTAGCTCGATTGGATATGGATATTCGTAATTTGCGAAGCGTTAAGTTATAAATAGTTTTTAAAGAGTTAAGGTTGTTATTACGGTCGTTAGACATATTTAACTGTAACTGGTTGCGGATATTTTATACGGACCGTATGTTTTTCCGAGAAACGATTCTCGACGTTTCGTTGAATGCTTTTTCAACGTCATAAGGACCTACCAGTTAGACCGCCGACGTAACTAGTACTGGCGACCTCTATTGCGGAAGAAGTGAACATTCCACATCAAAGTCCATATAATTTGCGCCCTCGAAAGCAGTAATCAGTCCGCCCTCTACCTCCGCGGGTAAAGTTCGTCCTCCTGGTGACGTTGAATAAGCATTCAACGAAACGTCGAGAATCGTTTCTCGGAAAAACATACGGTTCGTATAAAATATCCGCAACCAGTTACAGTTAAATATAAATAGTTTGTTTTTAATATTCGTGATGGTATTCGTCGAATACGAATATTCGGTAAATATCTACTATACGGCGAATACGAATATTCGTATTATTTGTTGCATCACTACTTAGGCCCGGTTGTTTCAAGTTGGATTAAAGTAAGCGTTCGATTAAAGCATAGATATTTACGAAAACGGATCGTCTGATTGGTGGAGAACGTCAAAATCTCTGCTTTAAAAGAACGCTTACTTTAATCCAACTTGAAACAACCGGCCCTTAATACTAAAAACGGCCCTGCTCATTGGAAACAATCAAGAAATCAATGGAAAGGAATGGAATATGTGCGGGTAATGGGGCTTGACGCGACTAAGAAGTTTCAGTGTTGCGGGTTTCATAAAAACAATATCTGCAAATCTTACCGCAACATGTGAAACTTTGTGTCCGTGGTAAACTTACAAAGGTGCGGCAAACGTACAATGCCGTACAAATGTTTAGCGTATAATATCAATTTCCGTTCCCATAATTGATTTGTCCGTATAGGTTAGATTTCACGCAGGAACTCAATCGGCCAGTTCTTTATTCTGATCCCCCGTAGGGCCTGCAAATTTACCGAAAAGTGTCATTGCCCGTAAATCGGTAAAACTCTGAATTTTTACCGGTTTACCAACAGTTATGAGGATTAAAAAAGTTCATATTACTGAACTATATTGGGGCTAGCTGTAACCCGTTAAAAATTATGGTAATTTTACATGCCTGTAGCTGAAGAATAAGTATTTATTTATTTATTGCCGACACCCACGAAATAGTAATAACGACTTTTATCAAAATATTTCAAAAATTTTATTATTGTATATATTTCCCACGCCGGCAGATAAATGTACTACTCTAAACCCTGGCGATTGGGCGAAACATGAAATGGTTCGCGTCTTTGGTAAGTCCTATATGAACTGTATTCTTGACGGGTAATACAGGCCCGGCGATAGCGACATCGGTATCGTTGCCTCCTTCGGGTTTGCTGGCGCAGGGTTCATGCCCCATCTCCGGCCGTTTAATTTCGTTTTTTAAGCCGTGAATTCGAACGAAACTACGGACGTTACACGATGCTGCGGGGACAGACAGACAGATTGACAGACGGATGGACGGACAGACAACGAAATTATTTGATAACGAATTACGAAATGTTTGATATTAAACAAATTGTTACAAATTGATATTTATTTCAAACGAAGATTGCTTGTGATATTACAGAAGACGTTATAAAAGAAAACGGCTACTTTCAAACGCTATTAGTTAGAACAAAGGTTGACACCTTATATTTTAATATTATATTTTAATCTTTCGCGTACTCATTTTTTGTACATGTAGGTATTATCTGTTATCTGTCAAAATCCCTCGAACGCAAGTGTCATAATATCCAAACCTTCTTAACTGCTATAGTGTACATCTTGATACAGACTATGACTATTTCAGGTTTCAGATACTATAACGTAAGTCTGGCGGTCGCAGGCTCTCGGTCCATCGCGTTTGTTGCGTAAGCCTTTTGTCGCGTGCGTCTTTTGTGGCGTGGGTCTCTTTTGTCTTTGGACCAAATGCCCGTGGACCTTTTGCGGTTGCTCCAAATGTCCGTGGATCTTTTTTCGTGTCACGTGATCAGATGCACCGATGGTCTTCGCGCCGTGCCTGCACCAGCAGAACCCAGCGACAGTCCGGCGCAGGCAGCAGGCAGGTCGCTTTCACTTGCCATAGTCGTGGTTGTACATTGACTGCATCTCAAGCGGATTACCTAAGTGGATGACAAAACCACAGTTAAAATGTATTTACAGAAATTGTATTGGCAGAAATTGACTCCGATAAAAAATCTCTAATAATCGGTAATATTCTGAAAATAGCAATATCTTTATCCCAACACTTAATAAAAAATTAAAAAATTCGCCCTTCGCCGCAAACATAACCTCACAAGTTGTAATTTTTCAGAACAAAGTTCTGTGAAATATTTAATAACCAAATTAATTAATCAATTAGAGAGACATGCAGAAAAATCTAATTCACGAAAAAATATTAGGTTACTACTGGGATTCGAACCCAGGTCACCTCCTTTCCGGGGCCGGTGCTCTGACCACTAAGCTATAGCAACCCTCTATGTTTCCTCTGAAAAATTACAACTTCACAAATATGAATGTGTTCTTGAATATATAATATCTGTTGTATAAATGTATGTCCAAATAAAAATGAATTATTCAATTAATCATGGCGTCCATCTAGCGGTGGCATTGCAAAGTAATTTCAACTACCGTATCAAAAAAGTGGATTGCTCTATGGACAAAAATAAAAATTAATCAATTAATAAAAATAAGAACTACATATAAGGTCGATATATTCACGGAAACATAGAGGGTTGCTATAGCTTAGTGGTCAGAGCACCGGCCCCGGAAAGGAGGTGACCTGGGTTCGAATCCCAGTAGTAACCTAATATTTTTTCGTGAATTAGATTTTTCTGTATGTCTTTCTAATTGATTAATTAATTTGGTTATTAAATAACCTCACAATTTTCATGTTCCAACTAAAATTACATAAAAGAAGTATTTAAAGTATATAGAAAAATGTTGTATACGCACTTATTATGGCAAAATTGTCATTGTCACCTCGGATCATAGAAAATCGAAATATTCTTGGACTCTATTTATATTTGACGTTTGACGGATAACCGTCATGTACTTCTTTCTCCCTTTGACCACACCACCTGACGTATACCTACGTCTCGTTTATTTATTTATTTTTATTTTCGTCTATTAAGTGTTGGGATAAGGATCTGATATCCCAATATCGCTATTTTCAGAATAGCGTGGATTCTTTGCCAAAAATTAAAACAATTTAAAACCTCCGCTAAGAATATGTTTTTCTGGTGGGAAAAAATATTCTTAAATTCAACTAAATAAATAAAATATAAATCTCCCGCTTAATAGATAAACATTACGGTGCCGAGAAATGAATGAGGATTGAAAACGGCAGTTTACAAATAGATTACGTTCATTTAAAGTTCGAGCAGGCTACACACATGTATATATTTTTAATTAGTTTAAATTTTAGTATCATTTCATGATCTGTAATGTGATAAGTGTTAGTAACATTTTTAAACAAATTAAATCAGTCAGTTAGAAAAATATTTGGTTACCACCGTGACACGAACCCAGATATTGGGCCCGATTCTGAAGATAGCAATGTCTGGATCTTTATGCTATATCTGGATCTTGACAGCTATTCATATAACATTGTGACGCCGTCAAATGGGACGTTTTAAGTTTGACAGATTTGGAATTAATGAATTCAACCAATGAGAATGCTCTAAAACGTAAACAAACGTTAAGTTATTCGCAACAGATGGAAGGGATGTGCACATTCCTATGAATCGACATTTTTTTATTTTTTATTTATTAAGTTCTCTTCAAACTTATAGTACCTACTTTAATCGGTCGGACGGGTAGACCTCTTTCCATTTAAGAAAGACAATCGAATTAGTATGTGTAAGCCGTGCGTATGATGCGAATTGTTTCATTGTGTTGGTGTTTATACCCGTAAACGCCAACGCAATGAAACAACGTACGTGCGTCGTACGCATGGCTTACACATACTAATTCGATTTTCTTTCTTAAATGGAAAGAGGTCTAGTCAACACAAATGTGTTCCAAAATTATAATAATTTCAAAATTACATCGAAATTTAATTTTAACGTTGTGTATTTTGGGATTACGTTTATAAAAAAAAAATTTTCATGCTTCGCATGCTCAAAATACAAGTTAATTCCTTAAAATTACCTTCAATGATTAAGAAAAAAATATTCTTATACAGGGTGTCTCATAGCTTGTAGCAAAAACTTTACAGTAGGACTTCTGCTTTGATAATGAATCGAAAATAGTTATGGCTATATAAAATATCAAGGTTTGATTTTTTCAATATTTCTAAAATTATTTTATACTTATTTTTAGCAAAACTTTGAAGCATCATTACAATAACTTATACCTTCTTCTTCTTCATCATCAGCCTTCGTCTCTCCGTTGCTGGATATAGGGCTCTTCCTTCCCTTTCCATCCATTTCTTCGACGGAGCCTGTAACCGCTGGAAGATGCGTCTCCAGGTGGCGAATAGGGGAAATTGAGGGTAAGAGGGAAATAAAATACCTCTCGTCGACCGAGAGGCAGTAGCGTCTGACCCATAATGGACGGCTACAAACAGCGTCTGTTCCCTATGTTAAGGGCGGCTGATTTAAAACTCACCAACCCGTCTGGCAAGCGTGGTGTTTAAATGCCAAACCCCTTCCAAATTGAATTAGATAACTTATACCGATTAAGGAAAATGATTTCAAGCAGTTTTCGAGTAATCTAGGCGTAGATAGGTTTGAGGAGCTGATCTGTGCGAAAAAATATAAGCCCTAGTTAACAAGGCAGCGTCAATGTCTGGTGCTCTAATATCCACAATTCGGAAATATGAAGACATGGCCATCAAGAGCAAGATGAGAATCTATAAAGCATGCGTAGGACCAATAATGACATACGGGGATAAAGCAAGAGCAGACCCAATCAGGACAAAACATACATTAAGAATTTCCGAGATGAAGACATTGAAGCCATGTATTCACTAGGGGACAAATTATCTCTCAACATCACGCGCGGCATAGAGTCTACGTGACGTTGCAACGTCGCGCACAACACAGCGGGGCATTTCTACGTGCCGCGGAAATGTTGCCATGCGCACGGTACTCGAGCGAGCTCACGGGGACATCGGGCTACGCGTCAATATCACATGGTATGTTTACAAGTGAATGCGCATGCGTTGTATCTGTCAACTGACATTAACGTGGGGAAACGAAATTATTGTTCTCCAACTCATCGCCGTACAATTTTGTGGGACACTTCAAACCGTGAATATAAAAATAAAATGATGTGAGGGCCAACAGCGTTCCTTAATATTGTCTCGCTTGGCTATGGAAGGCCCGATTATTTGTAATAAATTGTCAAAATCAGTTGTTGTCATTCGAGTGAAATTGACAAAAGATCCGTCAGACATTCGAAGATCGCATAGAATATCCATCCTTCGTTCTCTTTGCAGTAAATAATTTCGTACCTACCACCTTTTTTTCCTCTTACGTTTCGATAAACTCGTTAAAATAAATAGATACGCAGCTGTCATCCTAACGTCATCGGGCGGCAAGTGTAAATAGATACGCAGCTGTCAACATAACCTCATCGGGCGACAAGTGATATGCGAGTCCCGGTGTGTACACGTCAAATGACCGCGTCATTGTCCCCGAAACATGTTGATGCGACATTCCGCGTGGAATGTTTCGAGATTTGTCCCCTAGTGAATACATGGCTTGAGGATGACAGCAGGCAAGACGCTGAGGGATCGCGTGAGGAACACCAGAGTAAGAGAGATGTGTGAGACCGAGGACAATGAAGTGGACAGCGAAGGAGGGACTGGTACGGTCATGTCCAGGGAATGGACAGCACCAGACTTCTTTATATCGAACTACATAATCAGCCTCACGGAACCCGCCCTCGCGAAAGACCTCCCTAAAGATGAAGGGGCAGCTGGGAGACCACCTCACAGGAGGGGTTATCCTCTGGAGAACAGACCAGATAGGTCCATTAAATTTTAAAGAAAAAGAATGATACAGCGATAAAATTATCTATACTATAATATTATAAAGAGGAAAGATTTGATTGTGGTTTGAATTGAATAGGCTCCGAAACTACTGGACTGATTTGAAAAATTCTTTCACATTCAGAATCCTACATTATCCCTGATGAACGTAGGCTATAGAATATTTTCAAAAATGTTAGGGATCCGTATGAAAACTTCGATAATGTAACCCAACGTGTGAAAAAAATACGAAAAAAAACGTTATATTGCGTACGCTGCGGAAACTATTGCCAATAGAGCAAAGTAATGTACTATAGTTTTATAGAGGACATTAATATCTACAAAAAAGTCTGCGATACCATATATCTTAGTATTACAGTTTTGTTACAATAACTTATGTTAACATTAGATGGAAACATTGTTTCTTAGAGAACAGCGGGCCCTTTGTTTTCCCTCACAAACTTATTTTTTACTTAATCCTTAACCCGTGCAACGCCGGGTACGATATTTAGGAATAAAGATCAATATTTAGGAATAAAGAATTTCAACGGCCTCCATACATAGTGTTAGTTAAATTAGTATAAACCACTACCAGATTTTAGGTCTATCGGTTCGAAACGTACCCGTCTCTTCGTCGGGACCAACACTACACCACTATGTTCACAACACTATACACCACAACCATAGTACTGTTAACCTTCACCAATATTTATCACATGCGTGGTAATCATGTCAAAGACTAGCATGCACTAACTTTCCTGCAGAACGTTCAGGAATCTACGAGGGAGAGGTGGTGTGAACATATTTGTGTAGTTTTGGTTCTGACGAAGAGACGGGCACGTCTCGAAACCGGTAGACCTAAAATCTGGTAGTGGTTTATACTGATTTAACTAACACTCTGTTTTAATGTCTAACCACAAAGTTTATGCTTTAAATATTAAAAAGATGTATACAAAATAAGCAATCGCGTAAAAGTGTAAGGTCCGAATTCAGTGTTAATACTTAAATTATTTATAGGTTGAAGTACGCTTTAAAAGTGTAACTTGTAATGCAAATTACGCTTTTAAAGCGGCCTTTAACCTTAAGTTAAGTATTGACTCTGTATTCGGGCCTAAGTCCCTCTCCTAGTACAAGAGTACAGCGAAAATGTATGCATTAATTATAATTTTAATAGACTAAACTAAAATAAAATGTAATGAAGTGTAAATTGTATTTAAAAAAATATAATTAAAAAATATTTTTTTAAATCTTTTCGTGTTAGGGAGGTACCTATATTCAAATTCAAATTCAAATGTTTATTCAATGTTCAATGTTACAAATGTTTACAGTGTTTACAAAATTTAACGAAGCTTTTTTCATTGTTGTTGAGTGTCTTGGCAGCAAGTAAACACTAAATTGATTTGACGCCCTGCCTGCTACACTAGTAATTTACTGTATTATAGCAGACAGTGCTCTTCCAGTAGTATAATGTTCAAGAATATTTATTATTTATATAACATTTGTGAATAAATCTTATTGCCAATTAAAATTAAGTAATAGTAATAATTAAATGTTTACAATTTAATAATGGTGTTAATTAATTATATTATAGACAAAGGAAAAAAATGATCTGAATAGGATATTAATAAAATAAAATAAAATGAAATAAAACAATTAAAAGTATTTAAAAAGATGACAGTAACAGTAAGACAGTAAGTGAAAAAAAAGATCTTAATAGGATATTAATAAAAATATAAAAATAATTAAAATATAATAATTAAATATAAAAATATTAAAAAATATCATTTCATCATGACTCGTGATATCAAGTTTTCAGATTTCTATTGTTTTAAATACATTCTGTTTCAAACAAAAATACTTAAAACGGAGATTTAATTTCGTAATAAAATTCATTAAAAAAACATTATTTCTTTCACCACAAACCGCAACAGAAAGAAAAATACAGCAAAGTCATGACTAAAATAGTTTCCATAGAAGAAGCCGTTAAACCATTCACGTGCCGATGACAAAACATTCACAAGTGTCAGAACAATGAGAATAAAGCCATGTATTCACTAGGGGACAAATTGTCCCTCAACAGCACGCGCGACATAGAGTCTACGTGACGTTGCAACGTCGTGCACTGTTCCGCCACGTCGCGCACAACATAGCGCGGCATTTCTACGTGCCGTGGCAACGTTGCCATGCGCACGGTACCCGAGCGTACTCACTGCAACATTCCGCGGAGCGTCAGTACCACGTGGTATGTTTACAAGTGAATACGCATGCGCTGTATCTGTCAAGATGACAATGCGGGGAAACGAAATCGTTCTTGAACTCATCGAGCTGTATCGATCGAAGATCGCATAGAATGTCCGTCCTTCTTTCTCTTTGCAGTAAATAATTTCGCATTCTCCTCTTTTTTCTCCTCTTACTTTTCGATAAACTCATTAACATAAACAGATACGCGGCTGTCATCATAACCTCATAGGGCGATATATTTCCGCGACGTCTGGAAAACAATAATTATTTGCAAAAAGGACCTTGTTTTTAATAATATTCAATTTACTACAGTAAAACCTCGTTTATTTGAAATTGCGACCCAAAAAAACATTTCGAATTGCGCGGAACCCCGTTTTCGCCAAATGAGATACCGCAGCTGTCAACATAAGCTCATCGGGTGACATTTCCGCGACAAGATATGCGAGTCCCGGTGTGTACACGTCAAATGGCCGCGTCATTGTCCCCGAAACATGAGCGTAGATGTTGATGCGACATGCCGAGCGGAATGTTTCGCGATTTGTCCCCTAGTGAATACATGGCTTAATAGTAGGTAGCTACTAACATTTTTATTTCCATAATACGCGTGCTTTATGGTAAGTACTTAAATAACGCAGCTTGCGTTATTTAAGTACTTACTATAAAAAAATTCTCGATTTATGACGGCGGTTTTGACTCGATCAAAAACGTAGATTGATTATTATAGAAGATTTATATGAGAAAAGTTATGGAAGTCTTTTATAGGATGGTCCGGGGGTTACGACTTGTATGAGCTGGCTTAAGTGATCACTCTAAACAAAAATGCAATGTTCAAGAACATCCATTAAGAACATCCACACGTTATCAAAATTTTTAAAGTATTATACATATATAGGGTTATTTGGAAAACATTAATAACTTCGCAGAACTATATTCCTGCTTTGATTATGAGTCGAAGATATCCAAGCTATTATGACCTAATATCAATAGTTAGGGAGATATGCGACATCAAAGTTTGCATTTTTTTTCAATATTTCTGTCTTATTTTTTGTAAAACGTTGGACTAGTATTGAAACGAATGAATTTTTCGTAATCGATATGAGTTACTGTAATGATAGTCCAACGTTTTATAAAAGTAAGTCAGAAATATTGAAAAAAATGCAAACTTTAATGTCGCGTATCTCCATAACTATTGAAATTAGGTCATAATAGCTTGAACATTTTCGACTCATAATCAATGGAGGAATATAGTCCTGCGAGGTTATTAATGTTTTCCAAATAACCCTGTATATGCTCTAAATCTGAAAATCTTTCATATATTTGAAGGGATTATGCTAAAGATATCTGTAGTCCTTCTCGTGAAAATACTATACATATAGTTCGCAGCTGGTGATAACACCTACAGGTCGTGCGGAGAATGTGAACTTCGTTCATCTTGTAATCACTTATTGTACTATACTTATATTGTATTAATGTTTTATTTTAATGTATTATCGTAAATTGTATCTGTACTAATCACCTTGTCCTAAATGACTATCCATTAGGGTCATTCTGACCTGTCGATAGTCTTTAAATTAAAAAATTAAAGGCCACGTAGCGGCCACCACCAGCAATAAGGCAGCTGTCACAGCCGACCACAGGGGCAAGCAGCAAGAAGATATCGACGGCCAATCAGCGGTCGCCACAGCCAATACCGGCAGGCAATGGGCAGGAGCCAATCGTGGACACCGATGGCTGCGCGGCTGCCAGCACAGCCGCCAATAGATTTTCTCATTTTTTTGATTAAACTCCTCTTACAATTTTTACATTTAAATAAAATCTCTACTTCTACGAAAAATCGAAAACGTATTTAAGTTCAATATTGATGTTTAACATCTTTACGCTCTGTTTATGGGAGCAATTTCGTGAATGCGACGACGGAAACGCGTAACAGGAAGTAGAAATGAAAAAATGTTCCAATATTGAATTTATTAATTTCTTTCGGTGTATTCAACTTTGACATTAGGCGTCGAAAGAAAATGTCAAATTCGATAAATTATGTATTGGTTATGTAGAATATAGATTTCTAATATCTCTGGATGATTCAAATATATTATAGATGCCTCAAAGAGACGAAATTATATTTTTTAATAATACCACATCTATCAAATTTATGGAAGTTGTATATATATTTAAGTTTCATATGTGTGTTGTAATTACCAAACAAAGCTTTTTCATTTCCAGAATCAAATACGGATGTCACTAATGAGGTATCTATATCTATTGGAATTTTTAAAGCAATATACTTTATATGTGTAATGAAGTTCCACCGAATTATTAACATTACGCTAGAATACGCCTGAAAATTATTTTATACGAAAAATAGATTTCACTAGTTTTTATTGAGCGTCACTGAGAAAAGATGTACACATCATTTAAGACAACTATAAGACTCGCTAAATTTATTATTTATTCATAATATCGTTGTACCATGATTATAGATCGACCACAATCAAAAGACCATTCCCTAACTTTGTCCGGTAAGAAGAAAGCGGGGGAAAGTTGCCTGGCAAGCCCGTATTACAAACCTCAATATGATATTCCAAATAAATATATATTTTTTAGTTTGAAAAAGGTTACTTACTAGAAAAACTTATTTTACGTTCATTTTTTGCATCGTAACAACACACATATTTTTTGCGCACATTCTTTTTTATTTTTAATAAACAGAAATAAAAAAATTTAGGGAATATCTAATTCAATTTTCAGTATTATTATTAGGTGAAGTATTAAAATGTGAATGTCTCCGTTGTAGAAACATGGATTTTTACTCCCTTTATATTAACTCGTAGCGTCTGTCTGCTTGCTTGCTTGCCGTCAAAAAAACTTTGGATCGATTTTTGACCCTTTCCCCGTGATCCAATCGAGCTGGAACTTGGCAAGTAGACTCGTGGCGACGATGTAGAAGATCTATCAAATTTTCGTTTAAAAAATTAATAATTATAGTATAATTTCGGATTTTTATTGGTTTTCCAAATTGGAATCATTAGAAAAGTTTGATTATTAGCAACGGCGGCCCGATAACGTCGCGGAATATTTTCTAAAATTGAATTACTCCGTCAGTATACATAATAGGTACGTCACTACGAATGTCGTAAATCTAAATTGACTGACAAATGTTTTTAGAATATAATCTTCAAAGCATGAAGTGTCTTATCATAGCTCAAAACATCTGACATTTTAGAAATATATTAAATTACTGTAAGTTTAGTGTTATGTTATATGTTTTAATTCGTCTTTAATTGTTGTTATATTTTACAAAGAAAGGGAGTATAATAAAAACTTGGTTTTAATGGATTATTTTTTTTAAATTAGCAATCCACTTAAGCCCAGACACGTGAAATTACTTGTCAATGTACACAAGATGTTGCGAGCACAATCGAAGAATGACGGAGTATTAAGCCATGTATTCACTAGGGGACAAATTGTCCCTCAACAGCACGCGTGGCACAGAGTCTACGTGACGTTGCAATGTCGTGCACTGTTCCGCGACGGCGCGCACAACATAGCGCGGCATTTCTACGTGCCGTGGCAACGTTGCCATGCGCACGGTACCCGAGCGTACTCACTGCAACATTCCGCGGAGCGTCAGTACCACGTGGTATGTTTACAAGTGAATACGCATGCGCTGCATCTGTCAAGATGACAATGCGGGGAAACGAAATCGTTCTTGAACTCATCGAGCTGTATCGATCGAAGATCGCATAGAATGTCCGTCCTTCTTTTTCTTTGCAGTAAAGAATTTCGCATTCTCCTCTTTTTTCTCCTCTTACTTTTCGATAAACTCATTAATATAAACAGATACGCAGTTGACATCATAACCTCCTAGGGCCACATTTCCGTGACGTGGAAAACAATAATTATTTGCAAAAAGGATCTTGTTTTTAATAATATTCAATTTACTACAGTATAACCTCGTTAATTTGAAATTGCGACCCAAAAAAACATTTCGAATTGCGCGGAACCCCGTCTTCGCCAAATGAGATACCGCAGCTGTCATCCATAACCTCATTAGATGACATTTCCGCGACAAGATATGCGAGTCCCGGTGTGTACACGTCAAATGATCGCGTCATTGTTCCCGAAACATGAGCGTAGATGTTGATGCGACATGCCGAGTGGAATGTTTCGCGATTTGTCCCCTAGTGAATACATGGCTTTAAAGAACATTGGACGGATTGGATGGACCTCATCCGTCTTTTTCCTCTCCAAAAATACCTATTTGCTCTTCAAATACGAAAGGGTTTTATTTTCTTTTCATCTTTCTATCCTGGTTGAATAAAACGAGCAATTGTGCGAGACGTTTCGAGCATTTTGTACTTATAAACAGCGGCAAATATTGATCGACGATTGTCGTACTTGATTGTGTGACTCCACCTTGAAAATGTTTTTTCCGGTAAATATTACGTACGTGCGATATTTGGCCGTGATCACTCAGGACAAATTGATTTGTATATACGTACAAGTACGTACATCATTTGCCTACAGCAGTGGTTCCCAAAGTTGACAGGACCGCGACCCACCGAAAAAAAATTTCAATTTTCGGGACCCACCTCCTGTCTCACATATTCCCAATACATATTGTAACTATGCGAAAGACTGTTCAAATAAGAAAAACGTCCAAATATAATCGAAATTTTTCATTAAGAAAAATATTAATATGTGAAATTTTAATGGGAAGGATGCATTTGTTGCCTATTTCTTGTCATAACAGCATTGGCGTCGACTTTAGTCACTTTTAATCGCAGTGAATTCGATGCGTCCAATTTATTTATGTATTTAATCTCAAAAGAAAACCATGGCAGAAAATCCCACTTCTCGTGAGGTGGTGAAGGGGAGGAGGACTTTTATGGCTTCGTCAGACAAGCAGGGATAAATGTCAGCATTTAAAATCCAGAATTTTGCTAATTAAAAGTATTTTTCAGCGACGTATCTTCCAATAAATCAATAAGATCTTCACTTGCTTTTGTTATGGATTACAAATACAGTTTATCCTGTCGAACTTTTCGATCCCTTCTTCGAAGTAAGCGTAAAAAGTTATTTTTCAACTCTGTTAAATGAGTGACAATGCAGACACAACATTGACATCTGATTGCACTTCGTTTTTTAATAAACATGACACGACCCGGACGAGACGTTTTGCGCAGTATTGTGCCTGCGACCCACCTAATATTAGCTCGCGACACACCAGTGGGTCGCGACCCATAGTTTGGGAAACACTGGCCTAACGTACTAGGGTTGGCAATTTTCAAATTAACGAGATAGTCGACCGTAGTCTGAAAAAACAAGATTATTATTTGATAATTGTAACCTCAATACAGTATTTGATGATACGTTTCAGTTTCAGTTTAATAAATCAGCGATAAATCGGCGTTCATTAGCTAATCAACTTTTATAACAGCTTGCATCAAAACATAATTATAGTAAGAATATTTGCAGAGTTTAAGAATAAGATAACAACAAATAAAATGTGCAGTTTTTTTGTATGCAGACCTTTACCGTTACCTACCTCGCTAGGTACATAAAAATACCTGTTCTGAGGTAAGTTCCCATTCCATTCATTAAGATTCCCTTTTTTTAAATAAAGATGCGAACACGGAATACGTGTCATATCAATATTCTTACTATTTTCAAACTAAGCTAAATGGTTATGCTATGAAAATTGGACTAACTTGCTGGTCTGGAATGAGATTCGAACCCGCAACTTTTGGATCACGAGGATTTAAATATCTAATTTCATGGTTGCGTTATTAGAAGAATAAAAAGAAAAATAAAGTAAATTAGAGTAAAAAGTATATACATATACCAAACAAACAACAAACAAAAAGTGTACATGCTCATTAGTGACACATGAGCACGCGCAGTATTGAGCTTCTTGAGCCATTGCTATTTAGTAGCATGTGTGTACGCACATTACTAGTAATGAGCATGCTCATTACTAGCACGCTCAAAAATCAACGGTTTATTTATCGATCGTATTTATCGACTGATACATTAGGGAAGCATACATTCTTGTGTTACGCCGACCGCACACTGGATGCGTTTTCGTACGAAATTGAGTAGTAATTGAGTACTTACGTATACGTACGAATACGCAAGTACCTGACCTTCGAAGTATTATTGAACATCACACACTGCACACGATTTAGTAGTGCGTGTACGTACGTACAGATACGACACCCGACACGATCCGGATTTGTTCGGAAATTTTTGCGATTTCGTACGATAGATATCGAAAAATTCGTCAGTTTGGTACATGGCCACAAATTTTTGTGGGACCAAAGCGACTCTACCTTTCACCTGCGTGACCATCAGCGCAGATCATGGCGGAAAATCTCCGAAGAAATGAAAATAGCAGGTAAATTAAATAATTTGGTTTAATAAAGGTGAGGTTATGTACTTAGAACAAAAAACTTTTATATATTTCTCTGATGTTATGAGCTCTCGTTGCACTTCGCAGATAATCGTGAAATATTTAAGTCTACCATATACGGAATCATTTGGTTCACCCATTCGGTTCTACGATGCCGACGTCGCCGTAGCAGCCTACGAGTCAGAAGAGAGTTTTGCAGAAGATACAAATTATTCGTTTGGCACAAACGTTATTGGAGAAATGGGAAAAGTAACTGGTCGTTGGTCACGCAAGACGTAATCAATATGCGCGCTCAATGCGTACGAAAATAATCGTACGATACGATACGATAATTCGTATCCAAAGTGCGACCGGCCTTAGGCATTTGCTGAATTTTTTTGGCAATACCTTGGTTATTTAATAAAAATGTATTATTATTATTATTCGGCAGTACTAGTATCTATTTTTTGTAGACACTGACTAAAATACTTAGGCTCGGTTGCGCCAGCAGAAGTAAATTTGGTTCGAGTAACATTGACCCGAGTAACTTTTTTTACCCTCAGATCAGAGTAAACTCGATTTCGGGTTGCACAAACAGCTTTTTTACCGCTGTCAAACCAATCATAAGGCTAATAGGGTGCCAAGCGGAATAAACCTCAAATACCGCATTTGTCTATGGAATTTGATTTATTTCAGTTTTTCACCACTGGCAATACGTACTTTTGCGGTTCAAAACCAGTTCAAACAAACCACTTTATTCTATAAAACAAACCAAACAAACGTCAAACCATCGCTAAAATAACGCGAAATTAAAAGATTCATTTTAATATTTACAAATTTCAATACGAGAATGACAGCGACAAAATTCAAATGACAAGTACCTATATGGATAAATGTCACATTTTCAAATCAGCTGTGAGAGGACGGCCATTTTTTTTACCAACGTTTTTACCTTTACCCATCTATCTTGGAGAGTAAAAAAAAGTTACTCAGATGTATGTACTTCGGCGAGTTAAATATTTTTACCATAGATGGCGCAACCCGTTTTAGTAAAAAACGTTACTCAAGTAACTTTTTTACTAAAACTTTACCTTTACTTTAGATGGCGCAACCGGGCCTTAGTCTAGGATGCGGGATGTTTACGCATAAAAATATACATGATATAAAAATTTGTATATGTAATTTTAACAATTTATCAACTGATCGTTTTACCATCCTTGTGTGAGAACTTCGGGAGATGCTTTGCATCACAATGAATACGCCATGCGTCATGAATATTGGAATAAGATATTTGGCATTGCCTAGGAAAATTCTCACGTGTTTTCTTTGTGGACCAAGGCGGCAACTTCGCGTGTGAGACGTTTTAATCGGGTAATAAACTTCGCGAGTAAATATTTACTAAAGGACAAACAAAAGCGGTGTAAACAATATCCTCAAGAATGCGTCCCTTTGGACGAAACTCTCCGAGCCCAGAGCCGGCTGCACAATAGGCATGACGACCGTATTATTAATTAAAGAATTAAAGATGAATGAAGTGATTTTAGAGAAGAAAATATTTTGAAAGGATTCTAAAAAATGATCCAGTTTTAATGTACACATTGAGATTATTAATATTTTAAATAAAATAAAAGTATACAATTGTGCAATCCGCCATTTTAACTGAAACACCAGTCAGAGCGAATGACGTCACGCCTCAGTACCCATCACCGTTTCTTTGAACGGATGCCATAGACACAATGCAATGTTTACTGAGGCTTGACGTGAAGTTTATTACTGAAATAATGTTATTTTCGGTAATAGTAGACGTGTACCAACAATTTAGAATGTTATTTCAAAATCCGTCATCATGCGTATTCCTTGTCTCGAGACAAATCATTCTTCGTTGTAGTAATGTTGGTTTCTTTCATGATCTTTGGGAGTTCAAAAGGTCCACGGTTATTTGGTCCGAAGATCCCCGACAAAAACAAAATTTCTAAATGTTGAGAGTCATTCATCTTCAAGCTCATTTTAGGTGCAACGAAAAGCGTGCGCATCACGCAACGTTATTATTCACACCATGAAGTATCACTCACCAATCAAAAGCTTAGTCAGCGGTTTTCCTGGTGATGATTTCACCAATTGCAATTCTTAAAGGGACAACATCAAAAGGTTTGTAAAGGTGTTATGGAAATTGCATATGCTCCGGGCGTTTTTATTACTATTTGTTATCTGATTATGTAGTTTTCGTAATATAAATGAGATCAAATTCGTAATGTGTTTTTGTGGGAGTGGGTACTGTGTTTAAAGTGTATTTTACATTTTTTATCCGTTGGAGGACTGTCGTTGATGGTTTGTTGAATACCTTGAGTTGGAACATAGTTGGACAGAATGCGCACCAGCATTTCAATTTTCTTTTATGAAAGAACTTAATATAAATTTATGAATTGATATTGGTGACGAATTCATTGAGTATCTTTTTGCAACTTCTTAAAAAACAGTAGCCGACCAAATCAATGAACGAAATATTGAATTCTGTCCTATTAAGGGGTTAAGCCACCTTGCGTTTGGAAAAATAGGTATAAAAAAAAATTAACACAGTCATTAAATATTATAAAATAATCTATAATTTACACACAAACATTGTATTTTTATGAATAATTAGCAATGTTAAAAATTGAAAAAAAATAAAAAATGGCGGAGATGTAAGCCAACAAGCAGAGCCCTCTTAAAAATCCTCGCTGATGGTGTACATGAGTTCTCTGCTAGACATTATCTAAAACACAAAATCTTTATTTTTCTTCTTAACAAGAGTAGTAGATCGGGAGATATCGTGTACACCGTTTTGAAAAAAGTAGTTTCAAGAAAAACGCAAAAGAAAAAAATGCGACTCAAAATTGAATTTTTTTTTTTAATTATTTTTAATCTGTGATTCCTGGACCATACGTGAGGCATTTTTCTATTGTTGCTGTGATGTTCTCTGATTCCTTTTGAGCTGCTCCTTTCAATTTCCTGCCTCTTTAGTCTCCTGTTGAGTTCTTATGTTGACTTTGGCCAACTCTGATGCGCTCACTATTAATTACTATAACTTCGCTAATATTAGGAATTTGGAATAATTAATTAATTAGCAAAAAAAAAATTTTTTAATTTCAAGGTGTCCCTTAAGTAAAAGTTCAATATTTGTACCTGCCCGAAGAAACAAAAGGACCAGCATCTTATACACGGCGTCTCATAGCTAGTAGCAAAAACTTTAAGAAGGATTCCTGCCTTGATAATGAGTCGAAAATTTTCAAGCAATCATGACCTATAAAATTCATTCGCTTCAATACAACTCTAGTAAAATGATAAAAACCTTTAAGAAAATTTATTTTCAATTTTAGCAAGGTGTTTTATCATTTATTCGACTTGTATTAAATTGAATGAGGTTTTCATAATTTATATAAGTTACTGTAATGATAGTTCAACTTTTTGCAAAAAATACTTATATTCAGTCAGAAATATTAAAAAAAATCTTCATAACAGCGAACCATGGTTGCTTGAACATTTTCGACTCAATATTAAGGCAGGAAACTGTAATTTTTTTGCAATTAGCTATGAGACACCCCACATAACCGTGCTGAAGGCACGTACTACTTTTTTGTTTAGCCTAACCCAATAGAACATTTAATTTACCTAATTTAATTTGTATTTTTTGTTATATACAATATTTTAGACTGCTGATTTGAACGGGTACGTTTTTAAGGTATTTTGAAACAGTTTATTCAATGATTTCGTTGGCATTATCATTTCATTAATGAATTCAAAGCTCTTTTATTTTGAATTTTTATGTCCACGTACATGTTTACCTTTTCTTCCTCTCTCACTCTATTGTTGCCTTTCCACTATCCGCTTCAATTTTCAAGTTTTACCGTTTGTATGATTCGTTCCCAGCTGTTCATCACAGGAACTCGTTTCAAGTTGTTGATTCCTGGACTCACTTTTCAGTACTTTAATCCGTCATTCTAACCCGCGTTGCCTAGAAACAATCGATTCATGAAAATGGCTATTACGAACCTTGTAAATTTTATAAAGAATACATCTAATAATGAATAATAATTGAGCCCCTTTTGTCCTCGAACTTTTAAAGTGGCGGGAACTCCTGGCGGTAGGCGCACTAAGGGCCGGTTGTTTCAAGTTGGATTAAAGTAAGCGTTCTCTTAAAGCAAAGATTTTTACGTTCTCCACCAATCAGACGATCCGTTTTCGTAAAAATCTATGCTTTTATCGACCGCTTACTTTGATCGAACTTGAAACAACCGGGCCTAACTGTACGGCGTCACCTACCTGCACGGTACCTAGTACCATCCAAGTACCTACTCGGGAAACTGCGCCGACAGTGTTGCTACTTGAGTGAAATCATTATAACCCCAGTTTTCACACCACAGCCAGGGGTAATAAAGCGTAATATTATTTTTACACAAGTTGTGTACATTGTGTAACTAGTATTAAAACCGTTGAAATAAAGCTTGTTAGTCTTGTGGTTAGGACTCTCGCCTCGTGATCCAAATGTCGCGGGTTCGAACCTCACTCCAGACAAGCAAGTTAGTCCTATTTCCATAGCACAAGCGTTTAGCTTAGTTTGAAAATAGTAATAATATTGACGTGACACGTATTCCGTGTTGGCATCTCTATTTAAAAAAAGTATACATTAATAAAAATTAATATCCATATTTTATTTTTTACAGTGGTATTTTATTTATTTATTCTTCTTCTTCTTCTTCTTTTTGTGCCCTCTCCGTTCAACGGATGATGGCTATCATCATTTTATTTGCTGCGACCCGGACTAGTTCTACAGTAGACTGGCCGAATCACTTTTTCAAAACATTAGGTTTTTCAGCCATGATGTTCTCTTCATTCCAGGGCCCCAACATCCGGCAATCTCTTAATGCATTATGAGGTGCAACATCTTGTACTTCTCTGGATGTCTCGTCACATGTTCAAGATGTTGAGGTTTTCGGATTATTACTATCCTAATTACTTATTTTTCTTTATTGTAATAGATCTGAGGAACGTATGTCGCGACGTCAGAAAGAGACTGCATGACAGAGAGAGAGAATGTATAAAAGGGCGCACGAATGTCGAGTCGAGACTCTTTTTACTACCATTGTTATCGAGACCGCATCTTACTGTATAAACGATTGTCTAAACCAGTATTATTACCGAATAAATACTTACGAGAACGAAGTCTTTACTTGGAGCAACCTCATCCCGAAAAAGAGTATTACATTTATTCATCCGAACCACAATAATACCTCCATTCACAAATCCGTCCGTCCGGTTTATTCTGAATATTCTTCTGTAGATCCACATCTCAAATGCTTCAAGTCGCCTTATCAATCATTCTGTAGGCGTCCATGTTTCCACTACATAAAATAATATAGAGAACACATAGCATCTGATGTTCTTATGTACCTACTATATTGACAACAGCACAACACATCAGTCCTGACGATGGACCCTGCAATGAGATCCAAAACATCAGCCAGAAAGGTCGTAAAAACACGGCACAAAACCCCAGAAGACACAAATTGATAACTTTGTTTACTTCAACAAAATTTTAGTTATGTTAGTATATAATCACATAACCTGTAAGTAATGTAATGTAATGTAATGTAATGTATACTAATATATCTTACATTTTGTTAAAATGACTGACTACAAAGTAAAGGCTTTATATATTAATCATTTTGTTTGCTTTCACTATTTAAATAAACAGTGAAAGTAAACAAAGTTATAATATTTTAATATAATTCAAATTAATAATTATAAGAATGACTTAAAATATTCACTGTTCTTCCATTTCAAATCTATGCGGAAAATTGCAGTGTTGCAAGCGCACTCTTCTACGAGAGTAAAAATCTTAAGTTTCAAGTACCAACTCTCGAAAGAAATATAACAAGCTAGCCCCTCGTATACTTTTTGTACACGCTCTTTATCTGCGCAGTTGTACGAGAACAAAGAAGTCGTTGCTTCATACACAAACTAGGGATGGGCGTTGAATGGACGGACTAGTTGAAATCAACCGTTGACGTTGCATCGACGCGTCGACCGTTTACGTTTATCGCATGGACTAGTTGAATTCGTAGACGGTGGACAGCGGACGCCGTGGTCGGTGGACGATTCGAGATTAACGCAATGCAAAGCAACGAGCGAGAGCAAGACAAAACGTCTCCGTTTATTTCTCTCTCATCTCTCGCTGTCGACTTGTAGATGCCATAGACGTCATAGACGGCTCGACGGGTAATTTCATTTCAACTCTAAAGTACACTACCATAGAGTGCAGATCTGTGTACACGAACTATGACTAGAGATTTGAAATTTGAATACATGCGTAGGGCGAGATAGGCTTAATAAGCTATTATTTTTTTTACTTGATTTTTTGTGATGTCACGTGCGACGATTCGGTGAATTCCCAATTTTACGCTGTATAAAATAAAACAATTCTGTTTAATTATTTTATTTTTTATTGAACTATTATTAATTAACAGGCCGGCTAGATATTTTTCTAAAATCAATATTTTATTCGATCGATCTCGACTTCTTATATCTACCTGAAAAGGGATGCAAAAATTTAATTATTGTGTTATTTCCTTACTTTTCAACTTTAGCATATAAATGATAAACAAACTTGTAGGAAATAAAATTTTCTATACCTAACTATGGTCCTTATTCAGGAGTCCAACATTAATTATTATATATGTAATATAATCTTGAATTTAGGTTTAATTAATTTTTATTAAAAATTCCCTATTTTCAATATAGATAAAAAAATAAATCTATTACAATTTTGTTTACACCACTTTTTAACTTCTTTAAATTTTAAAAATTAACGTCATAAAAATAGCCAACGGTTGAGCCGTCGAGAAGCGTCGCGTTGAACCGTAGACAGTTGACCATCGTCCCGATGTTTAGATAGAACGTCCGCGACGTCCGCGTAACGAAGTTGACGCGTCAACTAGTTGACGAATTCAACTAGTTGATCGTCTCGTCGATGGATGGACGTGGACGGTCTCGTTTCGTCGACGGTAAATACGTCGACGACCCATCCCTAACACAAACCTTGGACTTGCGACAACCTATCACGTAGGACCCTATTATGTTTTTTATGTACAATAAGATCCTTATGTATATTATAATAACATACATTTCTTAGTAATTGAGAAGAAAACAAAGTAATATTTTAGTGCCACTTGTAATATTTTTAAGGACAACGCCTTTTGACAAAAATACAAATAAAATGAGCGATTTTTGAAGTTATCTTCATTTGACGCATTTAGGGTAAAATTTTGATTGTAATGGAAGTTGCGCACGTGCAGTGTGCGCATTGTAGCGGAAATGCGTGTATCGGGAATTCGAGACCCATTAAACTGTCAAAGATTTATTCACTTGAAATTAGTGTTGCAGTAATATAAATAACGTATTGTCGACCATCTTGAATCGAGAACCAATCATAAAGATGCTCAATTCCAAAGCTGACAAATGATTGGTTATTGAATAGAAAATTATAACTGTTTATCGAATTACGATTTTAGGTGCATATGTTATTGTCGATGTTTTTGCAAAAACGACGTAATTGTTTTCAAAATAAAATAAAAAATACTTTTATTCATACGATATTCAATGAAGGTTGTCAAAGTTGTGTAGTTTCAAAATTTTTGAATACGGAACCGAAAATCGACAAAACACGTGGATGAGTAGGCACTTTGACTTTTTAGAAAATGCACACGTTCTTTGATTTGTCGCATCCTCTGTCTTTGAATCGTCATGAGACGCCGACTCGAAGACATTTATCCACTACTTTAGCCACCAAAAACCAATAGTTACATTTGTATCGCTTCAGTGAAAGGGACCCACCGCACACCCTGGGCCGTGTTACGCACAGAGCTTCCATATCGGCCCAGCACGTTCGCCGCCTAGTTGGCATTATTTTAATGCTAAACGCAGCCTCCTCACCAAGCAGGGCAACACGCACTCCTGCGACCTGGAGAGTCGGCCGCCCAAACCCTTCACTGTCCGAGCGTCTTTATTTAGAAAAAAAATGTGCACAATGATATGACAAAGGCTATAAACACAGATAAATAAAATCACCCGGTGGATCTGATGGGATATCTTCCACCTCCGTAGGGAAAAAGACAACACAAAAACAAAAGCACAAAAAGAGGTACTCTTGCGGCCGAAGAAGTCGACACCAGCCATACCAGCTCCAGTGTAATAGGAGTAAGTACACAAAACAAGATAATAAACCGTAATTTAAAACTATATAATTAACAAACTGAAAATCAAAGTAATAGTAAACATAAATGCATTAAGTAGAATAAAAGAAAAGATAAACAAATTGGCGAAAAATATTATTAATAGGTTATTGTACCAAAAAATTACAAGCGAGATATTCTTATTCGGATTCGTATTTAAATTCAAGTATCTCGGACCTCATGTGGGTAAAATCAAGTCAGCGAATTGAACCACTTCAATAACAAATATTAATAACTACATTAAAGTGTTATCAATTCTATTTATCGTCTCCCTAGACATGGTATTATTGTATTAATATATCACGCCAAAGAAGTATTATTTCAAATGTTAAACAAGTGAATTTTTGTTTTAATTTAATTGTTTTTCTATTCAATTAAATATAAAATTAAATACAGCATTAGTACTTATTTCGTGTGATTTTAGTCGAAACGTGAAAATTTCGAGAAAATTACGTTTGCGATAGGTATATCGATCGGTAATCCATTTGAAGCTGTCAGACCAGACCGCCTGGATAAGAAGGTACCGGAGAAACAAATCCCTTTTCTAAATGCAATGCAGACATCGGACACCGCAAATAAATGTATTTAGTTTGAGAGAGATGTGTTAAAATATACAAATCTCCTTATTTGAGCACGACGAACATCGAACACCGACGTACACCTACGCCTCGTTTATTTTATTTTTTATTCTCATCTATTGAGTATTGGAATAACAATCTTAAGATCCCAATATTTCTATTTTCGGAATACGGCCGATTATGACATCAAAATCGTCTTTATTCAATGTTTCGACATCGTAGTGTCGGAAAGCACCTACAATAATTTGTAGGATATCACAGACTTTTACGACGATAAACAGTTTCCATAATATATCCTCAACAGGAAAAGCAAATAATTTACTTGAACCTCGAACAATACTTGCTTATTTACCATCACGCCGTTTCCCCGTGGGGGTAAGCAGAGAGGGTAGAGCGCCATACTCTTTTGTCCCGACATGCAACTCTCGCCTCATCCACATTCATACATCTTCGCATGCAAGCTCGCCGGTTGTTGAGGCTTCTAACGGGACCATCTTCCACTATCTGTTTAATTGATTTGTCACACATACGTCTGAGGGATCTCATCTCCACTGCATTCAATATACTTTTGTTCCTCTTCTGCCAGCTCCAGGCTTCGCTTCCGTACATCAGTGTCGGTACCAGAATTCCATTATGTACCGCTAGTTTTGCCTCGGTAGACATATTTCTATTAGAAACTGAGTCGAGAAAGTGAGCCGTTATTGATTTACAGTGAAATACTATAAATTTGAATTTGACACTTTTTTCTTTAAATTCAGTACCTACAAGAATTCCATTTCAAAATGTGATGCTTTCTTCTAAGACATATAGAAACAATAATGATATTTTGTCATGTTATATGCAAAAATACATTTAATGTTAACAGTACTGTAGGGAAGGTTCGTAGGGCGTTGGAATGAAAGAACAATTGGGATGTAAATGTTTAGTTCTTCCCGGAGATAAGCTCCGGAAGGAAGTTAAAATTTACAAGAAATTGGTAAATGATTAACAAAGATCGGACAAAGAGAAATGTACCGCGGATGCGAGACGCGGACAGAAAGGGTTTTCTAAACAACTGGGCGGTTTAGGTTTTTTCAAATAAGCTTGCAATTGAGTTAGTGTGGGTGCAGTGTATAATACGTGCATTGTTTCATTGTGTTAAGTTATCGGATACGCTCCTCTCGTATCTGTAAACTTAACACAACGAAACAATGGGCGTATTACGCACATTGTATTGCACATTAACTCAATTGAAAGCTTATATGAAAAGAGCTTTACCTGGGACGGATCGAAACTGGTGCACTTAATTGACTCCATTTGTTCCCATTTGTTTACATACTATTTGAAAAACGAGAACAAAAAGTTATAGATCCCGTTGCAAATTTTGTAAAGGTGGGATATATGTATGTTGACCTTAACTAGGACTGAAACTGGAGCCCCTGGTATGAGAAATAAGAAGTGTCATGTCAACTGAGTTACGAGTGTCGTCATATAAATTCATTTTTTCGGATAAAATAAAATTGAATCAACCTGAATATAAGTTAGGTTATTCAGAAGAATCTATTTATTTATTTATCATCATTATGAACGCCTTGGTGGGCTTTTACTGCAGTTTTAATATATAAAATGCAAGAATTTTATACATAGGTACCTAAAATAAAATAAAACTTATTTTTGTGACCTTAGTGTGTATCCATCTCTAAGAGCTACACAACCTGGCCTGGGTACATTCTTCATCCCACCAGGGGGGAGAGGCGGGGAATTTTGGGTTAGGGTTTGATTTTGTGATGCTTTTGTCTGCTGCATGTTGGATAATTGAAATTAATTGAGAAAATGTTGATTGAATTTCCTCAGAGGTAATATGCAAAGGGAGGGGAGCGGTAGAGGATTCAAGGAGTTCGCGGAAGTGGTTCCAATTTGCTTTTTTAAAATTAAATTTAGGAACTCTTTTTACAGGAGATTTGGATGATTTTGAGACAAATGAGAGGATTATAGGGAAATGGTCACTAGAGTGTGGATCTCCTAGTATTGACCAACTGGTTGACGCTGCTAAGGAATTGGAACAGATAGACAGATCCACCGCACTGGCTCGTTGAGACGGGGAACTGAACCTAGTGGGAGAGCCATCATTGAGGATAATTAGGTTATTATCGTCAATGAATGAAATAATATTAGTTCCAGATCGGTCATAAAACGCACTACCCCATGACTGAGAGTGAGCATTGAGATCTCCAAGAATAAAAAAAGAAGAAGGAAGAAGAGAGATAACTGAGTTCCAAGCATCAATGTCGAATGTGCCATTGGGGGGGCAGTATACTGAAACATATCCCACATCATTGACTTTAGCACCTACTATTTGGAATGAGGGAAAGGACGGAAGAGGGATTTGAGAAAAGGAAAAGGAATTTTTTATAAGTAGGGCTACTCCGCCCTTGCCATCTGGACGGTCATCCCTGAGACAGGAGAATCCTGGGATCTTAAACAGATAGTTCTGCTTAAACCAGGTCTCTGATATTGCTGCTATATCTATATTGTAAGTTTTTAGTAGAGAGACTATTTCATGTTTATTACAAACAGCACTACGGTTGTTCCACTGAAGGATTTGAACATCGGAGGCCATTATGAAGGGAGTTAAGGGATGAGAAGCAGCGTTGGACGGTAAAGAATTGCTATTAGAAATTAAATTAATGAGTATCATAAGTAGAGTCTGAATAAAAGAAGAATTTTCATCGCTAATGGCATTTGATAGGGGAGTAGATGTTGGAAGAGTAGGAGTTTTTGTTAGTTGGCTAATATTAGAAGTAATGACACTGGATGGGTTAGAACTATAAGAGAACAGTTGATCATTATGTCCTTGTCTGTCATATCCCGGAGAGCTAGGAACTTTTGATTTAGGATTATGGTATACGGTTTTACGGAAAGAGGTAGCAGGAAGATTAGGTGTAAAGAGGCAACTCTGAGGGGTTTGAGTAATGGGAGGTTGAGATGAGACATTGGCAAATGATTTTTTGGAAATCGAGAATATTTTGGATGCTTGAAAATATGATGCATTATTGGCGGCCATATATTGTTTTATGTTTTTTTGTCTGGTTAATTCTGGACATGAAAAACTAGTCGCCGTATGATTACCTGAACAGTTCACGCAGGTGGGGATATCAGGAGGATTTGGGCATTGATTGGTAAGATGATTTTCACCGCATTTGAAGCATCGAGGAGGGGATCTACATGTCACCTTAGAGTGTCCATAGCGTAAACAATTATAACACTAAGAATGTTCTTAGGTTTTCACGGCCACTCAGAATCTTCAAGTTTGTGTTTACTGGGGTATTATGCCGTGTTGTTACGACCTTTCGGGCCGACGTTTCGGATCCCATTGCAGGGTCCATCATCAGGGCTGATGTCATCACTCACTCACGGCTCACATCAGCCCTGATGATGGACCCTGCAATGGGATCCGAAACGTCGGCCCGAAAGGTCGTAACAACACGGCATAATACCCCAGTAAACACAAACTTGAAAATTATAACACTGAATGGTTGGGAAAGTGTACAGTTCTACCGGCAAAGAAATGTACAAAAGATATACGTGAGAAGGGAGGGTTTGGCCTTCAAAAGTGAGGACCACTGTTTGGTTTCCATGTGACAGTACCAGAGGAAGTATCTTTATAGTTTAGACGTCTAGCCTTTACTACTTTACCAATATTTTGTGAAGTAGAGATATACGAAATTATTTCTTCCTCTGAAAGATCAACGGATATGCCACGTACGAGACCCAGGCGGGTAACATTAAAGGATGGAACGTAAGCTTTGAATTTATTATTTTGCGAGTTGCTAAAACTTGATACAAAATTGTTTGCCAAAGCTCCAGATTCAAATTCAACAGAGATTTTATATCTACCTTCTGCCTTAATACCATCTGGGCGAATGCCTTTTGTTTTTTGTTGCAAAATATGTTTACCAAAATCGATTGGGTGGATTGTACCTCGTTCTGTTCTCTGAACATAGACCAGAAAAGGGGATACTGCTGCATCAGAGTACAACAGTTGAGGATGAGGAAGAGGAACCTGAGGAGCAGAAGAAGGCTCTAAAGCTGGGATTATTGAAGGCGTAGGGGAGATAGGAGGAGACGCAACGATGGTAGAGGGCTTAGGTCTTATTTTCGAAGATCTTTTTTCAATTTTCCTTTTTTTAAAAGTTGAAAAAGAGGAATCTTCTGAGGAATCCGAGTCCTCCAAAGGAAAACGCGATATCCCTCTTATGGTAGATGGTGAAGGATGAGGATCAGGGGGATCCGGAGGATCCGGAGGTCTTAAGTCCTCCATTAAGGATGGAGAAACGGAAATTCGTTAATATGCTACGATACAACAAAATATAAACTAAATACAAAGGGAAAAAAAGGTTATAAATATCTGTTTTATCCAAAATAAGTAATTATCCAAGAGAGCAAGCACAAACACAACTGTCACTTTGCAAACTTGCAACAATACTCTTCTCAAGGCTTCGTATTTTAAAATTCAATTGCGTTTTTATGTAGCAAAATCTCAAAACGCCCGAAAAATATTTTTCCGCACATTCATAACATCCCAGCTCTGTAAATACTAAATATGCATACGTAGGTACTCCTGTAAGAATTTATTCGTAAAATATTTATTTACTTTACGCTATTATAGAATATGACTGTTTGATTTATAAATACGAGATGTTGGTAAGTACCAAAAGCCTGCATTTTAGGATTATATTAGGCGGGATAGTGAATAGCTAAATAAAATTGTTCGCTAAAAATGTTATAATTTTACGATATCACGTAAGCTCGGATATTTACCGAAAATGCATTTTTTACTGATACATAGAAAATACTTTTCTCCATAATAAGGGGTGTTTTTTTAGGTATAACTTTGTAGGTATAACTGTAAAATGAAATAAAAATCGTGGTACTGGCTATGATGTTGGCTTTATTGGTAATTTTGTGCCATTAGTTTAAATATGAAGTGTTTTTAGAGTTTTTAGAGATCTTTTTTTAAATGGCAACAAAATTGCTTTTTTGTATGTCTTAGCTTTTTTTATTTTTTTTATTTAAATAGTAATGGAAACCTAAGAGGTTTATGGGTAACTTTTTTACATGATTCAATATAAGAAAATATAATAATATAATTTAGATACAAAGGCATTTTTTATAGTTGGCCGAGTTTTAATATTTTTGTCATATCTGTTTTGAATTTGTCAGTGGTCAGTTGTTTGGTCTGTTGTGGCAGGTCATTGTACAGTTTAAGTCCGTTGCAAATTAGTCGGGATTGTCCTGTTTTTGTTTTGGCGTGTGTTATGTGATAGTTTTGAGCCATTCTAGTTTAATTATATATTCTTACGTACGGGCCGTCAATATTTAATTGTATACTAGGAACATATCAGGCGGCATATCCTGATATATAGTTTTTAGAGCATGGCACAACATAAAAAATTGGTCACTAATGAAAATTAGAAAATACTAACTTAACATTATTTAAACACTCTCTTAATCCCACACCCGCTGAGATTGATTAAAATCGAAATGAAAGTTGGTGGAAATCGATTATGTTGTAAATGATATTTTCCAAAATTGCGTATGTGGGTCACTTACTAACGATGTACTTTTAAAATTTAACTTTTTTTAAATTAAATGTTGAATAGGAGCATTATAAATATAACATAGGTGAAAAACAGAACTTTGGGATATCGGAAAAAGTTTTTATTAACGACATTTAAGATAAATCAGGAATTTGTTTATTTTATTGTTTATTTACATTTGTTAATACAAGTTACTAATAACCGCCACACTAGGTAAAAACCTGTTCTGTGGCAATTATTCTTATATGATACTTATGTAATATTAACAAATGACGATTAAAGAAAGTATAAGCATAAGAATGAAAGTAGATCAATAATACTTAAGTAAATCATAGGAATACCTAAATCTAAAAGGAAAGAAAAAGAAAATAAAATACACATACAAAATTAAGATAAGAATTTAAGTAGTTACAAAAATAAATATTATAATAATAAATATTAAAGTATATTTTAAATTATATAAATCAGTTTTTGCCAATTCAGAAGTCAAGGGCGGATCACTTCTTCAGCATACCTTCTACCTGATATTTTTATAAACTTAGTAATATGATGTTTAAAAGGTTTGTGTAGAATTATTTCTTTTGTTTCATTAGGTAACTTGTTAAAAACAAGCGGGGCAGTGAAATTAAATTGTCTTTGTCCAAAAGACGTTTTCCTTTTAGGTACCTCGAAATTAATTGTATTTGCCAGCCTTGTAACCCGTGTTTGTTGTGTACGTTTAAAATTTACCTTATCCTTGTGGAATTTTATAAGCATTGTTTTAAGGTATAATTGTCTCGGGTCAAGAACGTTAAATATTCCAAACAAATCATCTGAAGGAAACATTTTCGATTTCTTGGTGATTTTACGCATGATGCATTTTTGTAATGCATAAAATGTCGACAATTATTGTGATACTGTGGACACTTTGCGTCCACAATAATTTATGTATGCTAGTGGCGTTAATAAATAATTGTTTTAAATACATCGATGATTTACTCGCATTTCGTGATTTCGCAACTTGTCATTTAACCTTGTTGCAAAGCTGATGTAGCCGCTCGTCTCACAACTGTCATCATTGTTTATCTATGTAAAGTTTTAGCAGTTTTCTATGAATCGGAAAAATGGCGAACCTCACCGTACTTGGTTTGCGTACTCATGCTCAAAAAGTATGCGCTTTGTATAAAGCTGCCCTCCGCGATTTAGAAGACTGGATACCCCAAAGGTAATTTTAACATATTTTAGCAAAAATACATTTTTGTTTCGATTTAACCGCCTCCAGTGATCTAGCAGCGTTACATAATTATCTGTCAACAATTTGAAATGTTGTGACTCGAGTTATCGATAAAAGTTTTTGTATCGATAATATAATTTGTTTAATCGTCTTTTCATTGGTATTCTAAAATGTATAACGTATCGTTTCATCAGCTTTTGCCTCCTTGTTATAGATTTCAAACAGTAATTTTATTATAACCTAAATTAAGATCTCTTACCGTTTTAAATTTAACACTGCATTTAATAACCGTGTTTATTATTTTCATATTGTTATATTAGTAAGTGAGCAGGCAGAATTCTGCCGTCACTCTCATATCTTATTTCGTAATAAATCAATCCTTCGCTCCAAATGAGCTATGAGTTGAATTATATTTGTAGCATCAATGACATTGTGGAAGCTAATTCCATGCTTCCACTACATTTGCAAGGATGTTTTTCCTAGGATTGAAAGGTTTGTTTGATAATTATGAAAAACTCATCACCATTTCAGAGTGCACGGTCTAGACCTGTGCCGTACAACCGATTTGCAGAGTTTCCTGCGAAATATCGAACCTTCCTTCATTGGATTGGACTCAAAAGGTGTTTCATTTTGATTTACTGTCCACAGACATTTACATTTGTTTTGATGTAGAAGATTTCTTGAATCAGGACAACTACTATATCTAGATAAAAAATTTAACTCGCCCCTTTCTTTTACTGGTAATTTTAATTCCTCGAGTTTTTCTTCATAGTGCAGATCTTTTAAAGCTCTTGGTATTTTTGTGAAATGTTTCTGTATCCTCTATTAGGTCTATATTCTTTGTAAAACGGACAAATGGAAACCATATACCGAAAGAGGTCACACATATGTTTTGAATCTAGAATGCAACCCAGCTGATTTATAAGTTGGATTAAAGTAAAAGTTCCTTTAACCGGTCGGGTGCCAGAACGCAGATCTCCGCTCCCTAGACACGTATGCGAATTCGGCCTATTTTACCTGCGTTTGTGGGTTTTTAAAGCTTATCATTGGTTATATCTCAAATATGTCGTCTTTGAACCGCACATTGTGTTATTTATCTGTTAAAAAAGTGTTATTTTTAATTAAATATTTTTATATTCTTTGATATATTTAGAACGAAAATATTGAAAAACAATATCTTTAGTGTTATTGCTTCCATGGTTTTATTCGATAAACATGTGCGTACATTTCTGACAGTAAATTTCATTATTTATTTTCATAACTAATGAATAAGTAATTATTGTACAAGTAATTATTGAAATATAAGTAATTATTGAAGTCTGCATATTGAGAAACTAGAAACTCCAACTTCTTAGCGATTATTTTGATTTTTACATGAATATAACCATCACAAAAAAGTGTCTGAAAAACAGCAATCGTGCGTGAAATTGCCTAGCATATAACCTGTTAAAGCATAGATTTTTGCGTTCTCCACCAATCAAACGATACATTTCTGTAAAAATCTATGCTTTAAACAAACTTTTATTTTAATCCAACTTGAAACAACCGAGCCTTAGATTCAAAAGACTGTGCATGAGTTTCAGTTCGAGTTCGGTTTGCGGCTGTTCATCTAGGTGACGCAATATTGTTCTGATCACCCAAAACAAAGAGAATTGGGAAAGGGAAATGTATAATAAATATAATTATTTTCGTTAGGTAACTATGACAAATAATGGTTCAAGGTAATTTACAAGATTCTTAAGATAAAAATCAATATTTTGTTAAACATACATGGATCGTAAATTCGTAATAAAATTAAAAATAAATCTCCAGAATGACTGGGTGTTCTTAAAAGAGGCCTGTTAATTTGATGCCGAAGCGTTATTCATATCATCACGCAAACCGCTTATTGCAATCTGGAGTTTCGTCTAAAATATGAATTTTTATGAATATTATATAAAATAAGTACTATTATTTTAGAAGGAGGTAGAAATTAGTTTGTATCATACAAATGTACTAATTTCTTCATCTGAAGAGTTCAAATATTAAATTAAAGCCAATATTATATTCAAGAACACATTCTTATCGTGAAGTTGCAATTTTTTCAGAACTAAGTTCTGTGAAATTTAAAACCAAATTAATTAATCAATTAGAAAGACATACCTAAAAATTAAATCCACGAAAAAATATTTGGCTGCTACCGGGATTCGAACCACGGATCTCCTCCTTTCCGGGGCAAGTGCGTTATCGAATTACGCTATAGAAGCCTTGTATATTTCCGTGAATATATCGACCTTATCTGTAAGTCTCATTTATTAATTGATTAACATTTATTATCCATTTTTAGAGCAATCCACTTTTTCTGATACGGAAGTTACAAATTACTTTTCGATCTTGCCACTAGATGGACGCCAGAATTAACCATTTAATTCATTTTTATTTTTGGACACATTTGATACAACATACATATATTATATTCAAGAACACATTCTTATTGTGAAGTTGCAATTTTTTCAGAACAAAATTAATCAATTAGAAATACATGCAGAAAAATCAAATTCACGAAAAAATATTTTCCCGGTAGCAGCCAAATATTTTTTTGTGGATTTGGTTTTTCTGTATGTCTTTCAAATTAATTAATCAATTTGGTTTTAAAGCCTATATTATCATCTTATCATTGTTGGCATTTGACAGATGTCTTGATGTTTCTTTATTCTTGAACATGTTGGTATAACAACCCGAAGTTTCTGGAGCTGTAATTACAATGAGTGCAGACCAGTTTCTAGTAAATTACGGAATAATCCAAGAATATGGTCCCTTTGTTCATACAATGAAAATAAGTATTTCACTATATAATTTAATGCCCTGTTAATTTAATCTAACTAAAATAATCGTAATCTAAATTAAACAAACCAAACCTAATAACCTAACCTAACCTCATACATTGCCTGTGAAATGTCAAAATATGCAGTGCATTTTCCGAAACTTTAAAGTGTAATATCTTATTTAATACTTACTTTTTAAACGTAAATTATCTTTCATTTTGTTATTAGCACATTCAATAATATAGTGAAATACTCATTTTCTTTGTATATGCAATGGGACCATTATCTTGGATTTGACCCTCAAGTGGAGCAATGTCTATGTTTGCCCACTATATGCATTTTCTGTATTTTTTAGACATGTTATGCGTTACGAGGCTGTTCTACTGCGGGCCAGATTTGATGCCAACAAGGACATAGCGGACATGGCGAAGGCCAACCGACTCCTTTTGGAGGGTCAAGAAGAACTGTTCCAGGGGCAGCACTATCAACCAAAGAAGTGTGAGTTAACTACAACATAAAATATTATTGAATTTTTAAACACACTCAACCGTATTCTAAAATAAGCAATTTTGCTATTTCTGTATCTTTGTATGTTGTTTTTGTTCTGTTCTTCGTTGTTTTTATCTGTAATGCTGACAATTTTGAAGTTTTAAGTTTGACAGGTAATTGTCAAACTTAATTGTGTAATGAAATCGTGTAATGAATTCAATCAATTAGAAAACTCATGATTGTGAATAACTTACTGTTTTTTACGTTTTAAAGCCTCCTGATGATGATGAATTCATTCATTTCAAACCTGTCAAACATAAAATTTCAAAATTGGCGGCATTACAATGTTATACAATAACTGTCAAGATACAGAAATAGCAATATTGCTAGTTTCAAAATACAGCTGACTATTTATTTATCGAATACTAGCGTAACCAGTCAAAAAAAAAAGCTACTTTTACATATCGCTTTTGAATAATTTTAAAAAAAAATTGTTTGAAAAAACATTTTTGTAAAAAAAAGTTACGGACGGAGTTACGCGGACGGACGGACAGACAGTCAGCGAAATTATAATAATTGGGATTTTCGTATCAAATCTGAAATCAATTAGTCTTGTATCTAAGTATTATTCGACATTAGCCTAGCGTCCCAAGTTGCGAAAAGGGTGCACAAGAACAAACGCACTTCCTTGTTTGTTGTTTGTATTTACGGTTTCTATAAACGCTTGAAACTTGATAAATCTTCGTGTAGCTAATATGTCACTGCTTTATTCTTTTTATTGAGCTGCAGTCTGTCGGACGCCGTGCCCCTTTTAAATCATGTTTACCATCCAGAATATGCAATAAAATCACCCTGCAACTTTAAATCATCATAAAAATATTTTGCTTCGGCTGCGCAAATAAATAATAACTGTATAAACATCCCTGACAGTTGACACAACGTCGCCGTCATAAATTACACTCCATTTTTTAAAGAAGTGAAAATGATGATCGGGCACAACTAACCCTTATAAGGTGCTTAATAATAAAAATAAAATAAGTATTTCGAGAGCTCACTTTTCTACTGTAGTGTTGGTAAAACCACTATTTTAACTGGTTACACATGGTACAGTTATTTGAGATTTGTATCCGATTGTAATGATTTGTAAATTAAGTATGACCTTTGTCTACGACCGATGGTTGCCCGTTAAATGGCGAAAAATTGGTTACCAATCACTGGTACAATCAGATACAAATCTCAAATAACCGTTAGTGTGTCAGTGTTAAAAAAACCATCACTACATTAAAGGCAGCCGATTTTTCCATCCTTAATACGTGTTTGGCCATTATGAACAATGTGGAACGTACATGGAAATTCGAACTCCCAACCACTGGATAACTAGGCGAGTGTAGATTTTGAAATACGTATAGGCTAAACAGCTTGGAGAGTAGGCCAGCATCCAGCATAGAGTGGCCCTCAATTGCAGTGGCCACGACAGAGACCCCTAAGGTCACAATATATCTATGTGACTTACTCAAGCTTGTTTCAACTACAGTAATTGGGCTTCATGGCCTGTTTTAATATATACCTCTCGAATTTCGAACTCGCAATGTGGCTGTCCACCAGCCTTAATTATATTTTAAAAAAGAGGTTGCAAAACTGCTGTCCACACTTTCTTCCGGGATGAACTAATGCGATAATCGTTTTCCAGTCCCAAATAGCCCCGGAGGCGCGGCATGGAAGCGTGAGACTATCCCACCGGATTGGCTGCTGGACTATTGGCACCCCCTAGAGAAGGCCATGTATCCAGAGTACTTTGCGCGCAGGGAGCTCCGTAAAAAGGAGTACATCGCATGGTGGGAGCAGCAGTACGGCAAGCCCAAGCCTGAGGATCACCAGCACCATTGAACTAACGATAAAGGCAGTTATTTATGTATCTCCAGATAAATTTAATGTAAATATTTCATAGTTAACTAAGGCTTTTTTTAATTAATCACCTCCCTATCCTTATGAAAATAGTCAGTATTTACGTCATAAACAGTTTTATCCCAATTGAATATTGTGCCATATATTCGGCCGTATTCTGAACTCAGTAATATTGCTATTTCTGTATCTTGACTGTTATGTATAACATTGTGATGCTGCCAATTTTGACGTTTGAAATTAATGAATTCAGCTCTAAAACGTAAACAAACGTTAAGTTATTTACAATTATGAATAATGAGCTTTCTAATTGATTGAATTCATTAATTTCAAACCTGTCAAACTTAAACAAAACAAACAAAAAATTGGTGGCATTACAATGTTTTACAACAACTATAAAGAAACAGAAATAGCAACATTGCTTAGTTAAGAACACAGCCAATTTACAGTTAAGGTATTCTATGCATATTAAATACTGCTTCAAGATGACATTAACTCTTAAAAGACTATGCTAAAAAATACCTTCGGGAACGGTGGTGTAACACAGCGTTACCTGATTAAAAATCATCATAGTTTTTAATACGTGATAAAATATACATATATACGATAACGCTTTTTAAAGGTCTCTTTATATAATTATGTAAGGTAAACGTATATATGTGCATTATTTTAGTAAATTATCATAAAATCATGGCATATCTAATTTGAGTGTGCTCACGCTGATGTATCATTACCAACTGAATTCAAAGACGCGGTCGCCAGGTCACCTGCAGTCCGTCTTTGTCTAGCACGTGTTACGCGACTCTACCGTACTCTTTCGATATTGTTTTCGCTTTCACCGAAACCCAAGTAACCGCCATCTCTGTCCTACATGAAATGTGTGGTATTGTCGTGCTCTTTCTTGCTCGATTTAACTGCGATGTGCAATATTCTGCTCTCTTTTACACATCGGCCGAAAATACGAGAGTAATGAATAAATATTTTTTAATTAAAAAATCTGTACATTCGTAACAGTTTAATTTAGTCATTTTGGTGTGAAAATGTCTATTCCATGATTACAAAAAATATGACATTTTAGTTTTCGTAAATAAGGTAGATATTTCATATTTTCTATGACATGTAGACCTACGTTACACTCTCGATACACAGGAGTTAAGAATGTCATAACTGTAAAATTTGAGTGGTTTTGCTTTGTTTATACAACTGTAAATTAAATACAGATTATGGTACAAGTCTTAACAATTCTGCTCGACGGATATATTAGTTCTCTTTATTGTTATATTATTTTTAGATGCAACATTAATAAACTTTTGCATTATGCCAAATATTTAAAGCTTATAGATTTCGTATGCACTTATTAATTTCTTCTCCCACAGCGTCCTGTTATAAAATTATGGCAAAATTGTCATAGTCATGTTGGACCCATAGAAAAGAGAAATTTTGATAATTTGATGGATAACTGTCATGTATTTCTTTCTCCCTCTGACCACACCACTGATGTATACCCACGTCTCGTTTATTTTTATTTTTTTCGTCGTGTTGGGATAAAGATCCGACATCCCAGTATCGGTATTTTCAGAATAGCACAGAACATGTACATATTTATCATTAAGCAGCAAAGAAGTGAACTGTATTATCCACAACGTTGGTGCCCCATCAACGTTGGTGTCCTTGCGAATGGGCACGCTTTCAGTGTCATGTATATGTATATGACAGCCGCCAGGAGAGTTAAATATCAATTGGCGTTAAAGTCTATTGGTGCTATAAATTACCCACATCTCATCTCCTGTAACATGCGCTCCAGAAAGGTTGGTATTTTCTCGTCACGTTCAAACTAAACAAACTGAGCATATTTATGAATCTTTAGCAAAAAAACATATTCATTTGAGAACTAACAAACCACTCTCATTGTATACACCACATTCATTGTTTTTAAACATCTACCTGTTTCGATACCGTACAGTATCTTCGTCTAGACGAATGCACAATTGGATGCACCTTGTGCGTCCATCCTGATGAAGTTACACTAAGGTATCGAAGCAGGTAGACATTTAAAAATAATCAGTGTGGTTTATACAGTTTGTTAGTTTTCTCAAAAATTAATAATTATGCCCAACCACAAAATCAACGCTATAAATAATAAATATAAAATTGATGAGAATCAGAATATAATCCTTTTGTTGCATTTTGAAAGCTTTGCATATGACATATATACCCCAACTCGGGATAAACGAGAATAAATAAAAGGCAGAACGGGAATTGGAAAAATTTCATGAAATCAAAATATAAGTATCTCATTATCAATAGTGACATCTGCATTGGATTATGCAAATGACAAAGTTTTCTACTGCAGGTGGCGGTAGTACAAATACAACTCACATACGAAACAAGGAGTGCAAGTTAAACATACATACAACTTCCGAAAAATTATAGATGTGGTAGTCTATCATGGGGTGGTTGTGAACGTTACATTGTGTAAAGTGATCACTTAAGCCAGCCGTAGATTAGGTCGTAAGCCATATGAACACTCAAAAAGACCTACATTCCCACGTAAAAAATAGCTTTGTCTCTATGAGACATCTATAATATATCTTAAGAAATTTTTGTAGGTGGAGAAAAAAAATATATGCGATTATGTATTCAAATTTATATTTTTATTTCACTTAGGTTTACTGTACATCAGAAAGAGATCCTTACAATATTTTTCAAATCAAGGTAAGAAAAAATCTCCCACTCTTTTATTCAATATCTGGATAACAAAGATTAAAAAATTTGGTCGCACATTTTCCAAAAAAAATATAACGCAAGATTTATAAACTATCAAAAAAAAACATCACCATATAACAATCTTTTGCATTTACTTAGCTTTAGTATTATCGATGAGAATGTTTCTGTTTAAAATTGGAATATATTAAAATTTAAAATAAGCATGTATAATAAATACAAAAATTATGCATTTATATATATAAATAAATCGTTAATTTTTAGATTCTTATGTAAAAAACAAAACATCCATATCCCTGAAAAGCTAAATATGATTTCACATGTATTGAAAATCATTACATGTTATGAAACACAACATTATAAAAGTATGTAATAGCTGTGTAAGAAATTATTTATTTATACACATTTAAAAAATCCAGAATCAGTCGATCTTTACACTTTTACTTACTTAAATTTAGTAAATTCATTAATATATTAAGTTTATCATAAAATCAATTGCATACTATGTATCTGGCACCCATTTTTCTCTACTAAAATAATTTTTCAACTCAAATAACACTACATTGTTATTTTAGAATGACCATACACTGTAATTTCACAACATTATAAGAGATTAAAAAAGTACTTTTAACACGTCATGTTACACATATGTAGTTTATTACAAAAACTAGTTGTTAAAGATCTCCCAACTTCACTGCAAAACTATAAATGTTCAAAATAAATCACAGTAGAACCTCGTTAATTCGAAATTCAAGGGATCCAAAAAAATACATTTTGAATTGTGTGAAACCCCGTTAATTTGAAATTCAAGGTACAAAAGAAAAAAAATCGATATTGCGAAATTCGCCAAAAATCGTAAAACCCTATGAAAAAGGCCATTGTTGAGTTTGTGAAAAAGTCTGCATTTTTGCATATTTAGAGAAATCATTTCGAAAACTCTATATTTATTATGCTAATACATAGATCGCTACACATCTATTACTAAAGTACCCGATTTTTACATATTTGTTGTTCTCACTTGCAAAAAAAAATCTAAATATGTATTTCATTTTGTAAAATTTAAAAAAAAAAAAGAATTATGTGAACTAAAAATAATTTTGAATTACCAATTACTGGGGTTTTCGAATAATCGGAGTTAATCTAATATGAAATTAAAATTTTGGGAGTTTAAAAAATTTCGAATCAATGGGGCTTTACCATATTCGACACAATTTTATTTAAAATTCCATAATATATACATTATATTCCACTTTATTTACCACGTCCCAAAAAAGCATTCTGACAAAAAATTTGAAATAATTTTCTGCGTGTACAGTAAAGAACATCTCAGAAATGAAAGGCGAGTCAGATAGAAATTTATGTTGTGGTCCTCAATGATATAATAATGAATTTTTCATATATTTTTTTAAATAGCATTTAAAAAAATATACTCTTTGTTAACATAAATTCATTTTAAAGCAAATTTTTTTTTAAATATTCGCATTCTTATAGTATTCAATAAAATATAGAAAATGAACATAGCAGCAAAATATGACATACTCGAAACCTTTTAAGCTCTCACCATCTCAATGCAATGTTTAACTGTCAATAAATAACAAATGTCCTAAGAGTGTCTCGCATTGATAAAACCTGCATTTATTTTCTGTGTGTAGTTTTCTAGGATATTCTGCCGCGTATATGATGGACCCTGCAATGGGATCCAAAACGTCAGCCAGAGAAGTCAGATATACACAGCAGAATATCCCAGAAAACTACACACAGAAGTTTACGGATGTGAAAACCTGAGAAAATCTGCATTTATTTTTCAAAATGGTGAGTATTTAAAGCGATCTAAATCGAACAGGCCCAGCACTTCAATTCTTATTTTTAGTACAGTAAATTTTGCTAACAATGCTGCATTAATATGTTATGTATTTTGTGTAAGTGAAAACTACAAAATATTAAGAAAAATTTCAAACATGTAAAGTACATCATTTAGCCAGACAAAATTACGATTGGAAAACAGGAAACAATGCAATTCAAATACAAGAATAATATTTAAAATAATATCATATTAGAGCTAACTCCCTTTAAAATACAAACATAACATAATTAAAACTTGCGATAGCTTCCTCTCCACAACTTCATATATGTGAGACATCCACATTTTCGACACACGCATTTAATAAAGTGGTTTGAATGACACACAACATCAACATTAAGAAACTTGTGATGGCTGTTAGTATTGTTTTAAAAAAACTTTATTCACTGTCCCAGAGTCTGCCCCCTGCCCCAGTTGTGCCCTCGGAATAGCCCCCCGCCTCCGCCCCCGGGCGCCGCGGGAGCCGCGCTGGCCCTGGACTGGGGAGGCACCCCAAAACCTGCCACGCCACCCCGTGACTCTGGGAACCATCTCTTTCTGTAAAAGAACAAACATAAAAAATTTGAAATAGAGATCCTTAAACAACTGAAAAACTTTAAAATAAGTGATAAATATTGATGATATAAACTGTGATTGGTTATGTAAAAGTGAGTTACGTTCCAGTATATAGGTCTTTCGGTCAAACAGATGGGCGTCGTATGTATGACTCGCACATACTAATTCGATTGACTTTCTTAAATGACTAGAACTCTACTAGTGATTGTTCTTCATTGTTACAATCAAACAGCAATGCCGGTTTATCTCGTTACTAGCGACAAATACGTACAAGAAGTCGAAACACTGGTTAAACATTAAGATCACATCATTATCGTAAAAAGTATTAATTGCTTATCGCGTAAAGACCATTTGTATATTCATAAATATTGGAAATAATAAACCTGATCAAAATATTTACCATACATTGCAACAACAATTGCTCATGATAAAACGATACCTCGTATACCACACTTTTACAAACATCAAGTTTTTTTGTGTACATATTTGTCTTTACAATGTGTGGATATGTAATCTGGCAAAAGCTTGTGATGAATCACCTGTTTCTATAGATTTTTTTTTTTATTTTATTATTTTTATTTTGAACTCTAAGATGATTTAAATGCTACGCGGGAAAAAATTGAGCTAAACCCACCTGGCGGAGTATTGGAGCTACAGAAATTTGGGAATGATGAAACGCTAGTATTGGGAGGGAGTTAGTAGCGATTGATCGGATATAGGTTACGGGCAGTTACTATTCAATTCTTATAAATCATATTGATCTTGTGGTAAAGCCGTGTTTGGTACAAATGGTTGACGATCGATGCGGTCCGGGCGGTCCACATGTGCTTCCCATAAAAAATACTGAACACGGTTTTCGTAGATTTGGGTCGCGGTTATTGCGGTTTGGGCCGTTAAAAAACCGATTAACGTCTACTCTAAGGTGACGATGATATTGACAGTTCCACGAGGTTTCTGAATTATGGACTTTTTTGCTGGGTTTTTGAAACCGTTTAAATGTCATTAATCGTGGTCTCGAGTGGATTCCCGGGCAACAGAGAGGCAGAATATGAGCAAAAGTAAGGAAGGCAGGTCCTAATCGGGGGATCGCGAGAGGAAAACGCCCCATAAATAATTTATAGGAATTGGCCGTGAAGCACGGATTAAACGTATACGATGTACCAGAGGGGTGACCTTAACTGAGCGGATAATGATTTATTTTCGTTTCGCGGGAGTCGGATAACGTAGGCAGATAGGAAAGTTAACTATAATTCAATTATATTTATCTGTAGACTAACGCTCTGTCGAGAAGCGAATAATGATTCATTTTCGTTTCGCGGGAGTCGGATAACGTGGGCGGATAGGAAAGTTAACTATAATTCCATTATATTTATCTGTGGACTGACGCTCTATCGAGGAGCGAATAATGATTCATTTTCGTTTCGCGGGAGTCGAATAACGTAGGCGGATAGAAAAGTTAACTATAATTCTATTATATTTATCTGTAGACTAACGCTCTTCAGGCTTTTACAACAGATAGGTAATTGCGCAATGACGGTATATACAGTTAGGAAAGAGATAACGATAACGTGTAAGCATATTAATGGCACGACAAGAAAATAATATACTCGAATATAGATACAATATATTAACTATGTAATCACTACAAACCTGTCCGACGTTAGCGTAGTTTCAACAGGACGGGTAACGTGTATACGATTGGCTATTCTAGCTCAGATTTCGCCGGGTTTGGTAGTAATAACCCACAAAACATAATTGAACAAGTGTATCCAGATAAGAATATTGCAAATAAAATAATATGAATTTGCGGCCCATATACACATGAAATAAAAGGATAAAGCGTATGGGGGATCTTATAGATGGATGGATAAATGAAACAAATATAATTGGGAGTAAATGTAATATAACGCGAAGAAGCAAGCATATAAGTACCAAAAACATGGGAGAACATAGTGTGATAGAAATTCAAAGACGGGAGGAACAATAATGTGAAGTGGAACGGATATAGCAAGGGCATGTAATAATGATAAACGTACAAATACAGACAACTACTTGAGACCGATTCGACAGATACTAGCAATCTTTCAACACACCTCTAAGAACATGGTGAGTGGTATATAGTTATCAGCGGAGGCGTCCAGTACCTTGGCAATAAATAAGCACTGAATTAATCCGACGCCTTGCCTGCGGCACTGGAGGTTTATTTACTTATTTATTTTATTTATTTTCATTTATTGGGTTTCTTACAGCCATATAATTAATCAATCTTTGAAGAAAAAACAATAATTGATGTACAGAGTTTTGGGCCAATTACGCGAAAACACATACATACAATCGATAAAAGAATAAGAAAAACATGTCCAATAGTGGGTTTGTGTGAGTGTGTATTTGTGTGTTTATTTATTTATTTATTTATTTTGTTTTGGGAAAAATTAAAAGCAAAACGATCTTAAAAATTTTCCACTGAATTTAAAAATTTACTTTAACTTACATTAATAGTTTATTGTGTTATAGCGAATAGTACTCTTCCAGTATTATATTGTTCGAGAATATTCACTGTCTATGTAACATAGTTATTTTGTGGATCAATCTTACTGCCAATAAAAATAATAATAAATGGTTACAAATTATGTTTAAATTCCGCAACGGAGGGACTTAATACGTCCCTGTGCGCGGGGAGCCGCGGGCATAAGACAGGATTCATTGGATGATCCACGAGAAAAGATCGCCCAAAATTAATTTAAAATTAGGTATAGTACCTTTGAACGATTGTTTTATCTAGGTATGCAGTGTGCACGTGGTGAATATATGGAAATTGATCCCATGATATAGCGGCCAAGAAACGTTAAATTTCCGATAAAGACGAGTGAAAATACGGGAGAACGGGACATGATAATGGTAGATAATGAAGAAACATCAACTATGATTAGGGGAGTACCCGATAGATTGTGGTTACGGTTGATCAAACGACAATATGGACTGAACTTAGAAATTAAATATTAAAAATTAATTATCGCGCTTGTGAAGCGAGTTCAAATCGTCCGAAGCCACTGAGTCCGTCCCAAAACGGGCACAGGGATGGAGATAGAGACGGCAACAGGAGGTGGGATCAACTGACATATCCGAGTGGAGATATGGTTTTTTTTTGCCAAAATGAATCTTAGGAACAAAGAATTTGGTTTCAAGGAAAGTAGGATATTGAAAATCCTGGAAACACACGACTTAGGACCTTTGGCTGCTAGGGGGGTTTTAAAATGTCAAGACACAGCAGAATTCAGGCAGTCGGTGTGGACATCTACGAAGGTGCAAAATCCGCGTCGGTTGTTTTTTTTTGAGTGATAGAACCGTGAGTGATTGTTACCGTCGAGTGATAGTGTCCCAGTGTGAAAATTATAGTTTAACATCAAGTGAAAGTGGTGTACGGGTAATTATACTCTTCGACATTGCTCGCGATAAAAGAAAAGGGGGGTACGGGTTTGATTTTATTTTATAAAGGGTAATTAATTTGGCATATTAGAACTTCGGAAATTACTGCGCTTTATTAAGTTGATTAGTCCGGCATATATAGAACTGATATTTGCAGATCTCCGGAAACTAGCTGTGCGTTATAAAGATACCTATTCTATGCTAAACACGCGGGAAATTGTTAATAAATCTTGTAAAAATACCTATCTTATGCTAAATACGCGAGGTCCTGTTAAAAGGGTTTTAACTCAGAGTACGGGTTTGATTTTATTTTATAAAGGTAATTAATCTGGCGTATCGGAACTTCGGAAATCACTATGTTCTATAAAGTTAATTATTTTTGTCGTCTTACTAGGTTCACAGAATAATATTCGCAGAATTTCAGGAAACGGTAGAGTTCAAATTTAGTTAAATTTTCGTTTTACTAAGTATAGTATTGGCGGATCTCTGGAAACTAGCTGTGCGTTATAAAGATACCTATTTTATGCTAAACACGCGGAAAGTTGTTAAAAGATAAAGGAGTTGTTACTAACAGATTCGATTTTAAATAAGTCTTATAAAATACCTATCTTTGCTAAATACGCGAGGTCTCATTTTAATTTTTACATTTGTAAGGCATATAATATTTCTTTATATGAAATGTTTCGATTAGACCGGGTTTATTTTAGTTATCGAAAGAATATTTAGTTTATTTTAACAATTTTTTTTGTTTATGTTTAATAGTAAGAGTCCGTTAAAATTATAGCGAATAAATTCTGGGATTAAAAATACGTCTAGTGAAAAATATATAGCTGATCTTGCGGGGTATCAGGTTCAGCCCATAATAATCTAGATTTTCATTTCGTTTAAAATTATATAGAGTAATTCCGTGAGAATCGGGGTTTATTTACAATTTCACAGATGTATAAATTCCATTATTCTAGGAAATTATATAAAATAATCTCGTGAGAATCGGGGTTTATTTACAATTTCACAGATGTATAAATTCCATTATTCTAGAAAATTATATAAAATAATCTCGTGAGAATCGGGACTTATTTACAATTTTACAGATGTATGAAATTTCATTATTCTAGAAAATTATATAAAATAATCTCGTGGGGGTCGGGGTTTATTTCCGGTTTTACAGAAGTACAAGTTTCACTATTTTATAAAGTATATAAAATTGCTTCCGTTCGGCCCGGGTTATCTTATATTATATAGGAAAACATAGGTCCCGCGCTATTAAAACATATAAAAACGTTTCATGTGGCCGGGATTATTACGCGCGTTGGGGAAAGTCTATAAGGTAAAAATATGTTTAATTTGATTCGGGTTATTTTATATTTTATGAAAGATATTTGCTTCGCGGACTTAAACTATGAAAAAATGTTTCAATTAGTTCTGGTTATACTTTAGGAGTGATGTAAACTTCGCGGTTGTATAATTTGGGTTACTTTGTATTGTACGAAAACGTAAATCTCGCGTATAAAAACGCGTATAAAAAAAAAAACGTATATCATGTATTCAAACATATAAAAACTTCTAGTACATTGTTTCGATAGACCGGGGTTGTATTATACTTATAAAGATGTTGTAGGGCCTCGTTATATTGAAAATATATAAAAACCGCCTGGGGCCGGGTCTTCTTATTTATAAACTATATAAGATTTCGTTACATTTAGTTATATAAAATGCTATCGTTCGGGAATTCGCGTTTCATTTTAAGCATATATAAAATATAGGGTCCCGTTTTTAAACAATGTTAGTGTTTCGTTTAGAATTCGCGCCTTCATTTAATAAATATGAAACATGTAGATTTCGATTAGAACTAATTTAAAATGTTTCGTTTAGAAATTCGCGTCTTGTATTATAAATGTGAAAATTATAGTATTCGTTTTGAGCTAAAACGTGTGAACATAGAAACACTACAGTTTTGACCGCTATTTTGTTTACTATGCCTAGGACATTCTTGCGGTGTATTAGACTTGATGGTAAAATTTAAACTCTTACTCTGTTTAAAATATACGTAGTGTCTCCGCCTAGATTGGCTTCACGATCTACTTTATGAAATTTGTAAGTTCCGCTGTCCTAAAATTATATAAAATTACCTTCGTTTAGATCGGGTTATATCATATTCCTCGTGGAACGCGTAAACCTCGTTGTCCTGAAACTAAATAAGGATGTGTCATCTAGACCGGGTTCATTTTACATTTTAGGAAGAATATAAATCCCGCGTCTTTCACTACATAAAATGGATTCGGTAAGATTGGGGTTGTTTATACTTGTAGAAATTACAGAATCCCGTTATTTTTAAACTATATTAAAATGATAAACTATATTAAAATGATAAACTATATTAAAATGATTTAAACTATATTAAAATTTGCCGGAGAGTAGATATCAAATATTCGAGATGATAATCAATTTATATTAAGAATAATATTAAGAATAAAAACTAAATCGGCGGACCCTAAAAGTAATATGTATTGACCTTACCAAGATGTAGACTAGTGGGGTTATATTATAGAAACAATTAATTGTTTAACAACAACAAGTGGACAAGTGGTTGCTTCATGGGTTTGTTAAAACTTATAAATGCATGGAATCCTAGATTCAAAGCTTAATCCCGGTATTTCGGATAAATATAAGAATAGGTAACATCGGAAAATAACGGGTAACGGTTTTATGGAAAATATCGGTGCGTATGATCATTAGAGTATGATCATTAGGATTAGAGTTTAGTTTCGGCGACCCGGGAAGTACGGATGCGTAAGACGGAAATAAGGACTATGTTGCAGTATTATTAAGATATATAAATACTTACAATTGTCGAGCTAGAGTCTAATTCCGGTATCTCGAGGAATATAAATTTAAAGAAAAGGAAATAATGTCTAGTTTCGGTTTGGTTAGAGTATATACACCGTATAGTTACAGAGGCTGGATACTAAGCCCAGCTACGGAAACTTAAAAACGCGTGATGGCAGGATCAAAAGTTAGGTCGCGAACTATAGTTAAGAAGGGGCCTGTGAATCGTATGCGCGTGCAAGGCAAGTGTCCGCAATCCTTAGGTATAAAGTGAGGTACATAAAGTGAAACTACGATGCACTGGAATGGATATAATCGGCGGCAGATGGGTAAGTCATGTCATCCTCTTTCCGTTTTGAGATTATAACGATATATAAAGGTGGCGCACGATTAAGAAGAATGGTCTCGGGTTCGACACCCCAGACAGAGACGGAAGGAGCGCCGACAGTGAAAGTTAACCCCTGTACCGTAAACTTTAAATATACCTTTATCCACAGGTGTTTGTTTGCATGCCGAATCCGTACTGACCATAATAGGGGTGAATTAATTTACCCAAATTAACCCTTCTCTGCATGTGTGTGAACTTCCAGGGATCGCGCGGCCCGTGTGCTCGACGCCGAACTTATTTATTCATTTCTATTTATTTATTTAATTGATTGCTTGATTGATTGAATGGTTCATTAATCAATTAGGTATTTTTTTGTCTATTCATATGCCGCGTCCCTGTTATATATAGTCGGGAGGCGTTTCGATAGCATCATCATCATCATCATCATCATTAGCAGTGTCCCAGTTGTATATAGTCAGGAGGCGTTTTAATAGTATCATCACCATCATCATCATTAGCAGTGTCCCAGTTATATATACAGTCAGGAGGCGTTTCGATAGTATCATCAACATCATCATCATTAGCAGTGTCCCAGTTATATATTGTCAGGAGACGTTTCAATAGCATCATCATCATCACCATCATTAGCAGCGTCCCAGTTGTATGTAGTCAGGAGGCGTTTCGATAGTATCATCAACATCATCATCATCATCAGCAGTGTCCCAGTTATATATCGTCAGGAGACGTTTCAATAGTATCATCATCATCATCATTAGCGGCGTTTCAGCTATATATCGTCAGGAGGCGTTGCGATAGTATCATCATCATCATCGTCATCACTAGCGGTGGTTCAGCTTTATATCGTCAGGAGGCGTTTCGATAGTATCATCAACATCATCATCATTAGCAGTGTCCCAGTCATATATTGTCAGGAGACGTTTCAATAGCATCATCATCATCACCATCATTAGCAGCGTCCCAGTTGTATGTAGTCAGGAGGCGTTTCGATAGTATCATCATCAACATCATCATTAGCAGTGTCCCAGTTATATATCGTCAGGAGACGTTTCAATAGTATCATCATCATCATCATTAGCGGCGTTTCAGCTATATATCGTCAGGAGGCGTTTCGATAGTATCATCAACATCATCATCGTTAGCAGTGTCCCAGTTATATATCGTCAGGAGACGTTTCAATAGCATCATCATCATCATCATCTTTAGCGGTGTTCCAGTCATATATAGTCAGGAGGCGTTCTGATAGTATCATCATCATCATTAGCGGTGTCTCAGATATATATCGTCGGGAGGCGTTGCGATAGTATCATCATCATCATCGTCATCACTAGCGGTGGTTCAGCTTTATATCGTCAGGAGGCGTTTCGATAGTATCATCAACATCATCATCATCAGCAGTGTCCCAGTTATATATTGTCAGGAGACGTTTCAATAGCATCATCATCATCACCATCATTAGCAGCGTCCCAGTTGTATATAGTCAGGAGGCGTTTTGATAGTATCATCATCACCATCATTAGCAGCGTCCCAGTTGTATATAGTCAGGAAGCGTTTCGATAGTATCATCATCATCATCATCATTAGCAGTGTCCCAGTTATATATAGTCAGGAGGCGTTTCGATAGCATCATCATCATCATCTTCATTAACGGTGTTCCAGTCATATATAGCCAGGAGACGTTCCGATAGTATCATCATCATCATCATCATCATTAGCGGTGTTTCAGCTATAGATCGTCAGGAGACGTTACGATAGTATCATCATCATCATTAGCGGTGTTTCGGCTATATATAGTCAGGAGACGTTACGATAGTATCATCATCATCATCATCATCACTAGCGGTGGTTCAGCTATATATCGTCAGGAGGCGTTTCGATAGTATCATCAACATCATCATCATTAGCAGTGTCCCAGTTATATATCGTCAGGAGACGTTCCAATAGTATCATCATCATCATCATCATTAGCGGTGTCCCAGTCATATATAGTCAGGAGGCGTTCCGATAGTATCATCATCATCATTAGCGGTGTCTCCGATATATATCGTCAGGAAACGTTACGATAGTATCATCATCATCATCATCATCACTAGCGGCGGTTCAGCTAAATATCATCAGGTGACGTTTCGATAGTGACAACATCATCTTCATCAGTGATGGCAGGGTTCCAGTTACACATCAGTCGGAGATAATTAGGCAGATCCCATCATCATCGATGGCAGGATTCTAGCTGTACACCATTTGGAGAAAATACACCGACATCCCTGGCCAGGGGCTAGGCATATCCCTACTGTCCAGATCCACCTTTCCATCTACTAATACGAGGGGTCATGGCCTCGTGAAACCACATGGCAACCAACCATTACAAGTATTTATTTATGTATTGTATATGTAAGTATATGTATGTATATTATATTTTATTAGTATGTATCTATTCGTACGTAGTGTATGAGGGGGCTCTTCACGGGTGGCACAACACCCGTGCGGATGTCTTCCCTCGTCTGGAATGGATTGAACGTATTGATGCATACCAGATTATAATAAGTACTACCTGGGAGGGTGATTGCAGTCACTGTAGTGTCGCGAATGGCCAATGGGCTGTAGTTGCTCACAGGCGAGGGTTGGGGAGCCTAGGAAACTCCCCCTCCACACTCGCATATTTTTGACTTGACAGGTGGCCCGGGACCATCTTTACAGTAGCTTCAGTATATATACCGTAGTTTAACTTAGTTTAACCTGGAGGAGTTGGAATTCGGGGAGCAAACTGGCTCTGAGCCCGGACGCCAGACACTGACGCGAGGGATGGTGCGGTACTTTGCACAGAAGAGGCCCAACATGAAAAGGCGCATCCAGGCTCAGGTCAACGTATCCGGAACTCGTGTCGGGAGAAGGAAGATGGGATCAGTCACCGATGAGCCTTTGGGTACGGAGGGGCCGAATTTAAAGCAACCACATTTTCCGCGTACACATACATTTACACATACCTTCTACAAACCCTTTATCCATTAGAACCCAACGTACCACTAGAATGAGACATAGGGCCAGATACAGGTGACGGAACTTAGGCCGGCTAGTAAATAAAAGTAACAATGTAATTGATATAAAGATAATGCAGAGTAAATATAAAAGATCGTAAGGAATAAGCACAGCGAGATAACGGCGGAAGATAAAATTATTAATCAGCGAGGGCGTCGAAGACGGAAACATCCATAGGAGCGGCTACGAAGGACTCGAGGGCTTTCAGGGGATCTATGTACTCTATATGTGCATGCGCATGTGATAACGGCACGTCACTAACCTTTCCAGTGGACGGCGGTCGATCCCATACAGGTAGGACAATGGGGGATCGAGCGGAGAGGGCATGGACGCAGAGGATCGCGCACTCTGGAAGCGCAGCTACACCAGATGCAGTGGTTTCAGTCCGTAGGAATGATAGGTAAATAATATAGGGCCACGGAACATAGTATGTTTAGCAATTGCACCGTAGGGCTTAATTGACGTGCTAGGTAGTTTTGTTTGCGTTTTCCATGAACATTCACGAACTTCATACCCCAGTATTTAATTTAAGTTTAGCTTGCGTCAGGGTTACCACAAAACCAATTCATCCCCTATAGTTCGAAACAAAAAATTACACAACGTGAACTGGGGAGGTCTTGAATAAAGCGAGGGTGTTTGGAAATACTACGTTAAAACCCGTAGAGCCTTCACCCGACGTAGATAGATAGCTTGTTTGCCTCTAACAAGGCGTAAACTCAGTTAGGAGTAGGATCGAGCTGAAAGGCGAAGAAGAGGAGCCATCACAGTACCGGAGACCAGGATTTTGAGTAAAAGTTGATGCTACTGATTGCTGATGTATGCACACCATTAACTATCCTATAAAACAAAGGTAGACCCGCAACTATTCTCCTATCACTTAATTTTTCCACTTTAAACACAATGAGTCACAGTAATTTTTTAAATTTTACCGTGCCCCGCACGTTAGGGTAAAATACCGGTTTGGTACGAAACTGTACTCAAGTCATTGACATATTATAATATAGACACGTTATTACCATACTAGCCGGCTTTCATATGTAGCAAATATTGCATTGAAAGAGACAACAAATCACGGCACACTTATTTCACAAACGCTCCGCGTGTGCACTGAGATATCAGGTAATTTGAAGTCACGGCGACTAAAATAACATACTCATTCTTACAATAGTGTACGATGCTCTGTTCCTTTTTCTCCGGAACTTTTTTTCGGCGTAGCGTCGCGCCCGATCACAAAGAAAGTCCGTTTGGTAACGAATGTAAGTAAGGAAATTACCTTACTTTTGAGTTGCCAAGATTTCACGCTTGTAACGTATCTACAGTTTATTGAATTAAGTATTATTATTTCCAAAGAGGCAAATCCTTGTCGCATTCAGTTGTAAATTGTCACCGTATCGGACGCCGAGGAATATTTATTTTACGGACATATTTTGTCTTTTTGACATTAATCATAAATAATATTTGACTATCCTCATCCATAATCAAAGTAAATGTGCATAAGTGCGGCTTACAGTTTTAATAAAATTAATAGTTATAGTGAAGCTGACGATATGATCATTATTTTCCCAATTTCACGCAAATTAATCAATATCATTTTGAAGACTTGCTAATTCTGACGTGGTTTGAGATGAATCTGCTTCCACTACAGCTTTCAACTCGTCATGATCCACCGCAGTCTCCAGTCGTCCACGGGGCTGGTTGTTGAGGTCGAAATTTCCAGAACAAAAGCGATTAAACCAAAAACGCACCGCGCGTTCATTTGCGCTACCTGGTCCATACATGTCGTTGATATTGCGTGCCTTCTGTGAATTAGCGCCACGACGGAACTCATATTTGGAAATAACGCAAATTTTTATTTTTCCAATGGTCGCCTGTACAGCGATATCGACTGGAAAACAAATGAATAACTAGTTACGAAAAAAAATATTTCATCATAGCTTTAATATCACGTTTATTTGAAATTGGAATTCCGAGTCGAATGCAGGATATCGAACTTCAAACTAGCCAGTATTAGAAAACGGTAATTTCGTGGGGAAGGACCCAATTTTAAACAACAATGCCAAGAAAATTTTGGCCATTACTTCAGTGACAACCTTGGTCGTGGGTTCAGGGATCAACTTATAGAATTCCACATTGCACGATCTGTTCTGTTGTTCACTATTTTTTTTAGCCGTTTTTATCTCAAGCTTATTATTTTTTCTGTAAGAAATTAGTTATCCTTAGAGAGAATTTCAATTATTTTATATTTTTCGTTGTTGATTCCTTTGACTTTATCGTATTCGGATGACAAGAATTCAACAGACATGATGAGACGTCTACTTTTAACAGAATTCATTATTTCATTGAGCATATTTCACTCCTCCATCCGAGTCCAGAAAAAATTTTGTCGAATTTTTTGTCTAGGTATCTTTCGAACTTCTTAAGAAGAATAATGGAATTTGAATCTATAATCTTTAAACTAGGAAATGGGAACATTTTTACAAAATATTGCAAAATAAATATATGAACAAAATCAAATATATATAAAGTTCAAGTAGTTGTACATGTGATTGGAAGTGAGTAATACATATTTGGCCCAAGGATACATTAAGATGTCTTTATTCGAAAATTGTTATCAATTATTCATTTAAGGGGGGGTAAGGATTTTAACTTTTTTTTTTGCATTTTATTTTCAATTTTTTAAATGAATGTATAACATTGTAAGAATATTGTGTCAAAATTTCAAGTCAATCGGAGCAAAATTGACGAAATTATGAACATTTGAGCGATACTCAGACTGATTTTCTATACCTGCTCGGGCAGCTAAGAGACGCACTCACCTGAGGACTACCGGACGTGCTATTGTATTAGAAGATTTTTGCGTAGACAAGGACAAACAGATGCTGATGATGAAAGCTCTTTGCCGTGTGAACATGGCATCGACGATTATGTGTAAGTATAAAATAAGTGTCGAGTTTTATTTTGAATTTTACAGTGCGCAAAACTTTAAATCGTTTTCCCCACATCTCACGTTTTCAAAGTCGGTGTCCATCATAACTACAAAACTACTGCACCGATCCTTTTGAAATTTTGAACACTATTCTGTACATAATTTACGAGGTAACGCTGTAGAGTTTTTTTCAAATTTGTTATTAATTTTTATTTTTTAATAACAAATTAGTCGATATTTTTCGCAAAAAATCGCGTTTTTCCCTTCAAAGTGTTCCAAAAAATTGAAATTCCAAAAAACCCTCCCAGCTTTACCTGGGAAAATCTATGATCTAACGAATGAACTTCGATTTTTTGATTTCAGATGATCTAGCACCAAGTTATGATGGACACCGCAATTCTACTTTTTTCCGAGACACGTCCGAATAATTGCTGTCATTGCCGTATTTTTTAATATTTCGTCTTGAAAATTTTACACAATATTCTTCAAATATCATACTTTAATGTATTATTAGTTTTAATAAAGAGATTTTAACTGTGTCGTCACAAAAAATTCACAAATATATGTTTTTTTTTGTACGAATTAACCTTACCCCCCCCTTAAGTCAATAAGTAAGTAACATATTGTTAGTTAACTATCGTGTTCGATATACATGATCTACTTATATATATATTGTTTTGTCCATGAATCTTCTCATGGACATAACAATATATAAACAATATCCCACCTAAATAAAGCCGTAACCATACTTTGGGTTGCATACATATAAAGCACGGTCGCCGAGCAGAGAGAATTTCGGATGTATGCTATGTCACGCTCACTCGCTGTGCCTGTGCGAAGGTGAAAGCAACATAATTGTACGCGAGTGACAAGGATACGTAGCAAAGTAGGGTCAATGTACGAAAATCTCTCTGCTCGGCGACCGAGCTTTAGCATAGGTATGTACTAAGGGTCTAAAGTGTTTTAATAATATAAATAGAGTTTTTTTGCAAGAGCACAAACGCGTGTATCCAATCGTAAAAATTCTTAAATGTTTTATACTCAGTACATTCTTGAATTTTCTTATCTTGTCTTGTATAAAAACCTCCAAACTATATTTTGGTTCTATTGCTTCAGTTAGACTGTGGTAAGAAAGTCCATTGAAATAAACAAACATCCAAACGTCAATAGAGGCGAGAGATACAAATTATTAAGTAGATGGTGACCTCATTACAATTCCTATGATTCCACCACTAAAATATAATGCAGAAAAGCCCAAAGATTAATCCATATTGTATCAATAGCACACTAACCACCTCTAGAGTAGAAGGTGTACATACGTCTTTGACCCTCGAGGCGATAGGTGGCCATTCTCCTGAAGAGGCTGTGATATAACTCCTGCAGTGATAAACGTCGAGAATCGAATCTCAACACAACCATATTATGGTTCGTTTAAAATAAATGTTTGTGTCAATACCTAAACATATTGAACAAACTTCAAATGGCAACATTATTTAAATGTAATATTTTATTTATGTAGAACAGATCAACAGATCTAAAAGAGGAAGAAGAAACAGAATAATATTTTATTATGGTATTATAGTACAACGCTTAGACTCTCAGGTTTTCATTTCAATTTTTTCCAATAATCTCCACCCTTATCCCCGCACCCTCTTCCTCAGATTTGAGCAAACGTATTCATTACGATTATGATTAATGACGAAGTTTGGGAGCTCCGAGTCCGCCCTGCGCGCACCCGGGGATTAATCGAAACCTCCGTTCCCCCAATATGAAACGTTATGTTAACCATTTCACTTTTCAATTATTAAACCTACGTGCAACATCAATATATTGATAAATATGTATGACGTCATTTATTTTATTTTATTTATTTATTTATTTATTGATATTAACGGACATAGTCCAATGAAATATACATAACATGAACAATATATAATACATCAGAATAAAAGTTATAGCAATTTAAATACAAAAGCAAGGACAAATGAAAATTACTAACAAGATGGAGACAAGGTCTGGACTATCTAATCAGAGATTGTTTAAATCTGGACAGACTTACACCAAAGAAGTCCAAATCCTGTCTTGAATTTATAAGACGACATAACCGTGACATGGGAGCATGAAATCCATAATTGGTTCTGTGATGGCTAAGGAACAACAGATCATTATTTCTGAGTCTACGGGAAGGGATATTGAATTTTATTTCGTCCAGTAACGAAGGCACATCAGTGTGGCCGTTTAATATTTTGAAAATGGTGATTAAGTCAGTGATTTCTCTACGTTTTTGGAGGTTATAAATTTTTAACATTGACTCAATTTCACTGTACGAGTAGTCTCCTCTATCCAAGCCCATCATCCATGCGACTTTTCTTAAGAAACGATGTTGCATAAAAATCATTAAGTAAACGCGGCAAATAAAAGAAAAACACCACATATCCGATTATCATGCTCAGATGAATCTGGTTGCGGATTATTATTGAATATGCTAATATGCTGTCTTTACCGACGGATGGATGAAGGAGGTGAAGAATTATTTAATTGAAGCGGGAGTGTATAGCAGTTAACGATACAATAATATTGTATATAGGGATGCTTCTACAGGTTGTCACCGTTTTACAACGCTTCCATAATATTTTTCGATGGCTATGTTCGTGCAATCATTGAAACAGCTTATTACTAAATATAGTTTAAATACCTCGGCAGCATCATAACACACTTAACCCAGATACTATAATATATATAAAAATAGCACGTGCCGCATTTATTAAATGAGAGCCTTCTTCTGCGATGACAATCTAAGCCCAAAACTTTGACAGAGAATGATAACTTGTTGCATATGGTCATTTTCTTACTGTGGACGATATGGCCAGTAGAGAGCTACTGTTGAATGTTTAAGTGGAGAAGGTCTCTTATTTGGGTCACGTACTACGCGGGGATAAATATCGCCTGCGACTAATACTCGAGGGTAAGATAAAAGGAAGATGAGGAGTTGGTAGACAACAATTCCTGGCTGCACAACATCAGAACGGAATAAGGTAGGTGGAGGATTTGTTCCGGGCAGCGCAGAACAGAGAAGTTTTCGCACAAGTGATCGCCAACGTCGCGTCGGAGGAAACTGACAAGGCACAAAAACAAGAAGAAAACATCAATATATAAGCTCTTCAACATATGTGGCATTCTTTTAGACGTTTTGATCTGTCCAATCCAAAGAATTGAAATTATTAAAAAAAACGAGCGAGCATTACAGTAGTCGCAAATAATGTGTAAAATTTGACATCTCACAATAAAAAATATCAATTGAGCAGCGACAGAAATTAACATCAAAATTTAAAATGCTAATACCTATATATTTATTAATTAGTAAATACAAGTAACGAAAATGTTTGTGCATTTATTATTGAATTTTGCCGCATTAGGTAGGTAAGTACATCTACATACGCATTTCTTTAGAAATGTGTTTGGTCAATTATGTGTTTTTATTTATTTTCATATTGGATAGTATGCCGCCATGCATATTGTATGAAAACTTTGAATAAATATTTAAAAATAATCACATAAATAACATAAAATTTGAGAATGTAAATCATTATGGGTAGTTATTGTTTACATTAGTGTAAAAACATTAAGTATCGACTGGATAGTTTCGAAGATATAAGCCAAAATATATCCAAGTTACAACATCCACACGCTTGACACCAGCCCCGTAGCATATATACAAAATCGGAAGCTTTGGCTTTTGAAAGTGTGCGTCTTCGCTGTGATGGCACTTGCTGGACGTTGATTTGTTTATAAACGATGATTTTGTCCATCGCGCGCGTTCCGCGCGCGCTCATTGATTACATGAAATTGGGCGCGCTTCCCTGGCGTCTTATTTCCCGTTACGCATTTTCGTCCATTTTCACTGAATCACTGCTACAGATTGCAGGAAAGCTAAAGGAAAGATGTCTCGGATTAAAATTAATTTTAAACCTAGACGTTTTTTTTTTTCCTTGAAGTAATATAATAATTCTTAATTTATATAAACATCGCGGTGTCTCAATTTACTTACGAATTGTGATTTGGGATGTTTTTAATATATTGTCTGATATTGTTTTGTTTCATAACTATTTTCTGGGATATTAATTAAATAACTGTTTTTCTGGTACAAAGAGGTATCGATATCAAGATTTATCAAAATTTCTGTGAAGGATATCACTTATCAAAGAAATAGAACTACTCTCATACTATTACCGACTGATCTTCGATGTAATACATGTAAAGGAAATGTTCTGTATTATTACAACAACGAATAATTAATTACCTTGGAATGTAAAACTCAAAAATTATCAACATTATTTATTAAAATGGTACAGTGAACAGTTCTACGCGAGCACGCCAAAGGTATGCGCATTTGTGCGCAATTTCTGTCAAAATTTTACGTCTTCCTTTCATATACTTTTCTTTGCATCCTCATCACTTTGGGTTACATTTAAGCATCGATAAAATACTAATCGTATAATTCTCATGGTCTCAGATCCACATCGTTTGAAAGCCTTGATATATACACCTATATCGGTAAATATTTCACACTGCTTTTTGGTTATATGTGATTATATTTGTTTAGTTTCTGGCTTTTAATTTTAAAGTGTTTTTAGTGGTGCACACTGAAATGCTGCTTATACATGGATGTGATATATTTCGAAACTCGTCTTCAACTTCGACGAAACTTCAAAAGACTCGAGTAAAGAACAGCGCAGGAATGAGCATAGAGTGAGTTGAAATTGATTGTGTATTATATTTTGTACGTATAGAAAATGATCAACTGATTTCGGAAACGATTTTAATAAATTTCGGACACGAGATCAAAGTTTTATACGCAACAAAGATGATTTAATATTTTCAAATTTATATTCAACTTACATTTTCGAAAGTATGATTTCGTTTTTGGTGTAATGTTGCATAACGATATTAAGCCTATTTATTTACAAATAAATGTTTGCGTCTATTGTCAAGTAATAATATTTCTTCACGATGAATGGAAGAAATCTGTTCCGCAGTGACACGTTCTCTAGACGAACATTTCCAATTTCCTGTCTGATTGAAAGCAAATAATGCAAAACTTACGTGCGAACTTACTCTAGAGAACCCCGAGTACACAGAGGGTTGCAAATTAAATCAGTCTTAGAAAGTTTTGGTTTATTGGAGTAGCGGATGAAATGTGTCCTATCGAATCATACGGGCGGACTGCCACCCTGCAGCAGAGGTTAAAGGTGGATTTAGCTAAGAATCTTTTAGACTAAAAGTAAAGCAGGTCATTCGCGAAATTTCGGATATTGAATTTGCGGTCAAAATATTTGGAGAATTTACGATTAGAGTGAAAATATCTGGGGAAAATTCTCGATGTGACGAATGCCACAAGTGAAATATATTATTGAGGCAACCCATTTTAAGATAAAAAATATAGAAAAACTTAAGGTATTTTATGGCAGGTATGGAAAATTGTTATTCCAAATGAGATGTGTTATCAAAGATAATGTTAAATAGGCATTACTTTACAGGCAATTATTAAACATTTTACATTGGCCGTCTACAAACTATTTTTTGAATACTTTTGGGTTTATTTGCATATTTGTACCCACTATAATGCAAATTAAAGTATACCGTTTGGTATAGAGTCTTTGCGAATTGCCTTGAAGCATATATTTAACCCCAACAGTTCTGCAATAAAAAAATTATTAAGTTTATTTTGTCTTTTATTTTTTCCATAATTCAACATAATTATATTAAGAACTAACCTTAACCGTGGGTAAATAAAATGTGAATTAAAATCAAAATTAATTTTAAAAAACTAAAATTAACTAAGTAACTAATATTTTACCCCTTGACTTTAACGTCTGGCGCCGCAAATGTCTACACTCTTTTTAACTACTTCCAAGCAGATAAATAAGTAATTATCTTTTACTACCACCAGTACTATGCATTTCAAAAGAACATGGTTATCCTATGTTCAAGAAATAAAGCGTAAATTTTCTGAAAAACTACATTGTTGAAAAATGTGCTTCTTTAATGCTCTGCGATTTAAACAGTTTTGGAAGATCTCTTCATTATCAGTCATACTGTGACTAGGTAATTATAATATTAATTGTTTCAACTGAACAATAGCTTATCGTACTGCCTATCCTATCTTATGTGTATCCTGATTTTTTTTTCTTGCTAGGTGCCTTCTTCTTACAAAATTTTTTTACTTCAATATCCGATTTACATCGAGTGCAGATGTCTGAATATTAAAATTCATTAAAAACATTTTAAGGACATTTTATGTCAAAATAAATTTTATTTTGACATAGTATGACCTTAACTAGCTACTATGACCAGCTAGTTATCTTCTGACACTTTGGTCAAAATTGTTGCTGTAGTATGCAAAATAAAATTACGACAGTAATTTTCGCTTTGAAACTGTTATACAAACGTGTTTAATTTTCTAGCGGTTTAGGAAATAATTATTTAAATTTAAATTATTTAAAAGCATGTATTAATAATACTTTTAAGAACAATAATTGTTGTTTTAACGCAAATATAACGTATAAGTTCCAAAAATTTGGAATCAGTATACATTTTTAATCTAAACAAACATTTTAACAAACACATCTATATGGAAAAATAAATATTCAAAAATTTGAATCTCGTTATCATAGTTTGACAAATGTCAGATGATATCTTCCAAAAACGCGATACGTCAACGTCATGGCAATACGTAATATCCTCATTGAAGTTAAACTTAGAAAAAAATAAATTGAGAATATAGAAGAAAGTAAGAAAAGAAGATCAAAAAGGAGTACAGGTTACAGGGGTACAAAGATGGGGTGGTTACACGGATAATATAATTGTTTATATACTAGTCATCGCAAAGTTGCGTAAAGAGTTGCTTTACAGAAATGTTACAAAAATTTTAAAATTTCAACAAGTCACTAAACATTTTACGTTTTCACTTCCACGAAATGTTTTGTATAATTAAGTTCTTGTAATATAAATATCAGAGATTATATTGAGTATTAAAGCGGGTACAGAAATGTATGTCTTATGACAGAGAGCATTATACAGTTTTTTGTTCAATACGAAATACCTTATATGTTTTATTACTGGGTCATTTTATTCACAAAATTATGTTTCCACAAGTTTTTGGTCAATTTTCATGCAATTTTTTCAGTCACGTATAATCACGCGCGATTATGCGTGATTGTCACGCACGTGTGAAATTAAACCATAGTAATTCGTTCAATTACGTATATCCGGTTTTGCGACATTTATTTTTATCTTAATCCGTAAATATTAGTTATATAAAATTTCCTTTTAATATTAAATGTACATATTCGAAATTAACATATTACGTAGATAAAAATATATATATGTATGTAAATACTATAATAAAAATGCCAAGAATAATGTGTCTTCGTACACTTACGCACAAAATTTAACACCTCTTACTTCTAAATACACTTGTAAATACTTTTTTTAACATTATAAACAAGCTTATTTCAAATGATTCTGTAAGTTAACGTATCTTTACTGTTGATAATAAAATGCATTCAATCCAATTAAGCAACATAGCGACCTTCTGTTTAGAATTTTCTGACATATTATGCCGTGTGTGTACGACCTTTATGGCTCGAAAGGTTAGCAGAATATCACAGAAATCTTTAACCAAAAGATTTTGAAAGGCCTAAGCTTGAGAACACTTTTAACACCGCGACCTTTTATGATTACTCTACATATAAATAGCTTTTAAATCACATATTTATCTAACACAGTCTGACCTGAAAGAGACGCCAGTTTCACATATACATATGTAGGTATATGGAACTGGTATCTCTTCTAGGTTAGCTCTTTTGCTTTTTGCTGGACCGTTGAGGATATTTTGGCCAACGTGTCGTCACGGAAACACGGACCATGGTCACGAGTTTGCTGTAAAAATTAAGCTGTAACCGTACTAGCGTAGGTATTAAAAATTAACCCCTTCATATTATTGAATGCGTATGAACTCTCTGCACATCTGGACAAATATATTAGAGAAAGTCGTTCATAAAAATACATTCATCCAAAACAACATTGTTAACAATAATTAAATTAAACAATTAAATAAATACTGTTCAGTTATCGCTACGTCAATAAGATTGAATAGGTGCATACTGAGGTTTTGACCTATTAAGATCACTGTCATTTTGGCTTTTGATTGAAATCGTCGAGTTTATTCGTCAGTTTAAGGCAGGATCCAGGATAAAGATCATAGAAGATGAGTAATGATAAGGTCAGATCGAGCGTGTAGAGCGTAGGTATTATATACATGAGAAGGTAGTCAAGCAGTCATCAACATATAAAGATCGCTCCCGAATAGTACAAAAAATTGAGACGACAATAAAACAATTTTGGATTCGGTTAAACGGGACAGCAACGAAAGAATCGTTAAATTTAACCTCAAAGTTATATTAAATCTTTTTTTAAATTACGTTGCTGATTACTGCAGGCAGATTTATCCCGGCAAACGAAATCTTTGATGGCTCTTCCGGCAACGGTTGATCAATAATTCTACAAATCTTCTAAAGTCGAATCAATCAGCCAATCCTGGATTC
>JADDOH010003253.1:0-15474 GCA_016648135.1 Agrypnia vestita | reverse complement strand
GGGCGCCGATATGGATGCATAAGGGGGAGACGACGAAGGAAACCGCCGGAGCACAAGGGCGTGTTAGGCGAGGAAGGACCAGAGGGGGGGTCGCGGGCGCGGACCCCATCGTCGGCAGGGCGCCGACATGGACCCGCCGGAGTGAAGTGAGAAAAAGAGCGAGGAGGGCTGCATAGGAAAACGCACACATACACACACGCACGCACGCAAGTAATAACCGGAAGGGAGATGAGTGACACCGGAAGCCAGAAGGCTGGAGATTTTTTTTCCGTTTTCCCTGTTCCCCAATATAGTTTGATAACCCCTAGGTCAGGAGTCAGTCCGAGATATTTTTTTTGTTTTGTCGCCTTGGCTCTTCGCGCGGAACGATAGGTTAGGTCGCTGGGCTAATGCTGAAGAGGGAGTGCTAGCGACCACCAAACGCACATCAGGTGGCCTAATAATAACCGGTTCGCGTCAACTCGGGGGGGTGCGTGTTGATGTACCGGAATATGACGCGAACCAGGTTATTAATTTTGTCCTAGGGCAATACCGAAATCAAAGCGCCCATGTTTCGAAGATCACGCGCCATGTGGTCACAGCCAGGGCAGCCCCGGCATGCTCGATCTTTTGTTCGAGGACGAAATATGTGACCTATTGTTCAAAAAAATAACATTGCGACGGACGATCGCCTTAGGATAGCCCGCCATAAAACATACGAAACAATGAATTAGAAAGTTAGGGTTGCCGAGGGCGTTGGGCATCGCCGAAGACATTAATAGTGCACGGCCTTTTGTTAGGATGGGCAATACGTTCGCAACCTTTTGTTCTTAAGTAACATCTTGGAAGGGTAAAAACGGTAAACCTTTTCTTGCAGCGGGACGTATATCTCTAACCCCGATTAGACAATAGAAAGAACATCTTGGCCAAATGCGAACACATGGGACAACGGTTTAGAAAGCTGCGTTTGTTAGAGAAGTCGCCATTGTTTTGGGAAAGACATTTTTTTAGAAAAACAAGATAATAATTCCGAAAGTCGTCGCAGTAAACTTACTATTGTCCTCGACAGACAATAGAGATGTTTTAGAAAGCGCTGACATACCGATCCACCACATGGCGACAGTATCCGCGAGATGTAGGATCGTATAAATTATATTATTAATATAAGGGCGCGAAGATCCCGCAACGCACGACCAGGCGGTCATTATCAATAAAGATAACAGGGGTCAATCAATTAAGAAGGTAGAGGCCGAATTAGAAATTGAGGCAAAGTGGTGAATCATAATATCGATGTAATATGTACCTAATTAATGAGCAACTGATATGTTTAATTTAAGTAAGGTAATGGTAGTTTAGATAACCCAGGCCACCTCTGCAGGTGGATGTTACTCGTTTTATATGTATTTTTCTCATTTATTCTGTATTCTATTGTTAAGTACCGAAATGAACGGGACATTGCAATTTGAAATAATAACGAGATCATCCCGAATTAATCTAACTTGTAGCAAATAATAAAAAAATGTATTGATCGTAACAAAAGGAAAAAAACTTGATTGTATTATTGCCGACGATGTTTGATATTGATGTAATATATAATATATAACGTAATAGAATATTATCTCGAAAAAAAAATGTAACACGGTTGAAGAGATATAAGATTCCGACTTTTTAGTCTATTGAAATCTGTCTGCAGAATGAATTTTAGCACACGGGGTTGAAACAAAATAGTTTAATTAATTGCAAATAAGTAAATGCCGTGTTGGAATAAACATTAATATTAATTTAGATCGAGGCTTTCATGTCTTATGTTTTCATATATTACATACACCTAGTTGAATAATGTTAATCTGTGAGTTTTAATTATTTTTAAGAATAATGTTAATTTGTCATTAGTTATTCAAGCTCCCAATATTGTGTTTTTTTTCTATACAAATTTGTAGGTTGTAGGTATATAACCTATCTGTAAACATGCAATTATTGTTTTGATTACTCGTTTAAGCAATATAATTTGTCGGTCTATTTTAAAATAGTTGTTTTAATCTAGTAATAATAAAGCTCAAAAATAATTCTTGTTTGGAAAATTTTCAATTGTCTGCCTGGTGGAATGTGGCTTATACAATTTTTCTTAGTGTTCTCTATTTTTATTCTTTTCTTATATCCTTATACCAGGGGTGGAAGAAAACTGATTTGATAAGATAATGATTAGTATAATGAAAGTCCTAAAAAAAGGATGTTGCATTCAATCCAGCTTACATATTGAAGTAAGAATTTTCATTATTTAGGTGTAAATAAAGTTACATTAATTAATTTACGCCAAGTTTTCTTAATTTTTCTTCTAGTAATAAGGTTTAACATAATTTCTTGAAAAAAAAAGTGTCTATCGAATTTGATTATGTTAGTATATGTAAGCATTCCTTTCGGGAAAGTGGCGTTGATGCAAATTCATGTACTTTGTAATCCCAAAAGAAATTACAAAGATGTATACAGAACATTAACATTAGGGGACCCGCTTGAAGCATGTATCCCATGTAAATAAGTTTTTATGTTAATTGATTCACTAAGAAATGCCACGATGTCTGTATAATTTTAGCCCTTTGTTTTGTATCTCTATGTCACATATTGACAATTATGTTTGGTCCAACTAAGAAGTACGATAGCTTGTTTTATTTAAGCTAAAATTAAAAATAAAACTAAGTATCAAGTACATGTTGTCATTGTTAAAGAAAAAAAATTAAAAAGAAAAAGAAAGGAAGAGAATATGCGGAGTGGTAAATTTTAAATACCGTCCGGTTTATCATAAAAAAAAAGAAATAATAATGATTTTGTGGAGGCATCGAAGATAATCAATGTAAATGATAAGGATTGACCTGTAATGATGTAATGTATAAATAGCGTTAAATCAATGTTAATGATAAGGATTGACCTGTAATGATGTAATGTATAAATAACGTTAAATATTGGGAGGCCTACTGTAAGAATCAAACTGACACTTAATAATAAGATTGATATTGTAATGCATACTCAAGGAATTTTACTGTGATCTAATGAAACCCTGCGTCAATCCCATGTAATTAGTCAATAATGGTAGAAATAACTGGTCGATAAAAATATGTCTGGCGTGTCGATTTAATTAAGTATGTATATGTAAGCAGTTTTATTTTTGGGTAATAAGTGTTGATGCGAATTCGTGTTTTCAATTTTCCGCCTTTGCCAATTTGTACTGTAATATTCTCCTTAAGTTTAATTCATTTTGCAATGTTTTTTTGGTGACGGGATAGGGATATGAACAGTGAACAAAGCGTTCGTGAAATAACAAAGTGTTTAGGCCTACATACCAGAAAAGCATCGAGATTAGCCGCAAACTGGGAGAACAATAGGGGGCGGAACGGAGGCAACATTGGGTTCAGTAACCAATAGCGTCAATCGGGACCTAGGAGGGATCGAGAGAGACGAATGGACGACGAAGGCGGACATCAAAGGAGCCAATCGGCGAAGGACCAACTGGAGGCTTCCCCTCGACTCCCCGCGACCACACCCTGGGTCGCCGGGGAGAGAATATAAGGCGAAGCCGGCCGCCAAGAAGGCAGTTGAGTTGAGTTGAGTTGAGTTGAGTGTGGAGAAGCTAGAGATTCTAGCGGTGCCCGTAAAAACAGCATCGCCGATCACTCTAGCAACTCCTGGAGGAGCGAAAGCGCGAACGGCAACAACCGCCATTCGCTACCGAGTGCTGTGACGCACCGCCGCAAACGCCTAAGTATCAGTGCCGCCGCGACGCCGCAGCGTACCACCGCGACGGAGGACCGACGCCCTGCCGACGACCGCCACAACGCCGACGTCAGAAGCAGCCGACGTAGCCTGCACAGTCCGAGGACGACGCCGACGCCAGAAGCCGCCGCCCACCACGAAGCAGCACGAAGAAGACACCTGCCGAACTCTCCGAAACAGGTTACCCCGATCTAAAGACTTTTTCTCCGCCCACCTGTTTCTACCGAAGTGTTAATTTAATCTCGTCACCATCCATTTTAGCAGTAAGATCAGATTTTTTATGTGTTTTGTCTTTTTTCTTTCTTTGTTTATAATTTTGTCCTCTCCCTCTAAATTAGGGTTCATGTAATTTTTAAATTAGTAACCACTTTGCTGCGTCGTATGTAAGTTAAGATTAATGTTTCATGTAAATTAATTTGCTACAGTGCCCAATATAGAAACTTGTAAAATTGTTTCGACTTTATTTTTTTTATATCCCTTCACCCGCCTCGAGATATCAGTGTCTTAGTCAGTCACCTGACGTTTTGATTGTACCTAGGGGAGGGCGTAACCGCCGGCATACGTAGATCTGAGATCTCCCGGCCGGTTTACCACACCGTGATTTAATATCCCCTCAGACCTTACCCCCCCTACTCCGGTATATCATGCTACACAGAACGATAACACGAATCACTGTGAACATAGACGCACATCGCGGGAGTTGGTTATAGTCCGTCCAACTTATCTGGAGAATAAAGGAGGGCGTCCCAATCGTTGTGGTACTGCCCATAGTCTAAAAATTATCTCATTTCTAGGGAATTTTTTGCAAATTCGTTTTTTCTTAAACAAGTTATTAAGCAGTATACGATACGATAAAAAAACAAAAAATGTAAACTAACGTACAAATAAATTTATCAAAATATACATTCGTAAAATACACAACGTCACAAATGGCGTTTTTTCAAAATAAAAAAAAAATACAATTTTCAGGAAAAAAAAACAAACAATAATAATTATTTTAGGCTGGCGCCACATTACGCAGATCTTCCGCCGCGTCTTTTCCGTTGCGCCAAATCGGCAAAGCAAATAGATCGACCGATCATCCGCATAATGTGTTTAATAAGCGCATATTGTATGGAAAGAAATGTAGCGATGTTCCACGACAGAAAAGACGCGGCGGAAGATCCACGCAGTGTGGCGCCAGTTTTATTCAGTGTCTCATACCTAATGATCATGACCACCATGTTTAACTCAGTTACACCTAAGGATATCAATCGGTTTAGGGCCGTTGTATCAACTTGGTTTATAGTAATCTTTCGTTCAAAGCATAGATATTTTGCATTTTCCACCGATCAAACAACTCGCTCTCATAAAAATCTATGCTTTAAATGAACTATTGCTATAAAGTAAGTTGATGCAACCAGTCTTTAATGTGCATAAATAAAAAAGTTTATTTTTGATAAAAGATGTTTATACAAATGAACTCGTTAATGAATCATGTAATAAAAAGTATAAATAATAAAAATTCTATGTAAAAAATTATCGAATAAAATAATGCTCTAAAACTCTTCCCCTCTTACGGCTTCTAAATCAATTTTTTCACTTATCCTTGTTCTTTTTTTTTCGGGTGTAGATATTTTAATGCCCATTTCCACGGCCGCTTTACCTTCTTTAACTATTTTGTAAATTGCCGATTCAGAAATACCTGAAGAAATTGTATAATAGTAAAATAAAAAACTAAGTATGGGAAAATCATTATAACTGCATGGCAGCACTAACCTGAAGTGGCGGCAATAAGTCTATGAACAAAATCAAACGGTATAATTGGGGCTTTCAGACGTTGTTCCTCGTCAAAAAACGTGTGCATTTTCAAGATTATTTCCCGAACACCGCTTTTAATGGTTTTTAGTATGGTGACAATCTAAAATTTTCTTAAAAAACTATCGAAACAGTCGTGAACCCCTCTGTAAACAAAGTCTGTCAAAGGTCTGTCAGCTGTAGATAATCCAATATGGCGTCGTTAGTTCCAAATTTGGCCATTCTTCAGATAAGTTAGACGGACTATATTTGATATTTATGTCATTTCCAATATCACAGAATATAGACCAAAAATCCAATATCAGTTTTTAGTACCTATTTCTCTTTTCTATGGTTAGGGACACGATATCGAATAGAAGTATCAATACTGTACTCATGAGTATGGTGCGTCCGCGACCTGCATGTGACGTTCCGCATCGCGTCCTTTTTAAATTAGAATATAAGTTTTATTTTAAAATAGGTTTAGGTAATTTTAAATTTCGCGCGGCACCACGGGTTGCCACCCCGCACCGCCAGGGGTTGGTAGGGTGCCATTGCGGGTAGGGAGGCTACCCCCCTCCCCCGCATACACGGAGAGTTGAAGCCGGGGGGCCAAGAACGCCCCCTTGTTCAGTTTCGACCGCGGTGAGGAAAGCAGCTACGCTTCCCGGGCTCCTGCCCGCGGCGGCCCCGTCGACGGCGGGCGCTCAAGCCGCCGTCACATGTTTCCAAGAACACGGGGCGGCGCCGTCAACGTCGCTCGAGAAGAAGGCGGCCCGCAGCGCTTTGGACGATTCCAGACGATGGCCGCTTCACCACAGCGGGCTCTGAGCCGCCGCCACGTGTGTTCAAGAACGCGGGGCGGCGCCGTCAATGTCGCTTGAAGAGAAGGCGGTCTGCAGCGCTTTGGACGTGCTTCTGCGGCCTGGACCACGTGCGCTTCCCGCGGGTTTCCGAGACTCCGGCCAAATCCCGTGACCGGACGCGCCAAATCTGGACCACGTGCGCTCCCCACGCGGCTTGCCACCCGCGGCATCAAATATGACCACGGGAGCCTCCAATAGTGAAATGTGTGTTTTTCGTGATGTTTTTGAACTGAATGTGACGGACACGAATGTGAAGTTCGGACTGCTCGCGTGTAGATTAGGGGTAATTATTAAGTTAGTGCTAAATCTTTTAGTTGATAAGGGTTGAGTAGAATTGTGCTTTATTTTATTAAACTTGTAAATATTTAAATATACGTGTTGTGTTTTGAAATTCCCGCTCCACCTTCCTTGGCGAAGTATTCCCTTGATAGGCAAAGACGCGTAGCGTCCCGATTAATCGATCAGATTAATTTAACCGCCCTATCAAGTAGTATCGGAAAAAAGTATCGTACTCGTAAAAGTATCGAAACAAAAGTATCGATACTTCAAAGTATCGAGTACATTTCATAGGGCCTGATTTACAGCTCTGACCGGGTTAACCAGGGCTAACTACGTATCAAACCCCCCCAGGATTCAAGTATCTATTTTAGTTAGAAAAGGTAAAAGGACGTCAACGTCAGTGAAATGAAAAAAGAAACAATCAAATTTAACTTCTTCTTCAAATGTAGCAAATTTATTTTGTGGTAACATAATTATAATTAATATAAATAAACTTTGTTTAAACCACTTATTTATTGAAAAAAATCAACATGTTTCAAAGCCAATGGCTTCTTCATTTCCTGATGAAGAAGCCATTGGCTTTGAAACATGTTGATTTTTTTCAATAAATAAGTGATTTAAACAAAGTTAATTTATATTAATTATAATCAAATTTAAGTACATATAATCAATAGTAAAAAAGGGCCTGTAAATTCACAAGTTGCTATCTTAGGTTCTCATAAAAAAAAATGTAATGTTTTTATGTATATAATCAACTGCAAAACTAAAGTGCGTACTTAAATAAATAATGAAACTCAGCTGCCCTGTTAAAAAACGAACTATAAAGTAAAACAAAATTTTTGCACTACATTTTTTCTCTACTTTTTTTTTGGCAGGACAGTCGAGACATTTTAGTGCATTAAATTATTTATTTATTACTTTACCAGTTATGAACATTATTTTTTCTTATCACTATTCTAGACGTGGAGTCTCAGAGGTTTCTGATTTGACATAGGATTTTTTGGAATAAAACATTATATAAATTTTAAAGCCTAATAGATTTATGACAATGAAAAAATGTAATATTATAATCTACATTTTAATCATAAAAATATAATTCTGAAACAATTTACAAGCATGGCACTTTTCAGATTTTGCTTCAATGTTAATTCATGTTTGACGTATTCCCTGAAGATTTTAAGGTGTTGAAACAAATCTTGTATTTTACTTTGTTGTTGTTAACCTTGACAAAATATTGCCAAAGTTCACTCTTACTAGGCGGCATTCCTCTAATTATGACTCAAATGTATACAGCACTGAATAATAGTGTTACACTTGAATAAATAAAATACGGTTAAGCGACAAGCCCAATAAACAATCAATCGCAGTTCGCAATAATGTGGTCGCCAAATAAATAACCGTGAAACAAAGCGTGAAATAAACAGTCACAGATTAGAAAGAAATTTAATACATATTATGTCAGTTACTTATTGTCGTAATTCGAGAGTACCATCTATTCGTTCCATGATACACTAGATCGCTTGTGCTTGCAATTATACTAACGCAATGGAATGTTTTAGAAGGTTTTCTATGATTGAACTAGATGGCGTTACCATAAACATGAGCCTGATAGGGCGATTAAATTAATCTGTCTTTGTCTATCAATAAGATGCCTTGCCAAGGAAGGTGGAGCGGGAATTTCAAACACTCTGGCACTATTATATACATTTATTACAAAAAAAACAGTTAAACCTTACGTTCTAAAGCACTATTACTAATTTTATAACTAATGCCAGCAGTTCGACCTTCATATAAGTTAATCGTGTCTTTTCACATTTTAGTTCACAAAAAGCACATGTCCGCTATCGGAGGTCCTCGTGGCTACGAGGGGCCCGCATTCCAAGCTGCGCGGCTCGCGGGGACCGCACGTGGTTTGGCTTGGCGCGACCGGCCGCGGGATCTGGCGGAGTCTCGGAAACTCGCGGGAAGCACGTGGTCCAGGCCGCGGAATCGCGTCCAGAGCGCTGCAGGCCGCCTTCTCCTTAAGCGACGTTGACGGCGCCGCCCGCGATCTTGAACACCCGTGGCGGTGGCTCAGGGCCCGCCGTGGCGAAGCGGCCATCGCCTGGAACCGTCCAGAGCGCTGCGGGTCGCCTTCTCCACAAGCGACGTTGACGGCGCCTCCCCGCGTTCTTGGAAACATGTGACGGCGGCTTGAGCGCCCGCCGTCGACGGGGCCGCCGCGGGCAGGAGCCCGGGAAGCGTAGCTGCTTCCCTCACCGCGGTCGAAACTGAACAAGGGGGCGTTCTTGGCCCCCCGGCTTCAACTCTCCGTGTATGCGGGGGAGGGGGGTAGCCTCCCTACCCGCAATGGCACCCTACCAACCCCTGGCGGTGCGGGGTGGCAACCCGTGGTGCCGCGCGAAATTTAAAATTACCTAAATCTATTTTAAAATAAAACTTATATTCTAATTTAAAAAGGACGCGATGCGGAACGTCACATGCAGGTCGCGGACGCATCAAGCCGCTTAGCCAAATTTTTAAAGGTATCGATACTTGCCAAAAAGTACTCATTGAAAGTATCGAGTACAAAAGTATCGGTATAGAAAGAAAAGTACTCTATACCACAAAGTATCGATACTTTTTTCGTGTCCCTATCTATGGTTTTCAGCATCTCTTTTCTATGGTATTTGGCGTATAGTCCGTCCAACTTATCTGGAGAATAAAGGAGGGCGTCCCAATCGTTGTGGTACTGCCCATAGTGTAAAAATTATCTAATTTGTAGGGAATTTTATGCAAATTCGTTTTTTCTTAAACAAGTTATTAAGCAGTATACGACACGATAAAAAACAAAAAATGTAAACTAACGTACAAATAAATTTATCAAAATATACATTCGTAAAATACACGTCACAAAATGGCGTTTTTATCAAAATCAAAGAAAAATACCATTTTCAGGAAAAAAAAACAAACAATAATAATTCTTTTAGGTTGGCGCCACATTACGCAGATCTTCCGCCGCGTTTTTTCCGTTGCGCCAAATCGGCAAAGCAAATAGATCGACCGATCATCCGCGTAGTGTATTTAATAAGCGCATATTGTATGGAAAGAAATGTAGCGATGTTCCACGACAGAAGAGACGCGGCGGAAGATCCGCGCAGTGTGGCGCCGGTTTTATTCGGTGTCTCATACCTAATGATCATGACCACCATGTTTAACTCAGTAACACCTAAGGATATCAATCGGTTTAGGGCCGTTGTATCAACTTGGTTTATAGTAATCTTTCGTTCAAAGCATAGATATTTTGCATTTTCCACCGATCAAACAACTTGCTCTCGTAAAAATCTATGCTTTAAATGAACTATTGCTATAAAGTAAGTTGATGCAACCAGTCTTTAATGTGCATAAATAAAAAAGTTTATTTTTGAAAAAAGATGTTTATACAAATGAACTCGTTAATGAATTTTGTAATAAAAAGTATAAATAATAAAAATTCTATGTAAAAAATTATCGAATAAAATATGTTCTAAAACTTTCCTTATCTTACGGCTTCTAATTCAATTTTTCCACTTATCCTTTTTTTCCGGGTGTAGATATTTTAATGCCCATTTCCACGGCCACTTTACCTTCTTTAACTATTTTGTAAATTGCCGATTCAGAAATACCTGAAGAAATTGTATAATAGTAAATAAAAAACTAAGTATGGGAAAATCATTATAATTGCATGGCAGCATTAACCTGAAGTGGCGGCAATAAGTCTATGAACAAAATCAAACGGTATAATTGGGGCTTTTAGACGTTGTTCCTCTTCAAAAAACGTGTGCATTTTCAAGATTATTTCCCGAACACCGCTTTTAATGGTTTTTGGCATGGTGACAATCTAAAATGTTCTTAAAAAACTATCGAAACAGTCGTGAACCCCTCTGTAAACAAAGTCTGTCAAAGGTCTGTCAGCTGTAGATAATCCAATATGGCGTCGTTAGTTCCAAATTTGGCCATTCTTCAGATAAGTTAGACGGACTATAGCTGCGCTATAAGAAAGAAAGAGAAAACATCATAGACTACCAACGTACAAAATACAGAAATCTCCGTACTCTAAAGTCGATTTGAATTTCTCAACAAATTATTGAAATAAAACTCACCTATGAAAGGTTACATCCTTTTCTTTATTACAACGATTAACGCAACAAACAGACATATTGGTTCCGCCAGTATCTATTTTCATAAATATATTCGAACGCCTGCTCATGAGAGAGATAGGCAAGTTCTCTGCCAGGTACCTACTCCGATGAGTCGGCCGACCAGAGCAGGCCTCTTTTCAAATTTCGACCGCCGTCGACGCTTGCATCTGTCTTTTTTCAAACAACCATTATTACGCCGAGTTCTGTTAAAAATCGCATCTTGTCTTTTTCTCGTTTGATCATTGACACAGCGCTTCTCTAATTAAAAGTGAATTTTACTCTACATGGTGAAGAAGGCAGTCATCATATCAATACAGTCCACTTCAGAGTGCCAAAGTTATACAAATAGGAGAAAACCGAGGGTAAGTTTTTGCATTGTCTCTTTTATGTGCAGGCCTTTTCGCATCGTACTGGACAACTAACTTGCCTTGGAAGTCTCTGTACAGTTAAACATTTTCTCCAGCGCACTTCATAACTTTGTTGCCCATTTACATATTTCAAGTTGGATTTTTTAAATTGTTAAGGCAAAAAGCGCAAGAGGCATAAAGTAAACACTGCGATTAGCTACAACTTCATACGTATTCGTTCTCCATAATTAAGTTTGATTGTCCTTTCGACGTGGTTATGAAAATACTTTCTATCTCTTTTTGATTATACTTTTTTTTATTTTTTTATTTTTTATTTTATTTTTGGGAAACAACCAGTACAATTTAATTTTTTTATATAATATCAAAAAAAATATTCGTTTAGAATGACCAGTGAAGTTTCCTCGAAGCTGGTAAAAAAAACTAAATAAAAAACAATGATAAAAAATATGCGATAAATAATAAATATTTCAAAGATTTAAATTATGATGATGCGTAAAATGGGAGGGATGGGGAGAGGGAGGGAATGGGATTCAATTAAAGAAGTATCAAATTTAATTCAATAATCATAAATGAGATAACGGAGTTTCATTTTAAATAAAACTTTAAACTTGTCACTAAAAAAAATAACTTTTTTAGTGACAAGTGCATATTTATAGTACGTCTATAGCGGGCTACTCACGCGCCTGAAGCAGGGGCGATCTAGGGTGCACGGCGGTCGGGGCAATATCGGTTTGTCTCTACACACATGCCTGCCGCTCAGTGCTCTCTATTCTGTGGCTCAGTGTTCGATATCTCTCTATTCTGTGGTGTTCGAGTGTAAGTGGAGATAAACACACGCGTTGAGAATGGCACCAGTATTATCGAAAACTTAAAAGATCGGTATAGCTCTGACCCTTTTTGTGGGTGCTACCGCAAAAAAAAAAACAGAAGAAGAAACGAGGGCGCCAAGAAAACAGAGATTGAACTTACAAAAAACCAGCAAAACTTTTTGATTTTTTCAGTTGATTCAGCAACATTATAGATTGACATTTTTAAGTATTGATTGTATGATTTTTATGTATCTACTTATGTTTTTTATTAATTATACCTGCATGTTTCGGAAAAACCTTTCCTTCGTCAGGTGTTTTACAAAAACAAAAAAAAAACACCCTGACGATAGAAAGGTTTATCCGAAACACGTTGGTGTAATTAATAAAAAATATAAGTAGACATATCCAAATAATACAATTAATATTTAAAACTTTTTGACTCTGCTCAACAACTTCTTACTACTACAGATGTTTGGGAAGTCATAGGGAAGAGCTATGATCTACAATTAAAGGATTTGAACAAATATTTTTGATTTAACTGTAAATGGTTACGGATATATTATACGAACCGTATGTTTTTTCGAGAAACGATTCTCGACGATTAGTTGAATTGGTATTCAACGTCATCAGGAGGACGACCTGTACCCGCCATGTACCTCATGGCGGACTCTTGATGACGTTGAATACGAATTCAACGAAACGTCGAGAATCGTTACTCGGAAAAACATACGGTTCGTATAAAATATTCGTAACCATTTACAGTTAAATATGTCTTCTTCTTCTTTCTTAGCCTTTTTCCCTCCACTGCTGGACACATCCAGGTTCTTCCTGCTTGCAGGACTATGTCATCAGACCACCTTTTGGAAGGTCTTCCGATGCTACTATTTTTCGTCCAGGGCCTCCACTGTAGGATTCTGGGTGCCCATCTAGTATCCTCCTGTCGAGCCATATGTCCAGCCCACTGCCATTTTAGTTTCGCAATACGGTTCATAATATCGGCAACTTTTGTTCGGTGTCTTATTTCTCCATTTTTGATTTTATCTCGAAGGCTTACGCCGAGCATGGCATAATCTGCCTTTTCATGGCCCGCTGTGTACATTTTAATTTATGTAAGCTTTTTCTGTTAGTGTTGCTGTTTCTAGGCCATATGTCAACATCGGTAGGATACATGTATCGAACATTTTCTTTTCAGGAATACTGAGATTTCTTTATTTTCAAACAAGTGTTTCAATTTACCAAATGCTACCAACAATTTTTTTTTAAATAAAATAATAAATAAATATGTCTAATGACCGTAATAACAACTTTAACTCTTTAATATTTTTGAAGTTTATAGCTTTAACTTTGTGGTTGGACATAATTATAAATTTAAATAAATAACTTTGCATAAACCACGTAAATATTTTTAACACCAGCAAGTTGTTGCTAAAAAATTAATATCAGACGTCATTTCCTATGGCCAGCTTTCCAAGTTGAAAGTACAGAAGAATCGTCAATGCATGCTCTCCGCACTCCTGCTTGCCTACACACATTCCAATTTAAGGGTCATCCCCACTTTTACACCCTAGATCGCCCCTGCGGCAGGCGTGTGAGTACGAGAGTAGCCCATAAGCGCCATGAGCCGATGAGCGCCGTAAGCTCTCTATTCTGTGCCCAAAAGACATGTTTTTTTTCTATTAAAACATATTAAAAAATATTTGTGTACAGGTATTGATGGAGCTTGGTCCCCCATATTCTGACTGAGTTGGCCAGCTTCATGTCCCGCTCCATGGGTTATATGGGAGAGTGCGGTCTCCGCGGAGGATATGTGGAACTCATCAATATCTGTCCTGATGTACGAGCAATGTTTCATTTCCGCCATGTTATGCCCCAGTGTGCCTGGACAGGCTGTCATGGATTGCATTGTAAGAATATTTTGTTGTTATATTTATTAAACACGCTGTACAAGCCATAACTGAAATTTTTTATGTTACAAAATCTCAAATGATTGATAATATATGATAAATTTTACTTTTCCAGGGTGATATTCTAAGCAAAAATTAAAAATATGTTACAAAAAGTTACTTTCTTTTTACATAAAGTAAAGCAATAGAAATAATTTTGGTTATATTCTAATTCAGTGTACCTACAAGCATACCTATTTCAATTCTTAATGAAGGAATGATAAAAACATTTTTATTTGTATCTGCTATGTATCTGGTAGGTACTGGCTTGTACATATTTAAGAAATATCAACGAAACACCAATTTGATTATTTTTTTCCCTGGCGTAAAAGGGTCCTGATAACATAAATGATATCAAATTTTGGCGCAAGCAAGTTTAGAAGCAGTTATTTTAAGTTTAAAAACGATACATTTTTGACACTTCACGCCATAGATGCCCACATATTTTTTTTTATAGAATTTATTGAAAATACAATAATACATACATTTTGCCAATGATATAATAAACTGTAGATACGTTATAAGCGTGAAATCGTGGCAAGTCAAAAATAAGGTAATTGCCTTACTTGCATTCGTTATCGAGCGGACCTTCTTGTGATTGGACGCGACGGCACGCCGAAAAGGGAGTCCCGGGGAAAAAGGAATAGAGTATCGTATACTATTGTGAGAATGAGCATGTTATTTTAGCCACCGTGACTTCAAATTACCAGATTTTTCTGCATTTGCTACATTTGAAATCAAGATAGTATGGGAATAACGTGTGTATTTATAATACGTCAATGCATGTTACAGTAACAGTGAATATTACCTACATTTTTTTTATACGTGTTTAACTGTCCCTAGAAAAGTAAAACTTGTGTTTGGGAACAGGAGTACATGATAATAAGTATGTATAAGTCGATAATGGAACAGTGTAGAGAAATACAAACATCATAAAATAAATATTAGTGACTCAAGTATAGGTACTAATTATTTTTGGAGTACCGTTATTTTTTTAAATTCTAACTATTTTTTGTTTCAATTATGTATATTCTATTTTTTTTATGTGTTTCTTGAATTTTGTATAGTGTTCTTCAGTTCTGATATTCATTGGTAAGTTATTGAAATATTTGACACCTAGATAAGTGTAATGGTTTTGTGTGGCTGTTTTGTTATATTTGGGAATGTTTAAACATCCTATTATTTGCACTCTTTGGCCATGAATATGAGTAGGTATTACCTATGAGTTTGTGGTGTATTTATATTTTGTTGAATGAATGTTTCTTTCTGTAGTAAAACTGAGGTGTTTTTGTATAATCTATCTATTGTTAATTAACATTAATTTCTTTAAAAAGTGATCTGTAGGGAAGGTTTTAGTTTTTTTTAATATGACTTTGATAATCAATTTTTGAGTTATTCTAAGAGTCTGTAAGTTACTTTTATAAGTGCCCCTTCAACCTATTATTCCATATTGTAATATAGATTGTACAAAAGCATAATATAATGTTCTAAGTGATTCAATCGTTAAAATGTTGTGTAATCTTAAAAAC
>JADDOH010003252.1:0-84722 GCA_016648135.1 Agrypnia vestita | reverse complement strand
TTAGCTTGCGAAAGTACCCGACAGAAGTGTGTTAATGTGCAGCTTTACATGTAAAACTATTTCCATATTTTTAGAATCCCTCTTTGTGCTCTTCTGAATCAACATCTGACGCAGCTATCCAACAAATTCCCCTACACCAAGTTCCTCAAGTCGATAGCGCAGACTTGCATACCCAACTTTCCGGAGAAGAATTTACCCAGCATGTTTGTGTATTACGAGGGGGAACTGAAGAAGCAGATTGTGGGTCCCATTGAATTCAGAGGACCAAATGTGTCCCTCGATGGTAAGATTCAAATGTTTTTTACACAAATCACTTATTTATATCTTCCGTGGGTAGTTTTCTGGAATATTCTGCATGTGCATGTGACCTCTCTGGCCGACGTTTCGGATCCCGTTGCAGGGTCCATCATCAGGCTGTTATAATGAGTATATGTTGATGTGTAGGTTAAGTATTGGCTTGCAATACCGTATTGAAGTCAGGGTGTGTCCAAGCTTGTGTTAGGTTAAGTACATAAACCAGGTGGTTCCATTTTTAACTCTTTTAAACCCCCCCCCCCCAAGTAGTTTTAACGTGGCTTTTTATTTGACCCCTCTCCCCCTGAGTGGAATGTAGTTTATTTTTCTTACCAAAACTATTTTAAAATTATTGATTATGTGCAAACCGATCTGCGCAAATTTATCAGACGCATATTCTGAACTGTTTCAATTGTGCCAAATAATATAAATTAAATAATTACATAGCTCGACTCTGATTCTGCCCCTATCCCCTCACATAGTCCAGCATAGCATTTTACCTAAATTCCCCCTCCTTGATCAGGCCACGTGATTTACGGATGCCCCCCGTGATGATTGTATTCCTTTAGCCTTTTGTAGTATAAATAATTTTATGTATATTATAATAATGTCTAGCTTCCATGAATCAAATTTTCATATTTTCCATTACATTTTTCAGAACTTGAGTACCTCCTCGGGCAAACCGGTGCCATTGAAACCTCGATACAAAAAGACCCCAAGAGATCGATCAAAGACAAAATGTTTGCGGACTTGGAAGACTCCAGGGACTGGTAGATTTTCTTACATTTTTAAATTCACAGCGATGTTATCAAAGACAATATATATTTATTTTTATTCTACATTAATAATCCCGATGCTTTATACAATTTATTTATTGAAATAAAACAAGAGTTTTATACATACATTGTGGTGTATTTATTTTAGAAGTCATATTAAAATAATTATGTATGTAATTTTTTATGCTAGATCTAATTTCTCAATGCACATGTATTATAATTTAACATCCTCTATGCGCATTTAGTGTGAGGACACATTTGGCGATGTAGCTTTCTGTGTTTATTTTGGAACGCATTCCGAGATCAAACACCTTGGATAGTATCTGAGTGGCGTGTTCTTGCATGCAGACGACGAGTTCCGGAAGTTTTTCTAGCGCCGCGATGGCCAATTCCGGATTGGATGCATCGAGACATCGCATCAATGTGGCAAGACCTGTGATGAAATCAAATATGTAATAAGGATCAACTGGATATATTAGCTCCTTACATATGAAATTGGCGTTTTGCCGTACTGGCAAATTTGATCTCAAATATCTTCTCTTTTGTTAGGAATTCCAAATCCAAATTTATACAGCTATTTACTCATGTATTTGTGTTTTGAAAATTATAATTCATTTGTTTTTTCCTCAATTGTTTTTTCTTTGCGTCACTCAGTTTACAAAATGAAAAACTTGAAATATCGCGTTATTTACGAGTACGAGTTCCACCGTGGCACCAGCGCTGCAGAGACGGCTCGAAGGATTAATGATGTGTGTGGCGACGGTGCCGCAAAAGAAAACACAGTGCGTTTTTGGTTCCAACGTTTCCGTTCTGGAAATTTCGACCTGCAGAACAAGCCCCGTGGACGGCCGGAGACCAAAGTTGATAATGAAGAATTGAAGGCTATTGTGGAAGCGGATCCATCGCAAACCACATCCGAGTTAGCTGCAGGCTGCGGTGTTAGTGATAAAACTGTTTTAATCCACTTGAAGCAAATTGGTAAGGTGAAAAAGCTTGAAAGGTGGGTACCTCACGAATTGAGTGAATCAAATCAACAAACGTGCGTTGACTGCTGCGTTGATTACTCAACCGGCACAATACTGAAGGGATTTTAAATCGAATCATTACCTGTGATGAAAAGTGGATCCTGTACGATAATCGGAAGCGCTCATCGCAATGGCTGAACCCTGCCGAACCAGCCAAACCATGCCCCAAGCGAAATTGACTCCAAAAAAGTTACTTGTGAGCGTTTGGTGGACTAGTGCTGGTGTCGTTCACTACAGCTTTCTTAAATCTGGCCAGACGATTACGGCAGATGTCTATTGTCAGCAACTGCAAACCATGATGGAAAAGCTAGCTGTTAAACAACCGAGGCTGGTTAATCGCTCTAGGCCACTGCTGCTTCATGACAACGCTAGACCACACACTGCACAACAGACGGCTACCAAATTAGAGGAGCTTCAATTTGAATGTCTAAGACATCCACCGTACTCTCCGGACCTTGCCCCAACAGATTACCATTTTTTTCGAAATTTGGATAACTTCTTGCAAAGGAAAAAATTCAACTCTGATGGGGCAGTCCAAACCGCCTTCAAAGATTTTATTGATTCCCGTCTGAATGGTTTTTTTAGTAAAGGGATCGCTGAACTACCTATGAGATGGGAAAAGTGCATAGATAGCATTGGTACATACTTTGATTAAATAAATATATTATAATAAAAAAAATCTGCTTTATGTTCCTCCCATACTAAATGCCAATTTCATATGTAAGGACCTAATATTAGCCAAATGATGACACAATTTGAATAATTGAAATATTTTTAAAAACTAATGGCGAATAGGGTGCTGCGAGAGACCATTTACACCGTTAAAACGGCAATTACTTTCGCAATAAACTAATACATATGCTCAGTAGTGTAGCCATTTTGCCGATGGGGTGCCAGGGTGCCGTCCTGTCACTTTTTTTGACATCAAACTTATTTTTCAAGCACATTTAATATTCCACATTTTAACTTGTGGAATCACCAGTATCTTTAGTTGGATTCTTTTTTCTAATTACTGTGTTTTTACATATTTTTTACAATGGACCAACACAAGCACAGTTATTAAAAAAAGTTATACAATAAATAGGAATTTAAAAAAAAGAAAAACGATTTTAGATGCCTTCAAATATGAGTAATTAGTACAAATTAAAACTATCTGTGCAAATCAAAGTAGCCAACTGAATAATTTTTTCTTTCCCCAATTTTAGGGATCGTGACATAGAATGTTACCGCGAAATACACAAGGACACCCCATATGGGTATGTGCTATGAAAAAACTGTGCATTGTTAGTTTTTTTTTAGCTGTTAAAAAAAGTAGAATTATAGTATGTGACTTAAAATGTATGATTTATGGTGCAAGTTTCTAAAAGTTATCTTCAATTACGAATTATCATGGTTAATCAACTATGAAATTAATGTTTTGGTTTTTGTGTTTTAAAAATTTAGAATAATGACAAATTTTGAATTATCTGGGTTTTATTGTAGTGTAAAGTATTAAGCTAACCTGTGTCTGTATGGACAGTAGAAGCAATCACATTATTGAGTACTGTAATTGGTGACGGGTCTCTGGACGCTGGCGGGGCGGCTCCAGGGTGGGGGGACCGGTCACCCCAGTCTCCGCCCGCCTCCTCCCCGCTGGGCGGTGCGCCAGGGGACGGGGGCGCACCCACAATACTTAGCGATGACAAGATTGGATGTGAACTAAAAATACAACATGAGTATACATATTCAATTACATATGTATTTTATTCATTATACAGACATTACTCTACAGTGACATCACCATTTTATTAATAAATACCGATTTACAATTTTTCTTTTAATTAATAATTTCATATTTTTCTAATTATTTTATTCAACCAAAAAATATTTATACAGGTAATAAAATGAGAAGAGAATAATACAAATATGTATTTTAAAAATTGAGTAACAAATATTTCAATGAGTTGAAATGAGACAGAAATACTTTCAGCATACGAAGATCACCCATTTTTACCTCAAGTCTGAAAGCAAAATGCAGCAAGTCCCTTCAAATACTCAAGTGAAAATGTTCATTATTGCTATGGAAATAAAATTTTATTTCGGTTGCACAATTGAAGTATTGAAAGAATATGAAATATTTCACAAGATTAAGAGACATGAATTTCTAAACGAGAGTTTTTCAGTCTTCTTGTAAAACATTTAATATGTACATATATGGATGATCAAAACATCCAAAATGATATCGTTTTCGTTTTAAGTCTGTGTGACAGTGAGACTGATTGAATTTCTCTGTTCCTAAAGAAGTTTCACCAGAAAATAAATTTACCTCAGAATATGGTGGTGTTCCCTGAAATAGTCGTCTGCTCCCGCTGCGTCAAAGGCCATGTAACCCTGCAACAGGGTGGCGAACCTCTGAATCAACTGAGCGAGGTCCTTTATATGTCCGTGTTTGTTTATCAGGGCAAAGTAACTATCCAGAATAATGTGCAGCCTCTTCCTGTAGACCGTGGAGAACAGAGAGGGCTGCAGCATTTCCAGTATTCCCAAGGTTTGTGTGAAGTAGGCCGCGTGCCCTCCGTTCCTGAAAGGCCCCCATTCCAAGTGGCAGCGCCCCTTGAGCAGCGTCCCGAGGAGCCCCAGTTGGCGGAGGGCGAGGCGGGGGTGTTGTCTGCACAGTGAACGGCAGTTTGCTTCCAGCCCAGGAATCCTGAAATAAAATAAAATATGTCTATTTATACAAGATTCAGTACTTAAATCACACATTTTAACATCTATTAATTATATTAGAGCTAGACCGCATTCAAAAGAATGTGCGCAAAAAATGTGTGTCGTTACAATGCAAGAAATGAACACAAAAGTTTTTCTAGTAAGTAACCTTTTTTAAAGTAAAAAATATATATTTATTTGGAATATTATATCGAGGTTTGTAATACAGGCTTGCCAAGCAACTTTCTCCCGCTTTCTTCTTATCGGACAAAGCTAGCGAATGGTCTTTTGAATGTGGTCGACCTATACCACAAAATCATTTTGCTGTGTTTGAAAAAGTTCCATATATGTATTTATCTGGATATTATAATTATTTATATATATGCACATATATTATAAACAATTGACTGAAAATTTTGATTTAAAAAAAAAACATCACATTGGGGTGTACAGTAAAAAAAACCTTGTTAATTCGAACAACGATAATTTGAAATTTGACATATTGCAAAATTTTTCAAGCCTACAAGTCCCAAAATGTTAATTTCATAGTGTATTATCAGATAGATATCACTGATACCAACCTTTTCAACCATTCCTTAGAATGAGGGGTTGCCGCTAGGGTGGTAAACATGCAATGTGATATTTTATCTACCATACTTGTTGATGTTTCTGAAAGGGCAGGAAAAAATATTTTTTAGATAACTGAAACAGTGAAAAAATCTGATACACATTTCAGACATAGAGATGTTTGGTAAACTATTATGTATACACAATATTACAAAAGTAGAATGTGAAAAATCTTCTTTTTAACTAACCGACGGCATCCATTTCGTCCGCTTCAGAAAAGACTATTTCATTTAATGGCAGACGCCCTTTCGTATTTAAGAGATGCAATATTTTGGGAACTCTCATGTAGAGAAGGAGTATGAAAGAATAGACTATAGAGTCAGGTCTTAGAAGCCGGTGGTCAAGACTCGTAATGGCGCTCATCAATGAATGGTCATCCTGAAGGCTCTCCAGAAGCAGCGGAAGCCGAGATTCCATTCTCAAACAGGCCTGCTCACGATTCGGACACTGGGAAGCTTCCTCGAGGATGTAAGATATCAGGACACCAATCTAAGAGAGAAAAAAAATTTAACAACTGTGCAAAATTTCTTTCTTTCCTTGTTATTCTTTTTAATCTGGATTTCTTTTTCTTTAACAAAGCAAAATATGTGGCCACCTGTTCATGTGAAAGTCGAAGTATATCTTCGGGAGTGTGATGCTTAGGTGTGCTTTTGTCTCTTCCTTGCCATATCCTCGGGCTCTTAGTCAAGGCCCAGATCAATTCAAGGACTGTTGTAGCTTCCCATTCACTGCAAAAAATTCAATCCAAAGCATATTTAAATTATTACAGCATTTTCAAAATAAGGAACAAAATGGTAAATCAGTTATAAAACTACCAATCAGGAGCCAATAGTGCTGTGAGACATCCATGAAGAGTTCTCCAAGAAGCTCTGTGGGCCAGCAATGCTACCAGCAGCTCTTGCCACGGAGCACCGCCGGCTCGGAACATTAACTTCATCTGAAATAAGTTAAAAATCCCTAAAACTCAAAGGAGGTAAAGTATAAATCACATCATGCATTTTAGTTGAAACTAGCAACTGCTTGCTTGCTTAGTCGTTATCAAATGTCAAATTAATAGTCTGCCAGGTAATCATACTTTCGCTTCCAATCTCTTTGTGTAAGTATTCTGCATTCACCCTTTGCCTAATATTTATTATTGGTTATTAACGTTGGTACTTTGACATTGACTTTTTTTCGCTATATTTGCCACTCTTTGCATGACATTCCTATGTCGACGCTGTTCTTCTATCATATTTGGAAATCTGCGACTTGCATTCACACTGGAATAACCCTTTTTTTATGAAAATATTAATACAGTAATTAAAACAAAAAGATAAAAAGTGAAAATGTCAAAATTTTTAGTAAAAAATTGACATATTGCGTGAATGACAAATGGCAACCGCCAGCATCATAAAATAGTGAAGTGGTAAAATGCACAGATTACTTAAAGTGTAGACATTGTAAACATTATTTTTTAAGTTACTTTAATAATAAATAATGCATAATTTTAAAACAATCTGTACTGTACACGACACTACTTCGTATGATTTTGCTATTTTGTTGCTGTTTTTTGAAGGAAAAATTATGATTTTGCAATGAAAATCACAATAAGGTACCTGTGTCTTAGGATCATCCCCTAGTAGCTCAGGTTGCAGATTAGCCATCCAATCGATAATCAGTCCTGACGCGTCACCTCCTGTAGTCAAAGTCAGCTGACTTCCCGTTTCATTCTCAGCTCCCACTTCAGTCTTGACCTTGTGAATTGTCCCGTCTTGCTGCCTCTCCAGGATAGTGACCATGGCTTCCATCAGAACCTTGGTGTCATGGATCTCTATCAGGTGGCGACCCACCTGCTCCAGCATATTTATCGGACATGATTCCAGCGCTGGAAAATTTGAAAAAAAAAAATAGAAATTGAATAAATTGCCTGATAATGATAATTTATCACAATTACGTATAGACAACTAACTAATTCCAGTGTATTTCAATACAGTGGACTTCCTATTATCTGGGGTTGTATACATCAGGTTGCAGATTAAACGTGGCTATAAAATATTTTTTTTTTTTATATTTCAAAATTCTTTACAAAATGTAAAAATATTTGTCTATTAATTAAATAATATAACATACCTACACAAAATATAAAACTAATGAAGTCATGAACAGACAAAATTATGAACATACCTAATCACGAAATTTCGGGAATCGCTGTCAATAGCGTATTTATTTTGACACGAGCGGGAGATTGTGCCGCGAGTATAATTGTTAAAGTAAACGCACCTAAGTGGTGTGTTTTGGAATTATTTAGTTTATTTTTCTCTTATTTTATATTCTCAACATTGTATTTTTTGGTGTGTTTTGGAATTATTTAGTTTATTATTCTCTTATTTTATATACTCAACATTGTATTTTCGTGCCATATAACTGTGTGATTGTATATTTTTTTTCACCGCTTTAACCCTTAGCACTCGAGTGCCGCCGCTATGGCGGAAACAAAATAAAGTCTTATTTCTCAATATTTTTTATGTATTGGGTTTTTTAGTTTTCAATATAGTTTAACCAGAATCATATTAGTACAATTAAATAACAATAAGTTAAGGAATTTTATCAAGAAACAAGAAATAATATACCAAAAAACTTTCGAGTGGAAAGGGTTAATAATTTAGAGTAGTGTGTAAATTTTTCATCAGTGTTATGCGCAACAAGTAAACATTAATTTTAAAATATATATAAGCGGCAAAAATGAAGTATTTTTTAAACAATTGGAGATTTCGATGTATCACTACTTAAAAAGGGATGAGATTCGTCAAATTTCTAACAAAGGTGAAAAACTTAGCGCCAACGTGCCGACAGTTGCCAAGTTTAAAATTCACTTGCAAGATTTTTAATATAGTGTTTGTAATTATTTTTCTATGTTTATGCTCAATATTGCATTTTCGTGCCACACATCTGTGTGCGATTATGTATTTTTTTTTGTGTTTGTAGTTATTTTATGATTTTTTTTGCGGAAATTTTCCATATAATTTTTTTTCCCTACCGCCCCTGATAATCAAGTGCCTACTGTATTTAAAATTCATAACCATTATGCTTTAGATATTAGGCTTTTCATTATGAAATCATTATAAAGATTCATACTTTTCACCAGGAAGTCCTTTGTCATTTTCTTGCCGGGGATATTATTGAACAATTCCAGTTGCTTCGCGATGGTTTTTTCAACATCCGACATTGCAATGGTCTTGGCGCCGTTGGCACCCTTCTTCGATCCCTCGGAGAATGCCTTCAAAAGGGACACAAGCGGACTGCTGGACCCCTGGTAATGTTGGAGCAGTGTCTCTGCTACTTTGGTGAGGGGCTCGTCAAACGGAGTCTGCCGGCAGTGAAGCAAGAGTCTGACCAGCGGACAGGAGTACTGGATTTGCTTGAGGAAGCCGCCGACAAACTGATAGCATTTAGGACTCTCCAGTATGAGCCCCAGGTATATGACAACGCACTGGATGAATGGGCAATCTGTCACTTCAAATGTTTGGCTCCTTGTGCACTTTATTTCGCTGGAAAGAATCTGAAAAGATAAAATATTTTCAATTGGCTAATTTTTTAACATATTTAAATTAAATAAATTATGAGAATAGAATAATAAGTAATTAAATTCGGAGGAGTTTGCTTTGTGGAAATCCGTTATAATTAATTATGAATGATTATTTACTATTTTCTGTTTTTTCCTCTACTTTCATTTGAGAACGTATACAGTGAAACTCGCTTAATAAATTCACATTTAATAAGTTTTCCCGCTAAATAAGTTTAAATTCTGAGGTCCCGAAAAAGTCTCATACAAATCCCATCTTTTTTTAGGCTTAATACGTTTCCCGCTTATGTTTGTTTCTCGCCTAAGTCGTGAAAATATTTATAGCCGAACTCAATTTATTCATACAAATAAATCTTCATAATATGTTTTTTGGAAGATGAAATTTTGTTCAACATTCCTAAAAATGAAAAATGGGCGCAATAAAAATTAAGTGGATTTGGCGGCGTCACAAAAGTTCTAGCCGCTGAAAAAACCCTGTAGTATTTGAATATGCTAATAAAATAATATTTAGTAAATAAATTTATCCGGCGATTATTTACGATAATTTTTTCAAAATCAATCAACATCGGCGCAAAATAAATTCGCCTAAACGAAACTGTTTTCATTTTGTTTGTATTTCTTCGAGGAAACGATCGGCAATATTAATTACGTAATATCTCCTATTGTTTTCTAAGGCCGGCGTCACACTAGGTGTATCTTCCGTCGCTTCTTTGACGCCGCGGAACGCCGCTACTACGCGGATCATCAATCGTCCGCCGCCGTCGGCGGAATGCTCGTTTTGGCGTTCGTTCAGTTCCCCGCCCGCGGAACTTACGTCAACGTAAAATCGGTGACGTCAGGTCTCGTGTTTTTGTTTGCAACGCAACACATTTGACAGATTGTCCGCACGTGTGTTTTTTCTCCGCGCGGTCCGCCGCGGAATATAGTAGGTATGTGATGGCTAAATTCGTTTGCGGATTTGACGCAACGTCAAAGACGTGACGGAAGAAACGCTTAGTATGGCGCCGACCTTAATGAGTTACAAAAAACGGATCTAATTTAATTTAGCAATAAAAAATAACACGAATTTTCTTCGCGATTGTATAATATTGAAATCACTGTTAATATGTTTTCACGCCTAGTAAGTTTTTATTTGTTGGTCCCTTGAAAAACATATTAAGAGAGTTTCACTGTACATGTTTTGGAAACATCTGTTTACTTCTTCGGGTAAATATCACATCCTACATTATAAAGAAATGTGGACTAAAACAAAATAATTTAGAAACACTTGAAATTCATAAAAACTTATATAAACAAAATGATATCATACTCAAATTTAATCCTCCACTTCACCTCTTCTCACAATGTTTCTTTTCTCCCACCTCCTAAATACCCCCTCCACTTTCCCTTGACCCACAACTGATACACTAGACACACACTCCCGTTCATTTCAGTTTACATTTACGTGAAGAAGAAAACGGACGTCTCCAAACATGTAGGTAGTAGTGATATTTTCAAATATAAGTGGTGAAAAAAAACAAATAATAGTGGTTTCATTTATAATTATTTTAAATAACAAAAGTAGAAAACTACAAATTAGAATAACACATGACGCTAGAAGCACATTGGTTGACAATTAATGAAACCAACAATGAATCAGACCCAATCAATGGTTGCAATAACACAAACCTTCTGCAGCGAGGTGAATCCTGTGTTGATATTCCCCTCGTACGTGGTAGTTCCGAGAAAGGCGCTCGCAAACAGGGGTCCCACTTGTTCCAGTAATATTTCCTTGCTCTCAGGAGCTGGCCCTTCCGTGGTAGCCTTCCACTGATCTGCCGAAAAGGCTCCAAATAGCGGTAGAGGCGGCAGAGGATCGTCTACCATGGATGGCTCTGAAGGGACATTTGATGGTAAATAAATTGAACATTTTAAATTTCACAATGCAAAACTGATAATTTTTTACAGTAGATTTTATAAACCTTGTAATCATTATTTTTGGTGTGTTTGTGGCGGCGTAAGGATGCAATTATTGCATTTGAATACCCAATATTTGAATCTGTAAGCTCGTAAAAAAAAAGAAAAAGCTCGAAGAAAACATATTTAACCCAGCCTTGCCAAATCAGGAGATCTTAAATCAAATGATTTATGGTACATATATATTTCCATAATTTCTAAGTGAAAACTAAGTATTTTATTTTGTTTCACTTGAGCAAATAATTACATGCAACACATCCCTGAATAGAACATGTTTTTCTGGTTCGTCTTTCTCAACTTGCCTAACCGCTAGGTTCGATTTCATAAAGCGAATTGGTCACTAAAGGAACTCCTCACTATTTTATTTTGTTGAAAGATGTGGATTTACAATTTTTGACATCCAATTAATAACGCAATGTAATCAATAAATTAAGAAAGCCAACTTAGTTTGATTACCGCTCGCTTGGTGCTAGAAGTAGATGACACGACACAAATTATAATATTAAGTATCTCTTCCCTGCTGATGATGCAGAGAATTGATTGTTCTGATACAGAGAGCGTAGTGTTGGTAGGTGCATGGTAAAAGACATAAGTGTGAGAAGCCTTTTAAAATATTCTTTGTAAAATATATCTTTATCATGTGACCTATTACAAAATAGAGGTTTAATAGGGAAGTACCTTCAGGGTAGACTGGCTCTTGCAGTCCTAGTGAGGAATAGAAGGTCTGCCCTCCGCGAGCCCCTCTCCTCCACTGCACGCCGACTAACTGTGCCATATATCCTCGTTCCACCACCAGATTGCCCACGGTATCCAGAGGACAAGCATCCAAAGCACCCAATAATGCACTGAAATATCATCATGAAACATATAAATAAATATTGTGAAGTGCTGTAAAATGTTTGACACGGAGAAAATTTTTAGTAAATTGAAATTTTGTATATATGCAAGCAGAGAGGCAGGTATACAAGGCAGAAAATACCAGAAAACTCTAACTAGAGGATTTACCGATCATGTCGTCATTGAATTGCTTACAGATTATGATTATACAACTTAACTTTCCATTAACCAAGCCAATATCTGTCATTTCTTTTAACATAAAGAAATATTTTGATCACAAAGTTGCTTTTTTTAATACATATTTATATTATATTCTTCTATTCTATCTTTGGCAGTCTCTGGTTTTTGGGCTACCTAGATATCGATGGACACGCAGTTCTCTGTGTATGGCAAGAATGCCACGAGCCACAGAATCTACGATCATTCTGGAACTGACAGTTTATTTTACGCGGTAGATGCAAACTTTATACAACATATTTTGTGTGTATATTTTTATTATAAGTTTACAGCCGGCTGGCTGAATACCGGAAGTGGACTATATTGAAATTCATAATTACAGCGGATCACCGGAAAAAACTGGTAAGTGATACCTTCTTATATCTAAAGAATTTCCATGTTCAAATATCCTATATCCCGGGATCGCAATATCAAAGAGCTTTGCCCCAACAGAAAGTCAAAAGTAAAAAATTATAAAAATAACCTTCAAATAAAATAAAAATAACAGATTCATGAGTACAGAATTAAACATACAAAGTAGATAATTATTATCATTTTAGATAAACATATTTAAATTCTCCCATTTTAGAATATTATCCATACCTCATTGAATCAATTGGTATTCCGAAGCTCTGGATAAACAGAACCAATTGCTGAGCATCCAAGTCCTTCAGCCCAGCATTGATGAGGGCCGGCTGGTGGGAGCGAACCATTTTAAGCTTTAACCAATCGGGGAATAATAGTGCCTCCTCCGAGGTGTCCATCAGGAAAGCCTTGGGAGAATTGGCTCCAAACCACACAGACAAGAACCACTTGAAGAGTTCACCGTCTTCATCAACTGTAGGGAATTAGACCAATAGTAAATAATCAAAATACCCTGACTTGGGATGAAATTTCTAATCTCTTATATAATAATCTTTTGCACTCCGCTAGCGACAATATGTCACTCTATGTTGCTATAGTAAAATCTTTTGTATAGGTCTTTTCAAGCCGTAAAACTGCTGTGCAATTTGGCATATGTATAATGTAATAAGTATCAAAAAATAAATAAATATGAAAAAATATATATATATATATATAAGCTTGCAATTGAGTTAGTGTGGGTACAGTGCATAATACGCACATTGATTCATTGTGTTAAGTTTACGGATAAGCCGCTCTCGTATCTTTAAACTTAACACGACGATACAATGCGCGTATTACGCACTGTACCCACACTAACTCAATTGCAAGCTTATATAACTCCGTTGGTGACTATATTGTTGTCGAAACAATAAAAATATTTTTTCTCAAAAAAGAGGCCTAGTACCTATTAGAGCAGGAATAAACACATTGCATTAGTTATGTACAGGTATTACTATTAAAAGCGTATTATGTAATTACATCATATTCAAAATTTTCATAAAATATTTATATTTTGTACTCTAATGTCACTCTAGGAACATCTATCAGCATTAATAATGACCTGTTTGTTAAAAAATAATTTAAAATAAAAAACATTCAGTTTCAATTGCACGTAAAATAAATCAGTTTATGTTTTTATGACACAATAAAATTTCAACAAGTGATGGAGTGAGAGTGAATATGTTTTTATTCAAACACAGCAAAATTATTTTGTGATGGCATAATAGTTTACAGAATTAAACTTCGTTTACACCACTTTTTTTCAATAATAAAAAAAGTGGTGTAAACAAAGTTTAATTCCATAAATTATAATATGTTTTTAGTTTGTTTGAGTGATGTTTGACAAGATGAGTACGTTTTTAATATACATGTACATGTAGTGATATGATATGAAAATTTGCCGGAAAAGGTGACTATCGGAGTTCTAGTGACGAATCAGATTTCATATGGCTTAAAAACGAAAATTAAGTCATCAAATATTAGTTGATTGTTTCAGTTTCTGATGATCCGCAATAGGATGAATGGGTGGATATTAGGAGTGCAGAATTTGCTACCTTTATATTTTTTTTAAATACTATAAATACAATTCAACATAAAATGCTCTGGAGTTGCTGGTATCTCGTACCCAAAGTAGTTTGGAATGCAAAGGGTTAAATGATCTTGGCAAAAGCATCTAAAAATGTAAAATTAAAATCAAATTATTGTAGATGATATCGAGTAGGAGCCAGTAAACGCCAGACTTACGTTATATGTAGTATCAAACCTGAAATATTTTCTGTAGTTGCACATATATAGTATAGTAGGTAAGAAGGTTTGGATATTATGACATTTGAGTTTGGGGGATTTCGGCAGATAACAGGTAATGCAGGCATAAAAAAATGGGTAAGTAAAATGTAAAAATATAAGTTATCAGGTAATAAATATTTTTAAATAGTGGCTCGAATAAAATATATAAAATTCAGATTTATTACTTTAACGTAAATAACATATAATATACAGAGCTTCGAAGCATCTGGCGGAAGAAATGACCTGCGAATAGCGTCTGGCCATGATTAATATGAGTGTATAGTAATGTTTTTAAATCAAGTTTTTAATTTTGGAATTTTATTTTCTCATTTTTTTTTTACCTGTATTACCTGTTATCTGCCAAATTCCCCGGAACTCAAAGTCATAGTATCCAAATCTTGTTACTTACTACAGTGTACATGCAGAGAAAATATTTCAGGTTTGATACTATAACATAAGTCTGGCGGTCGCTGGCTCTTAGTCTAATACATTACGTTGGATCTCTGTCGTCCTCACGAAATCAAGGTTCACATCGATGTACCCCACGAGGTTCCTCATCAGATATCCATAAACACATAAAGATAGATTTGACAATTCCATTATGATGATATATGATTTAAAACACTTGCTGTAGCTACCTTTGCTGGGTCCGTATGTCAGAAGGATAACAATAGCGTGAACAACGAGGATGTGCATTGTACATTCTTCTCCCGAGGGCCATTGGAGCAGCACTTGATCTTGGCTTGAGCACCAATCGTATGCCTCTCTTTGGGGTTCACGAATCTGATGAAGAATAAGAAATTTAAAAAAACCTATTTACTAACCAGATTAACACAGGTATGTGTAATAGGGTGGACAAATTTTTTTTTCTATTTTTTTTAAGGGATACAGCAATACAATGTTCAAAAAATAACATGTGTGGAATATTATTACATTCTGACAAGTTTATCTGCCTCCGGATTGAAATTGATTATCCGATTTTTTTTTTTTCGAAGTAAGTTTCAGATACAGTTCCAACCAGTAATCGTTCCTTTCTTCATCACGGACAATTCTTCTTGATTACAGGTGTGAGATTTATGTAACATTGTCATGGCAAAAATTGAAGAAATATGGTCAAGAGCTTCCATTTCTATCTTCACACATATGTTGCTGATCGATTTTCGTGCCATTTGAAATATTATTATAATAATAAAAGAAATTTAATTTTTATCAACATTTTGGTTTCTTTTATAGACACATATTTTAATTTTTTTTTTAATCTTGCTGTAACAGCTGATAATTTCCTTTTTACAAAATATATGATTTATCTACAGTTAAATATGGTGACAGAAGATTATATGTATTCCAAGAAAATATTATACGTAGGCTAAAAACCTCATTTGGCAACATTTTATTGCTGCGCCAGATAGAGACCAGTTTTTTTTATACAATGGTGAACCACTCTAATGTGTATACAAGCAAATAGAGCATCGACTGCAAAATACTTTCAGCAGTTATCACGAGTATAAAAAATAAATATGGCTGACAAACAGCTGAATTTATTTATTTAATAAAATATACAGAAGTTCAACAAAACATTTTAATTTACTGGCTGTTGCAAGCTTAAATACAAAAATTAGTCAAAAAGCAGTGAATCTATATAGATGTGTTATATTTATATATCTATGTGGAGATTGCTAACAAAAATACAATTTGAGTATGCAAAATTAGAATCAACATGACTTACTTTCTGTAAATACTGATGGAATATAGTGTTGAGCGAGTGCAGACACTGGTGAGCAGACAGGTCACCCATGTCATCGTGGGGGGTGACTTCATTTGACAGCGCCATTTGCGGCAAGATGGCTGCCATTATAGACATTCGTTCCACAATCAACTGGCTGAGATCCTATATTTCAAAAATGTGTACATATTAATGAAAACAAACTCCATTATATACATATGCATATATTTAGACACGATTTTGAAAATAAAAAATTACTCCCCTGATAAGTCATGTGTTAAGAGGCTCACTTAAAAAGGGAAGATTGCATCAGTATATCAAAGTAAATTATCATAAAATTATCTGTCAAATAAAGCCAATTTCATGGATGTTAAGGTGGCACATTCACTGCAAATGCATATTTCGGAATTTTTTTTTATGAAAATGAGGGTTTTTATTATTAATTTATATCAGAATGTATATGTTAGACTACATTTTTTTTAGGGCGATTACTTAGATAAAACCTTTGTTCTTATATAAAAGTAATAAACTGAACATTATTTACAACAATTAAGAAAATATAAGCATTAATCGACAGGCCGCGGCCAAAAAATTAGTTTTTAGTATCTTAGGCGAGATTAATTTTTACTGAATATTTATATGTACGCAGAATCTTTTCTTATGATTTTAAAGCCAACTTTTTTATAGATAAACCCTATAAAATAATTAAGAAATGTCAAATATTAACAAAGTAATAAATCTTTAAATTGCAACAAATTTTTACGTTTTTTGGTGATTTTAAAACGCTTTTTATTTATATAAATAGATGATTTTAAACAGTATATTCTATTTATTCCGTTGAATCCATACTAAGATAATTATGAAATTTTCAATATTAATAAAGTTATAATGTTTTAAATTTGCAAGAAATTTTTACATTTTTTGTTGATTTTAAAACGCTTTTTATTCATATAAAGAGATGATTTTAAACAATATATTATATTTACTCTTGCTCTTTGAGACTTCATGCACTATTTAAAGTTAGTTTTTTTTTTAAATTAAAAACATGTTACTTAATATTTAAAAATTAAAATCCCAAAACATGAAAAGCGCTAATATATGATGTTGTTATAAAACAGAATCTCAGGTTTTTATGAATTGTATTTTTAAACGGGTGTCAGTTTCTACGTCACTCTACCCGATTCGGTAACCTTGGAGACCTCGCAACTTCGCCTATTGTTAATGTGTATTTTGCGTGTGATTTGTAAGTTAAATTAGAGATCACTATACAACATAATTTTTAAATTAAAAAAAATGGTTGTTAAATTTTGTTTCAATACAATAAAAAGTTTTTTTTTTAAATCTAGATAAAAAGTCTATAGAATTTATTTAAAATTACAAGAATTTAGACATGACAGCCGGAAGTCAAAATAATACCTAAATGTGCTTATGCAACATAATTTTTAAATTAAAAAACATTGAAATAAAAAAAATTGGTTGTTTTCTATTTTTTTTACAATACATATATAAATAATTTTACAATACAAAAATAAAGCATAAATACTCTTTTTTTTTAATTCTAGACTTAAAATATTCAGAATTCGGACAAAAAATACTCCAGCACAAGCTGCTCTGAGGTGTTTCCGTGTATTTTAGCACTGGCACGCTTCCTTGCAGCCTTTCGGTCTTGGAACAAATATGTAAATATACGCGCTTGTGCAATGTTTATCTGATATTAGGTTTGTTGATATCTCATTCTCGTCTTGAAAGATCACAATCTAATGACACCGAACATCGACATTTGGCATTTGGAAAATGGATGTCTAGACTTAAAAACATTTTTCTGTGTTTTATTTCAATTAAAAGTTCTCTGCCTCTAGAAAAAACATTCTTTACAAAGTGAAAAAATTGAATTTTTTTGTCAGTTAGTCAAACTTACTTCCCTTGTGACAATTCCACTTGAGAGCTTAGAGCTTGAATTATTGTTTACCAATAACGACCATGAACAGACAACCAACAGCAACAAAGAGCCCATTTTGAAAAATTAAACACATACAAAGTACATTGTTACTAACCAGCACAATATCCTGAAGTTGAGGGGCCGTGGTGCAGGGAAGCTGTGAGTGTTGTCCCAAGAAATTCATGTAGCAGTGGAGGTGTGAGGGCTCTGTTTCCACGAGGCAGGCTCCCCGCAGAGCAGCAATCACCTCCTCGGATATTACGGTCCAGTGGCGGCTCGAGGGGATTATCGACAACCATTCCCTGGTAATCATAACATGTTAGAGTCCAGTACTAAATATTAACATTTTAAAAATCTAAAAAGTTAATGTTACAGCAAATTAATACTTATTAGGCTCAGGGAACATGACTAGTAAGGTAAGGTCAGGTTAGGGAACATGGTTACTGGGAATAGGGAACTGGTTAAGACGATAGAAAATTTGTAATGGTTATACTCACTCTGGTGTGACATTGGCAGTCCATTCGGCTTCCGTAGGTTCATCTGCAATGGCTGGACTCAGGACCATCTTCAAACCCTGCGCAAAATATTTCAGTTGTATTTTAACACTTAATATGCTGCAAACTTTTTTTATAGTACATGGTGTACCAGAGCTAGCAGCAGAAACTTGGCAGGTAGATTCCTGACTATGTTATGAGTCTAAAATGATCAAGCAACCATGGCATCAATAGTTATGGAGATATGCAATATCAAAATTTTTGCATTTTTTTCAATATTTTTTACTTATTTTTTGCAAAAAGTTTAACTATTTTTAAAAGAACTGCTGGCATCTCTTTAAACATGAGTAGCAAAATAATAAATTTCAACTTGTTGACAACAGAGAGGTGCTGTCTTTAGAGCTTCAATCCTAAATAAATAATTACGAGTACAGTATTGTGTGTAGCAGTTTTGATAGCTTACATTATTATTAAAGGGTTATTTTTATAAGTTAAAGAATAACAGATAAATCCTCCTTACCCTGTTGGCCTGGTGCCTGATGGGGGGTTGGGAATGAGTGAGACGCTGAAGGAAGAAGGCAATAACGGGCCGGATACCGGCTGCCGAGCCCACCAGCTGGCGTAGGTGACGCACCAGCTCGCCCGCCTTGCCACCCAGGGCACCCGAGTCCCCTCCCGCCACAAACTGGCAGAGGCACTGGACCGGTAGAACGCTGCGAATGAAGAGCATTTTCTGATTAGAAAAAAATATATACAGAAAAAATAGTAAGATTAAATGCAGATCCTTCCACGGAACTAGACATATGTGAAAACGCTAATGAAATTCTAATTTGCTGTGTTACGTGGTTCAAAATAAATTTTTACTGTCTTTTTGAGACTACAGTTGAATATCTTTTTATACAGTGGGCTACCAATATTCGTCATATTAAGCATTTAAAACATTTCTTAAGGCGGTACATTCACTGCAAATGCATATTTCAGCGTTTTTTTACAAAAATGTGGGTTTTTATTATTCATTTATATCAGAATGTATATGATAGATTGCAATTTTTTTAGGGCGATAACTTAGATAGAACCTTTGTTCTTATATAAAAGTAATAAACTAAACATTATTTACAATAATTAAGAAAAATATAGGCATTAATCCACAGGCCGCGGCAAAAAAAACGTTTTTAATGTTCCCGGGAAAAGTGTGGTTCGTTTAAAATTTGTATGTAAGTATAATATATTTTTTCATACGTATAAAGTTTACTTAATTATCTAGAATCCGTACGTAGGAAATTAATAAATATTCAATATTAAAAAACATATCATTCTTCAAACATGCTTAAATATTTACGATTTTTGGTCATTTTCAAATGTTGTTTATTCATATAAAAAGATGATTTTAAACGATAGTTGTATCTATATTCGCACTTTGAGTCTTCATTCACTATTAAAAAGCTAATTTTTTTATAAAAAAACACGTTAATTATTATTTAAAAATAAAAATTCTTTAGTATGAAATGTGTCAAAAAATTACACAGTTTGGAGACTACAATCCGCGCGCCAGCCGGGAGAGGCGGACGCACTCACGTAGTCCATTATTTTTTCATAAGAAAATCACTTTAAAACGTGTTTTTATGCCAAATTTGACTTTAGTTCAAAATAATATCATATTATATATTCGAAAGCAATCTATTCATGGCAGATAATAATGTTTTTTTTTAACTAGTTTTGTATTAAATTGCATTTCTACTTATAACCTAATATTGAACGTACGTCTTTTGGTGACCGCTATGTTGACTATATTCGTGTTGATGCTATAGGAGGTGTTGGTTGATGTCATTGTTATTTGAAAGTCAAGTAAGATATTAATTTACGAGATAATTTTTAAAATACAGATAAATGGTTTTTAATTTTATTTTTAATTCAATACATATTGTTGCAGTAGTTTTTTGTTTATTTTAGATAAAAATTATTTAAATTAAAATAAATTTTACAAGTGTTTTGACATTTCAGTCGGAAGTCAAAATAATATCTTAATCAGCTTATTCGAAAAAAGTTTTAAATTAAAAAACAGTGATATAAGAAAAATTGTTGTTTACTTTTTTTTTACAACATATAAATTATTGGAGAAATATAAATACGCTTTTTTAAATTCTAGACTTAAAACATTTAAAATTCTAATAATAGTACGCGAGCATGACTTGCGTTCCCATATATTTTAAACATCGGTACTCCATATGGTTGTCTCGTTTCCTCGCAACCTTTCTATCTCACAAGGACACGTAAAAATACGTTCTTGCAAGGTTTATCTGATATGACGTTTGTTCATGTCTATTGAAGTAGCATCATCTATCCGACGCATATCGCCACTTTGACAGCTTGAAAAATGTATGTACCGCCTTAAGCTTATTAACTACGAATTTAATTTGAATTTAAACTATGTATTTGGACTCAATTTCAATAACGCAATTTCATAAATTAGACACGCTCTTGAAAACAGGCGAATATTATCAGATCAATCCTTCCTTTTCCAAATAATTCATAACCTCGTTGATTCTCCTGAAATAACAAGCTTGCTCTCTTTCCACGTCTCACTCCAACCTACCAGACAGAAGTACTTCTTTTTCCTTCCAACTTATCATACCAATAATAGGAAATCTTCTCCCGTCTCACACATACTCTCAGATTATAATTGATATTATAATATAACCTCTTGAATTCAATAGATATTTTTAATACTAAATATGAAGAGTATCGTCATATGGTGAGGCAGATACTAGAAACTCGTCCCCCTCCCTGACCATGTGCATTATATACATTACAAACCCTTTTATGTTTATGATAAAGTTAAGTTAGGAACAATCACTTAAATGAAACTGTAAAATTGTTTGATCTGCCATTCATATCAAATTGACTTATCTACAGTTATCTCTTATCTGTGTCATCCTTTAATTGTGGGAGACATTTAACTATTTTTTCTGTATTTTGTCCTACCAAGCAATTATGTCTCCCTGTTGGATAACAGAATAAAAATAAAAATAATTAATATGTTCCTGAGGGAAGGATGAGTATCAAAAAAGATGAATATCAAATAAATTTATCTCATGGGAATTAACTAAAAGTGATTTAATACATTATTGAAAACCATTCTTTAAAAAAAACTTTCACTTAAAAATCGATCTTAGAAATCATTGCTAATACATTTTAATTATGTATTAATCACTATTTATTAAAAATGCATTATGATTATGACACATATTTACTCATTGTGAGCCGTAAATGTATTAAGCCTACATATATATTTGACAGAATTTTTAACCAGAAATTTACATTTCAGATGAAAAAACAATGATTTATATTTTTTTAAAGAGGTTACAGAGTTGTATTATATAGACGTTAGGTTATTCTTCACCTCACCTTCCATCATAACATCAGGTCTTGTATAAATGGATAAACTTCAAGATCATTCTTTGTTCGTCTACATCTTGAGACAGAGCCTACACATTGTCATTTTTAGCAGATAATGCATTCTTTACATATTACAATATTATTTTTAATATTTGTAAAATTATTATAATTTTATTTTTACTTTAAACGGATAATGCGTGTAAAATACTAATTTTGTAAATTGTCTATATTTAGATTTACAATCCCTACCTTAGTGAATGCTCTGATGTTTGCAATAGATCCTGCAGCCACGGCATGGACCGCTGTGTCCCCTGGCGAGATATGATATCCTGCAGGAGCGCGGGCTGACGATATAACAAGTGTCCCAGGCGCAGCGACTTGTTGAGGGCCTGGAGGCACTCTAGCACCGATGGAGGAGGCCGCCGGGCAGGACCTACAGTGTCCATCAGCATCAACTGAAGAAATTCAATCATTAATTATGATTTTAAAACTACAACTGCATTGTCAGTGCTTCTGTCGGTTAATTTCAACCATCAGAAATGCAATCGTAAACAGATTCAAGACGAGTGTAAGTGCAGTGTGGAGCACCTGTGATAGCAGTCGGCTGGTGTGTTCCGTGATAGGAACCTTAGTGCTGGCAGCAGCGAGGTGACCTTCAAACTGCAGGACTGCTGCACGCTCGCCCTCCACCTCTGCCACGCAATCTATGCAGGACCATTTACTGCAGAAAAATAAACTCTTTGTTAAATCGTAAAAGTAGTATTTATGAATTAATATATCCACGTTAATGTACATTTATTTCTTCTCGCTTTAAATAACTCATTATCGTTCATAACCACAAAGAATATTGAAAACTAAATATACAAACGAAACCATTAACATTACGTGCCACAAAAATATATTTAATAAACTGACACTATTTACCGGTACTTTCAATACATTACTTCCGGAATCTCATTATATATAAAGGCTACCAAAATAATTAAATAAGACCTTCTCGGAAAATCGCACTCTCAGACCCTGAGGAATATGTATGTAGTAACCCAACCGCCCAGACATCTCACCGTCCTCCTGCCTGAATCACACATGAAATCACTGAAATTTTGTTTACATTGTTACTCTTTATAGTATGCGCTAAACACTGTTACCCCTTCCCCCACTCCAACCGTCCTCAATAAATTTCAGGTCAATTCCAAGGTAAGAGAATTTTAAGGTACTTTTTTCTGTTCTTTCTTGTATATGTTTTAGCCTTTATTATATTTTATATCTATGTTAGCCGTGTTCACATTTAAGTGATGAAAAGCATTTAAACTAATTGAATTATAATTGTATTATCCATATCATGTTGTGTGTTTTCATTGTTTGTCAACCATTAAAATAAAATAAATAAATAAGAGTATATTAATAATTGTGGTAGCAGTTTTATTTATGGTTATTTTCTGAGAAGATGGTAGCTGTAATTTTTATTGTGTCATAAAGTAAAACTCCGTTAATTCGAAATTCCCCATTATACAAATTTTTAAAATAAAAAAGTCCCAAAATGTTAATTTCATGGTAGATTAGCCCCGAAATTCGAAAATCACGATAATTCGAAATTCGAAATAATGTTAGCCCCTTACATCGTAAATCAACACATTTTAGGTCACACAATTCGTATTTTTTTTAAATTTGACGAAATTTAAAAAATATTCCGATTTTTTTCGCAAGTGAGAATAACAAATATATCAATATTGGGTAGGGTGGTACTTTAGTACTACATACCTACTTTAGTAATAGAAATGTCACGATATTTTTATTAGCATAATAAGTATTGCGTTTTCGAAACGTTTTACGATTTTTGGGGAATTTCGCAATCGCATCGAGATCTTTTTTTAAATTTTGTACCTTGAATTTCAAATTAATGAGGTTCTGCATAATTCAAAATGTTTTTTGGTCCCTTGAATTTGGAATTAACGAGGTTCTACACACTATACTTATCTATCTTTTTTTTTATTGTTGCTCTGCTCCTGTCTGCTTCTTGTCTTCAATTAATGAAAAATATATCATCACTGTATATATAATTAATCCTATGTGCCGTTTTAGTTCATTCTGAGATAAACAAATGAAACTGTGCTAAAAAATAAAAATAAAAAAAATATTTTAAATAATTACTAGGCAGACTTTCCAGATGAACAGCAATGTTATTTTTAGTATATCACCATTCTTTATTTGAAAAATTGACAAATTGATTTGTTCATTTCAGAATGTACTAAACGGCACATTGGCTTTATTATATATACAGCGACGATACGTATATATGTATTTGAATAAAATAAGATTTTTGTACATGAAAAAATTTAGATAATTTAGTACACATATAAAATAAATAAATAAATTTATATACATACTAGAAAAAATAAACACATCCCTGAAATTAAGTCCTAATAACATATTTTAAAGCAAAAATTAATATAAGACCCGCTCTTATTTTCGGGACAACACGGTATCAGTAGCTACCGGCTTCGAAATAGAAAATAGAATTATTAATGGTCTTACTTTGTGATGCACATTTCAATGAGGGCCTTCAATGTGGGATACTTTTCAAATGCCTGTCTGGAAAATGTGTGCGGGTTGTGTGCAGCTATCATCACCAGCACAATCCAAGCTCGCCAGTAAAGAGAAGTAATGGCCAGAGATGGCGCCACGTATCTGGAATAAAATACATATGTTATCATACATTTATTATCATATATTTGGTGCAGAGAAAAAATATGTATGTAGTTACAATTTTTTGAATTATGTAAGTTCAAAACTTCTGAGAAATATAATAGAACCTTGTTAATTTGAAATTTAAGGGACTCAAAAAAACATTTAGAATTATGCGGAACTTCATTAATTTGAAGTTCAAGGGGAAAAAATCGCAATGCGGGTGCGAAATATGCCAAGAATCATAAAACTCATGAAAAAAACCATTAATATTGTGAAAAATGTTTTATTTATGAATATTTCAAGAAATCATTTCATAAAGGCAATATTTATTATACCAATACAAAAATCGCGACATTTCTATTAAAATCAAAGTATTTTTTTCAGTTTTGTAAAATTTTGAATTACGTAAACTAAAATGTATTGATATATGGCACAAGGGGCTTAAAATTATTTCAAATTACGAATTACTGGGTTTTTCGAATTATCAGGGTTAATTTATAATGAAATAAATATTTTGGGACTTGTGGATTTGAAAACTTTCAAATTATGGCGTATTAACGAGGTTTTACTGTAATACAAAATGCATATAAGGTTTTTTGAAACTAAAGTAATTATTGAATGTGAAAAAAGTATATACCCTTGTGGTAAAGTAATGTTTTCTGGATAGTGATATTGGCACAATTGGAAAATGTAATCAGCGACCTCCGTTTTGTCTAACGGTAGTGGATTTTCTTCCGTTGTCAGAGCACACGCTCTTCTCACCAACTGTTCACACAGCTCCAGAGCTTCACCAGGTGTCACCGGTAATTCCTGAAAGTTCCAAATTCAATTAAATTCTATCCATTATCTATTTCACAAAGTATTAAAAACTGTCCCAAAAGTAAAATAGTTTCACAAATTAGTGAGATAAATGGGAACAGCAGAAATACAAAGAATTAAAACAAGCCGTGAACTTGAAATTTTTATTCCTTGCCACAAGTGACGTAACGTATCATCTTGCAAGTCCTATCATTTTGTGGGCAAGTAAACACGCAAACAACTTTTTATCATAGAAAATGTGCAATCAAACATGAATTTCAATTGACACATATTAAATTCAAGAACATATTCATATTTGTGAAGTTGTAATTTTTCATAAAAAATTCTGTGGAAGTTTTTAATGAGCCTGGGGCCGCGTCGCATATATCCGACGGAGCGCGACTGTCCCCAGGGGCCGCGTCGGATATATCCGACAGGCACAAAATAAATTATTTATCGACGGCCGCGTATCGAATTTGAAAAACGTAATTTTTTCCCAATAGAGAAATCCTGTTGTGACCTGTCGTTCCATTTTCGACTCAAAAACATGGCCGATTATAGCTTAAATCAACACTCAAAGTAGAAGTTTTTCGGTCGTCAAAATCGTATAGAAAAGTTATAGATGTCGCCCTAAACTCATGTTGTACGATCGAAAATTATATAATGAAATAATATTCCGTCGTCGTCACGTCCTTAGTACGCGAAAGACACATGCGTGGTACATGCAAAAATCACGTGTCTGTCGCCGTGTCGATCTATTCCGTCGTCATGTGCCCAGCGCGCGAAAGACGTTCACGTGTATGGTACATGCAAAAATCACGTGATTCCGTTGCTATGTCGATAGGAAGGGTTTTTTATTTCTTCAGTTCGCGCCCAGCAATCACAGTTGGAACACGGATCTACGCGCGGATAATATATACATATATTCGCGATATTTCTTGGTTTATGGTGCAATTTGATACAAACAGTGATTTATTAACAAAAATACATTATTTATGTTGCGTTTATTTGAGAAATGTGTGTGTTAAATGTGGATCATATGCTTCAAAATTTAAAGTGAAACAATGGCGTAGTGTTTTGTGTGCGCGGCACGAAAGCAACGGAAGGAAACATGTTATATGTGTTTTGAGTGTGATGTTCCGTTGTGTGCCGTGCCGTGCGACAAAATATACCACACAGAAGAAAATTTTTAGGTAGGATATCAAATAATAATAGTAGTGTATGTAGTAAATATTAATTTTCGGCAAATGGTTTAATTATTATTTTTCGGCAAATGTTTTAATTATTATTTTTCGGAAAATGTCGGGTTGGCAACATTATCGGAATTCAAAAAAAGATTATTTTTTTTAATTTTTTGATAAAAAAATCATTGCATTTCGACACTTACGATAAAATAATATGAATGTGTGTGTTTTTTTTTTAATTTACGCATGTTTTCATGGTTTTTTCGTAAAAAGAAAAATCACAAAAAATTCCGAAAATTTACGGCCCTTGCCTATATGTTGCTTTGGAATTTTTAGGCCCTCAACAAGTTAAAACCAAATTAATTAATCAATTAGAAAGACATACAGAAAAATCTAATCCACGAAAAAATATTTTGGCTACTACTGGGATTCTAAAATAAAAATTAATCAATTAATAAAAATGAGAATTACATATAAGGTCGATATATTCACGGAAATCTACAAGGCTCCTATAGCTTAGTGGTCAGAGCACCGGCCCCGGAAAGGAGGTGACCCGGGTTCGAATCCCGGTAGTGGCCAAAATATTTTTTCGTGGATTAGATTTTTCTGTATGTCTTTCTAATTGATTAATTAATTTGGTTTTGACATATATTGTTTTTTTATGTTATTCGGTCATCTAACAGGGAGACATAAGTGCTTGGTAAGACAAAATACAGAAAAAATAGTTAAATGTCTCCCACAATTAAAGGATGAGTCTTCTTCCTCCTACGGAATGCCATCTACGGAATTAAATCCTAAGATCTTATCATCACTTATCATATTTCTAAAAACACAAAATTATTACATTTTTATAAATTATTTCATGGGTCTCCAAACTGCATCTACTTATGAGTTTTTTGTTTGGAAATCTTTATTTTCTGCGCCAGAAATTTTTTTACTAAAAAACACAAATATTAATTTTTTTCTCTCATTTGTTTTATTATATTATGTTTGTCTACAATAATGCGATATTTATTAGTATGTAACTTTTTTCCAAAGATTTTTAGTGACTACCAGAGTTGCTCATTTATGCCTATTTCATCCATGTCAGATTGAGGCCCGGTTGTTTCAAGTTCGATTAAAGTAAGCGTTCTTTTAAAGCATAGATTTTTACGTTCTCCACCAATCAGACGATCCGTTTTCGTAAAAATCTATGCTTTGATCGACCGCTCACTTTAATCCAACTTGAAACAACCGGCCCTGAATCATTCTCATAGATTTTTGTTTTATTAGAATGGCAGATTTTTCATTTAATGATGAACTCCTTCAATGTGCTGAGTTCAGTAGTCGTGGAATTTTAATTGTCAGAGATGTATGTGCCTGTTGAAGACAATACTGCATCGACAAAGATCAACGAAGATAAGATTATAATCAGCAAAGAAATCATCATCATCCTTATTATATTGAAAAACATTGTGTTTTGGTAAATTTTCACATTTTTTAATAAAAACTTTTTTTGATAAACAAGTTTAAAAACATATATTATTTTTAGAAAAATGCACTGCCTACGATACATATCACTATTTTGTATGGCCAGCAGGCCCTTTGGGGAGTGTTCTTTATTCAATTTTGAATAGAAAACATTCATTACACTTTGGGTGAAATATCAAAATTTTTATTTTTTTCAGTTTGCAATATTTCTGGCTTGTCTTTTGTAAAACGTTAGATTATCATGAAAGTAATTTATATTGAATATTAAAAATTCATTCGCTTTGATACGAGTCAAATAAAATTATTAAAACCTTAAAGAAAGTTTTTCTTAATTTTATTAGACTTGTACTAAAACAAATGAACTTATAATATTCCATATTAAATACTGTAGTAATAGTCCAATGTTTCATAAAAAAAGTCAGATATAATGAAAAAAAAAAAGGAAACTTTGTTAATGCGTATTTCCATAACTGTCTGTCGACATTTCACCCAAAGTGTAAATAATATTTTCTATTCAAAATTGAATAAAGAACACTCCCCCAAAGTTGTTGCTACTAGTTACGAGACACTCTGTATAGTTATAAATAAATGTACTCACTTTCGAGAGACCAATGAACAAGATTCCGATGAGTGTGTTTTGAAGTAAGGGAACCTCACAGCTAACTCTAAACGTTAACGTCCTTTCTGATTCAGGGGGCCAGTTGTCCAGTTTGCAATATGTCTCTAGATTCTCCAGGAACATTATCTAAAAAGTAACATTGAATAACATACATACTATGTTTAATGTTTGATTAAGACTTTGTCTGAATCGCAATCAATCAAGGAGATGTTTCCCCTTGGTCACATTGATCTTCCATCTGAAGAGAAGTGTTCCTCTCATATTGCAACTTATTACACAAAACACATTAGATCCTTTCATACGGATCTGAAGTGGATATTCCCTTTGTAGCAGATATCACCAAAATGATTTAAAAAATGTTAAAAATGAAAGAGACGCTTCTACTTTTATCCTTTTACTGTATTGTCAAACCACAGAAGGAAAACATAAACTAAAAACAAAAGCATAACAAAGAATGCCACATTCCTTCCTTGTAAAACCACAGATGTCGCCCTCGGGCGCACTATTACTGACAAAAAATCCAAATAGTTTTGCGCGGTGGCTCAAAGAGGTCGCTCGAACATATTGCTTACTATTAATATACATATAATAATATTCGTCCCTGAATGATATTCATCTTGGAAGACAAACAAACCTTATGTAGAGCGAGGGTATATTCTTGTGGCTGAGGTCTGTAAAGAGTGACAGCTGACTCGTAAAGCCACCAGACTCCGTCACATTGAATTGAAGAAATCTGAAAGAAAAATATATTTTACCAAATTTAGAAAATATAAACTAATAAAAATAAACACATCCCTAAAATTAAGTCCTAATAATATATTTACATATAGTTTGATTTATCATCAGTAATCGTGGGTGGAATCGTGAACGTTACATTGCGTAAAGTGATAACTTAAGTTTGTCAGTGGCTAGTTACAGCAATTATAACAAATTACAATCAAAATAACCAGTATATAATAGTTTTTCGAATTTCTGAGATAGGCTTAGTTAACATTACCTTGGACAATCGAGGTTCTACCCTATCAGATATTTGTGTGAAACATCAGAAAAAATTATTCTCAATTTTTTTCATAAAAAAATAAGCAAGACTAAATAATGTAAAAAAAAACCATAACCTGCATCCTATAATCGGGGAGATGTTTCGCGTGCGAAGCAGTCAGCAGTACGCACAGCCCGAATAGATCCGCTATCGCGTGGAACATCCTCTCCCTGCACTCGGGAGGGGGCTCTTTGGGTGGCGCAGCTGCAAGTCCCCGGCACAGGGCCAGTAGAGCGGGGGCCCCCTCGGCCCGACCCGCCCGCACGGCTTCGCGGGTCAGGGCTCTCAGGGGGCGCAAGTACTCCTCTGGACGCATGAGAAGCTCCTAAAAACGGAATTTGTGAAAGCAATGTGTGCATTATTTTCTTAACTTGTTGTGGGCCGTAAATTTTCGGAATTTTTTGTGATTTTTCTTTTTACGAAAAAACCATGAAAACATGCGTATATTAAAAAAAAAACACACACATTCATATTATTTTATCGTAAGTGTCGAAACGCAATGATTTTTTTATCATTTAAGTAAAAAAAATAATCTTTTTTTGAATTTCCATAATGTTGCCAGCGCAACATTCTCTGAAAAATAATAATATTTTTTTTATTTGTTTATTAGAGACAACACTACTATTAATAATAATAATCTTCTTCTGTGTGATATATTTTGTTGCACGGCACGGCACACGACGGGACATCGCACTCATAACACATAAATATGATACACTTTCACACACACACATATTTCAAATAAACGCAACAAAATTGCGTGTATTTTTGTTAATAAATCACTATTAGTATTCAATTGAATCATAAACCAACAAAAACTGACAAATATCGCAAAACATATCGTATATATTTGTATATACGTGTACAAATAAATCGAAAAAAATAAATCGTATTTCCCGCGCACATTGCGCGTGACCTTGACGATGGAATATTTGAATTTCGATTGCACAACACGCGATCGGGGCGACATCTACAACTTCTCTATACGATTTTGACGGCAGAAAAACTTCCGTTTTGATTGTTGATTTAAAATATAATCGGTGATGTTTTTGAGTTGAAAATGGAACGACAGGTCACAACAGGATTTCTCTATTGGGAGAAAATTACGTTTTTCAAATTCGATACGCGGCCGTCGATAAATAAATTATTTTGTGCCTGTCGGATATGTGCGTCCGCGGCCCAGGGGGGGTTAAAAGTTACATACATACAAGTAATTTTCCCTTACATCATATATACATGTTGAATGTTATTATATTGTCAAATGATACACTATAAACAATTTAAACATTCATGATTACACAAAATCACTTGGCACAAACTTAACAAGAACACTATTCTGTAATTCGAATTGACCGCTACTCGAGAATATTCCACTTGCCTGCGGAACACTTTGTTTATGCCGTTTCTCTTCTAGAATATTGCGCACGTAGGTAGGTACTCTGGTATTTTATAAACTTTTTTTTTACTCAAAAATATTCCACTTGTCTATGGAACACTTTATATATGCCTTTTCTCTACTAGAATATTGGGCACCAATGTATTTTATTTACTTGACTATACACGTATGGATCGTCGGCTCACTTCTCTGTTTCTGCAGTTTTCAGTCGCTGTCAAACTCAAGACTGTCGTAATCTTTCTATTATATATTGTGAAACAATTATTTATAATTTTTCGATTTACCTGGAACGTTTCAGCCATGGCTTGAGGCACGGCTTGCGGTTGAGCTTGGATGAGAGACGCTATGGCGGCCATGCTGTTGGGATTCCTTACGTTGGACAGTTCATTGTAGATTGTATGCATCACAACACAACGAAGAGTGGACGGACAGGCGGCTACCATTTCCCTGTAAAGCAAACATCACTGTCGAGTAAAATATACTATAGTGACGAAAGATAATAAAATATTTTAACAAGTTGAAATTTTATTTTGTGATAAGTAGTAGCAATGTGCAGCAAATAAGAAAAAAAAAGTTAGAGACGAAACTTAGTACCTAAGACAACTGAGATATGCGTTAACTAGCGGCTTAGTCTTCAGTCTCATCTTGACTAGTTGTGCTAAAACCTCCTGGTCTCTGGCTGCCGTTCCAGATATGTTGATGGCCACGTGAGCCAGCAGCTCTTGAGCGGGCCGCCACAGCTTTCCGGAGTGCAACCAGGACTCGAGGCGGCATGCTGCTATCATGCGAATCTAAAACCATGCAGAAATTTGAACCAGAATTGTTGTGTGATTGATGATTTTAATTGATATCTGATTAATCAGAGTATAATAATTTTACATTACATTGTTATATTTCGACATTGTAGTGTTGGTAATCGCTTATCTTATCCACAATCCAAGAAACAGTACTCCAGTACCTCACCTACCCACTTTTTCATCTATCCTGTGGCGTATAAATGTAAAGATATCAAAACCTGATGTGTGATGAGACGTAGAAAACAAATTTATTGTCAACAATGCCTAATGGCAAATCCATTTAGAGTAGCGACATAATCCATTTCTTCCGATAAAAAAATATTGTTTGAGATCTAATTAAATTACTTTTCATACTTACATCGTCAGAAAAATCCATCACTCTGCACAATATTTTACATTTCCACACTGTAATGTCAAAAAATTGACTTAAAACAATTTATGATGTCAAAAATTGGGCATTATCTAAAATTACGCATACCGGCTTAAACGAGATTCACAGTTTAAGGAGGTATTCTAGTCTAGAAACACGAATTTCGGGCGTTTTTAGAGCTTTGTAAAAAAGAAACAAAGAATATTTATGGTATACATTTTTTTAAGATTAGTTTATTTATATTTTAAGAATACATCCGATTCCTGCTCCACACAATGGACCTTCCTCCACTTCAAAATGTTCATATTAATTAAATATATGTACATTATTTAGGTATAGAATATAAGAAAGGTTTTATGGGATTATCCATCCGCAGGTAGTCGGGCAACGTCTACCCTCTATTGTTTGATTTGTTCCGGTAAGACCTCTTGCTTGCTTGACTTACTTGCCGCGTCACCAAAATCGCTGTATCTCGGTAAATAATTGGAATTTTGAAAAATTCCTTTGAGGACATAATTCTGAAAGTCTAACTTAAGAAGTATACAAAAAATTTTTTTTAATTTTTTTTAAATTTCTAGACTAGAATACCCCCTAAAACCATAATCTAAGTTGACACAACCGGCCCTTAAAGGATTATTTAAAACAACCAATTGACTTAGCCTTAATTGTATTTTATGTTTTACCTCGGGAAATCCGCAAGTGGCAGCCAGCAATTTCAGAAATCCTTTCCCGATTGCGTCGGGAGCTGCCCTCCTTCCCAACTGTTCCTTTATAGCCTCCAGCACCATGGCTTCCACGGACTCGTAACTATTACTATACCTGGAAAAAATTAATAAGAAGACTGAACAAATGAAGCAGGCAAAAGTCAAACAAGACTACTACAAGATACTCAATTATGTTCAATGTAAAATGTGACAAAATCATTTGATACTAAATTCTATGAGCTGTGAATTGTCCCTAAATGAAATGAATATAAAATTGATGTTTAACCCTTTGAACGCGTCCGTATCAACTGTTGATACGCCGACTTTGATCGCCGATCAAGTAGAGCGCCTAACTCATACAATATTTTAACATATACTGGATGAATCCCAATACTTTCATGGTGCTGGCATCTACAGACATTTCTTAAAAATAAAATCATATTTCGTAATAAACATCGATTATCTGTCACATATGCCGAACCTGTAAATCTGTAGTGTTTCAAAAACTGGCCGCGGGATGGCGCGCACACGAAAATCGTTCGACGGGACGAATACGCATGCGTCTAGCTACAAAATCAGTTGGACAAGCGCCGATCCCATATTTGTTCGTCGCGGCTGTCGAATTACGAAAAACTTTTGAAATTTTGGTGATTTTATTCAGATACTTTTTTTATTTATCCCTCGAGTTGCGCCTTACATGTTAATGTGTGTTACAAGTGTTAGTTTGTGACTATAGTTTTTGTATTTTGACGATTAATTTTTTTAAATTTTATTCTTATATGACCGTTTTTCTTTCAAATTGTTTAGAAGTGCGTGTTATATATTTTTAATCAAAATTTAATAATAATATAATTAATAATACAATAATTATTAATAAGCTAAATATTATTTTTGAATTTTAATCCTACAATTTAATCAATATGGCTCACTTTTTAAATGATGATGAGATAGAAATTATGTTGGATTCCGATTTTGAAATGTCTGAAGAAGACTACGATCCGTCGGAAATGTCTGACGTTGAATATCAGGCCGACGGATCTACAAGTGAAAAAATATTGCGTTCCTGGGTATCTGGACCTCACATTCCGATAGTACATGAATTTGACGATTTTCAACCGGGTGTTTGTTCTGCACAATTAAATGAAGATTCTACAGAGAGAGATTTTTTCGAATTCTTTTTGAGTTTCTCGATAATGGAAGAAATAGTAAAAGAAACCAATAAGTAAGTACTACCGTTTTCTTCAAAATACAAAAGAGTTTGGCCCAAAGTCTCGAAGTCACAAATGGAAAGACACGAATGTTCCGGAAATGTATTTATTTTTTGCAATAACAATGCTGATGACCAGAAATGTACATGTGACTATTGAAGGGTATTGGAGTACGAATCTTTTTCTGAGTTCACCAGTATTCGGACTGATCATGCCTAGAGACCGATATCAGTTATTATTGGAATATTTACATTTCTGTGACTCGAATTCACCTTCTACAGATCCTCTCTATAAAATTCGCTTACTTTTGGAATACACCCGAAAAACATTCAAAAACTCAGTGATACCTTACGAAAATTTATGTATAGACGAAAGTATAATTGTATTTAAAGGTAGGCTAATTTTTAAGCAATTTATTCCCTCAAAACGACATCGATTCGGAATCAAAATGTTTGTGTTATGTGATGTAAAAACTGGATATATTTTAGATTTTATTATTGTGGAAAAGGGACTGACTATACTGATGATCATAACTTGGGAATAACCGGCGCCGTTGTGACCACACTTTTAAAAGACTATTTTGGCAAAGGTCACAATTTGTATTGTGACAATTGGTATACTAGCCCAAAGTTATTCGAATTTTTACACGCAGAAAAAACCAATGCTTGTGGAATAGTAAAAATAAACCGTAAGGGAATGCCAAAATTAAAAAAATTAAAAAAAGGTGAATTTGAGTCGAAGAACCTCTTAGCATTAAAATGGCGTGATAAGAGGGATGTTCACATGCTTACTACTTTGCATGATGAATCCTTTAAAGAGACCGGAAAAATTCATTATAAGACCAAACAACCTATTCAAAAACCATCCGCTATTATAGACTACAATAAATCAATGGGAGCTGTTGACAAAACGGATGATGGTTAGTAGTTTATCCTGCATGAGAAAGACTACTAAATGGTACAAGAAAGTCGCATTCCATATAATAGATCTATTTTTATTAAATTCACATTCCGTATATACCCAAGTAACCGGAATAAAAAAACCCTTAGCTGATTTTCAACTGGCAGTCATCATTCAACTTGTTGAGAAATATAAACCCGAGATTTGTCAAACATCACAACCTGCAACGTCATCATCAGTCCACAGCAATCCGTTTCGGATATTACCTAAGTTTGTTACAAAGCATATGGCAGAATTAATTCCTCCAACTGACAAATTAAAAAATCCCCGAAGACGATGTCGAATATGCCGATTACAAAATAAAAGAATGCAGCTCACGAGATACTTATGTAAGGAATGCGACGTATCTTTGTGTTTACAACCGTGTTTTAAAATATATCACAGCTCCAAAAAAATATGACTCCAGATACTGAAATTTATTAGCGTGTAAAAACAATAGTATCATTGAGTTAGTTAAATGTGTGGTGTGAGTGTCTTTCCCATAAACCATCCATTTGTTTACGTTCACAAGTGATTCTTCTGTCCACTTGTGCTTATCAACGCAGTGGTCTAAACACACATCGGGCGGGAATGGCGCGCGACGACAAACGTAGGCGAGGTATGTTTTTTGTATGGAGTTTTTGTTTATTCATTTATAAACATCCTTTGAGTTTTTATTATTGTGTTATTAGGTTTCAAATATAACAACATAACCTCTTATCTTTATCTTCGGTGATAAATTGCGCGTAAGTGGACTATTTCGATGATTTAATGAATATTTGAGTATTCAGAAAAACGTGCCGCGTGTGGGTACTGGAAACTCAGGGCTTGGAATAGCATTCAAAAGGTTAATCCTTCAATCAAGTGAATTATCCGATTCATACCTACAAATTTTCAAGTTATAAGTAACATATTAGATAAAACCGATCAGAGAAACAAAAGAACTCAGCAAGTATGCAACGCTAGAATGCGTGCTTCCCTAACGGATCAGCCGATAAATGCCAAGACAGCTCTAGGACAAAGATTTTTTTTTAACAAGGCTTTTTTGTTCTATAGTTTCCTTTCTGAAAATATTAACATCGCAAGTACATTGCCACTATTTAAAAAAATAATTGCACAAATACCCAATTTTAAATAAAGGTGAGAGTTTTTTATGTGCTCATAAAACTATTATTTCATGTACATACATATAATTTTTTTACATTTTTTTATTTTATCTTTTTTACAAAAAGTATTCACGTTATTTTATCTGCTATGATATTAAATAATATGTACTTTCACTTAATTATTTTATATAGTATTTTATCCTAATTTTTGTTGTAAAGCTGCTCATCTCGGCACAGGTTCATCCTAGTGAGATGAGTGGGTTCATTTCCTTATATGTATGTAGCTCATGAGAAATAGATAAATAAATAAATAAATTAAATTATCGTAATATAAATATATATACCTATGAAATACTGAAAACTCTAAATCAGTTGAATCGCTTTCTTCTTCAGTGGATCCCAGCAGAGGAGAGCCGGATGGAGACAAGGTGCCTGAAAATAATGTTCATTGAGTCATTATTAAGGATAGATTAATTCAAGATATAAGAATATGTGAGAATAAGTTTCCACGGTCTGACCGCAAAGGGACCCCAAATCCAGGCCCGCCGCACGGAATAGGGAAGAGATGGAAACCACAGGGCTTACGACCTGTCGTCGGCAGGTTTAAGGATCCTTTATGTCATGACTACGTTCATCATTTCTTCCATCCCATGCCTCCCTCCTTAATGTGACAATTTATTTTTATTATTATAGATTATATTATAAATGTCTCTTAGAGACAAATCTATTTTTTATACAGAAAGTAGGTATAGAAGTCTTTTTGGGTATTCACAGGGCTTATGAGATATCGTACGGCTTGCTTAAGTGACCACTTTACACAATGTCAATTCCACCCGTGATAGAAGCTGCCGGCGTGTTCGCTCTAAGTTTTTCTCCTTCTATAGAAATTTGACAAATCTCGTGCGTTTTCAAAATCTTATTAACCACTCAGATGACACGTCAAAATATCCAGTTAATTGCAATTTTTTGAAAAAAAATCATTTCTGCTGTAAACACACTTTAAAACAGGGCGTTCACTCACTATGAGATAACATTGATGTAAAATTCACACACAACAGATGGTAAAAAAAATACACAAACACAAACAGTTATATGCTGTGAAAATAAGAGAATAAACAACTGAATAAGTTACAAATATAAATGCATATACCAGTTTGTATACAGATAAATAAATACGCTACTGACAGGGATTCTCGAGATTTCATGATTCGAGATATTAACAATTTCGCGTGTTTATACCATCACAGGTTTTATTTTTTATTTATGTATTTTATTTAATATACATATTTAGTTGAAAGAAAGAAATATTTTTACATTTTATAAAAAATTTAGAAAGATTTAAAAAAACAAAATCTTTTTTGTCCAAGTCAATGCGACCCCAGATATCCGGGCATCTCCTGTAAATGAACAAAATTATAATAAAGTACAGACTTACCAAGGGTATTATTTTCATTAGGCATGAGATGGCTCGGAGGTACAGTTGTGAGAAAAGCAGTCACTATGTTATCCACAAAACATTTGCACCATGTACAATCAACCCACCAGCGCTCGTTCAAGGCATCCTCAATATAAACCTGAAATTGCACAACATTATCACTCAATGGTCCCTGTGCTTTGAGGAGTTTTAAAAACATTTTCAGTTCAAGACAGTCACCGAGACATGACTTTGTTCGCACAAGATTCTTTGGAGACAACTCTCAGCTTTCGTAGTCCCACTTGATGTTGTACATCAAACGTCAATCTTTTAATAATTTATCCGCTGTTCATCGGTTGAGTGAAAATATTACGTGGTATTGAGATTCAACTCAACGAAATTTCTGACTTTTGCATCATGAAATGTGTTTTATTCTGTGGACATAGACATAGACAAACAATGCTTTTACTTTAATTTACAAGACACTATTCTATATGAAAATATTTTTAGAAAAATAAATCATTTTCCTAAAAAGTCTAACGTGAAAAATTCATTCCTATAATTTGATTTACGAGAAATTTAAGTCACAAATTTCATTTTAAAATGCAGGCGATGTATCTAAGAGTCAGTGTTAGTTTTGATAGAATTTTGTACATTGAATGTAGGACAATGTCGAATTACCGGCAGTTAACCCAGTTCTTATTCCAGTTTTAGTTGATATAAATAAATAATATATTATTTTATGGAATGGACGCTTACAGAACAATTGATAAGGCGACTTGAAGCATTTGAGATGTGGATCTACAGAAGAACACTCAAAATAAGCCGGATGGACAGAGTTACGAATGAAGATGTTATAGTTCGGATGAATAAAGAAAAATGAGTAATTAAAATAGTAAAAATCCGAAAACTTCAATATCTCGGACATGTGATGAGACATCCGGAGAAGTACGAAATTTGCACCTAATAATGCAAGGAAAGATTGCCGGAAGTCGGGGTAGCTAAAAAACCTAAAACCACAAGAAGAAGATTGACCGGTATATGATATTTTCGAGATATGTACATAGTCTGCAAAGTGTTAACTTATGGAGATTTAGACACAAGCATCTGGTGTGATACGTCTGGAAGCATCAAAGAATTTCGTAGCCCCAAGTTTTACCCACAAGTCATACTATATTTCATAATTGTCAGTCAAAAAACTGCTCTCAACTTGTAGACAAGTATGTGCGGTAACTATTACCTTTATAAAGGCATCAGGCCAGTTCTTGCTGTCTTTATGACCTGCGTAGAGTAAACTACATGCTAGGACAAACACAAGAGGATTCCCTTTGCTCTTGAAGGCGGTTCCCTGTTCTCTCTTCAGAAGTCCACAGAGCCCCTGCATCACAGACTCTGTCCCGAACATAGCCGGCCTCAGTTTGGCCAGGTAGATCAAACCGTGGGACAGAACGGGATCTGGTTTCCATCTTTGAGATTTCAGAAGTCTTATCGCTCCGGAGAGTAAACCGACCTGAGGAAAACAAAAGGAAAGACTGTTAGTGAGTTGTTAAGTATTTGACTGCCTAGCAATAACTAACATTTTTGCAATTGTTCCTGAAAAAAAAAATCTCCGGTCATTCAATTTAGTGTTACCAATTGCGTAAATTTTTCCGATATATGGCTACACATCTGCCAAGCAGTAGTGTGCAGTATGTTCTGCTATGGAAAATTGTTTAACATATTTAGTAGACGTATTTTTGTGTAATTAAATGGGAAATTGGATGTTCAATTATGCATATATTTATTTTTACTATGCGACAAATGAGAAAATTTTGATCAACTAATTTTTTTGTGATATCAAAGATGATTGTTTATTTAACATTTGTTTCCCAAAATCATCCCTAATCCCCGCACAGATTTTTTGCTTGTATGTGCTATATTTTTATCGAAATCAAATTGTATTGTGAAGCTGCAATTTTCAAACTATGTTTGAATAATGTGCTAATTAAAAAAAATTAAATTAATTTGGTAACTCATTCCCCGGCAAGAGATTCCAGATTCGAGTTTCGGTTGTAAGTGGATATCTATCCGACAGATAGATTTTTTTGTTCTGTGTGTTTCTGTTCGAAGTGACTTTTCTAATTTGTTTTAATTGTCATAAAACTGTGTTCTAAAATTGCAACTACATAAAAAATTTGATAAAAAATAAGAATAAAGTAGAAGGGAAAGTGGTTAAAATAGTATGATTGGTAATTCATTTTCCCGGCTATAGACACTAATGGGTGAAAAATCTACTTTTCAGGTTAATAAATTAAGTTACTGTCCATTACGATCTCAATATATCACAAAAATGGCATGTCTGTACAAGGATGGTTTGCTAAAGCTAACATGAAAACAAACCCTTAGTAAATTGGAAAGAATCATTCCCAGGCATCAATTCAACAAAGGCAATTATTTGGACTAATTGATGTCCTTTCTACATAGGATAGTGCGTTTGGCAGGTAAATAATAATTGCACCTATATATAAAAATTAACATTTATTTCACTGTTTAAATACACTTCACTTACCAACTTTTCTGTGTTATGGCTATCAAATGCAGCTAATGCCGAGGGCACTAAGTCAAGGGGGTCAATATCGAGAGCTGTACTAGATTCACCTGGTGAACCACTAAAAGACCCGATTTTAGGCTTCTTTGTCGGGGGCACATTCGGTACGGCGCCCTCTCTTTTCCTCTCCGATGAAGCTAAAAATAATATTATATTATAAAAGTTTTCTTACAGTTTTGTGTAGGTATTTTTTTTCTTTCTATTTGGAATATTTCGTTTGAATTTCTTGTATCATATTCATGAATATCGTGTTATACGTTATTTTATTTTTGAAATATTTTGGCATTCATTTTTTATGATTCTACGTATAAAAATCATTGTGTTCAGATTTAGTCCTTGTTTTAAGGCGAGTCAATTTATACTGCCGTATCAAAGTAATTTTTGGAGCAAGTCTAATGAGCGCCAAATAAATTTAAAAAAATATTTTGAATACTTATTGAAAAATATGTATACATTTACCGCTTGTAGAAGGCTTATTATGGATGGATCTCTTCGCTTCGGCATCTCTATTCAAAACTCCCGTGGTTTTAGATCCTAAGGCAAACAAATCAGTAGGGTACTGGGTGATCTTATTTTTACCGCCTCTGCCCATCGAAGGGGCTTTGTTTCTGTCCATCTTGGCAGCTTTTTCAGATTTATGTTATTTGTAACATCAAAATGTTTTATTATCAAAAAAACATTTCCTATAATTACTCTATAAACAAACAACGAAAAGAACACAAACGAGCATCTCGCAGTGTTTCGAAAACGAAAATGACAGCTAGGAGTCATAGATAAATATTTGAGAAGTATTGCTTAGTAGAGTAGAGGTGTTCGGGTATGAACGAATCGTTCATTTTGAACGAATCATTTAAAAGAATCAAATGATTTGATTCCTTTTGATATACCAGAGTAGCTGGGGTAAGGGTCTGAGGGGTCAGAGGGGATAGAGGTGATATAAAATCACGGTGTGGTAAACCGGCCGGGAGATCTCAGATCTACGTATGCCGGCGGTTACGCCCTCCCCTAGGTACAATCAAAACGTCAGGTGACTGACTAGGACACTGATATCTCGAGGCGGGTGAAGGGATATAAAAATAATAAAATCGAAACAATTTTACAAGTTTCTATATTGGGCACTGTAGCAAATTAATTTACATGAAACATTAATCTTAACTTACATACGACGCAGCAAAGTGGTTACTAATTTAAAAATTACATGAACCCTAATTTAGAGGGAGAGGACAAAATTATAAACAAAGAAAGAAAAAAGACAAAACACATAAAAAATCTGATCTTACTGCTAAAATGGATGGTGACGAGATTAAATTAACACTTCGGTAGAACCAGGTGGGCGGAGAAAAAGTCTTTAGATCGGGGTAACCTGTTTCGGAGAGTTCGGCAGGTGTCTTCTTCGTGCTGCTTCGTGGTGGGCGGCGGCTTCTGGCGTCGGCGTCGTCCTCTGACTGTGCAGGCTACGTCGGCGGCTTCTGACGTCGGCGTCGTGGCGGTCGTCGGCAGAGCGTCGGTCCTCCGTCGCGGTGGTACACTGCGGCGTCGCGGCGGCACTGATACTTAGGCGTTTGCGGCGGTGCGTCACAGCACTCGGTAGCGAATGGCGGTTGTTGCCGTTCGCACTTTCGCTCCTCCAGGAGTTGCTAGAGTGATCGGCGATGCTGTTTTTACGGGCACCGCTAGAATCTCTAGCTTCTCCACACTCAACTCAACTCAACTCAACTCAACTCGACTGCCTTCTTGGCGGCTGGTTTCGCCTTATATTCTCTCTCCGGCGACCCAGGGTGTGGTCGCGGGGAGTCGAGGGGAAGCCTCCAGTTGGTCTTCCGCCGATTGGCTCCTTTGATGTCCGCCTCCATCGTTCATTCGTCTCTCCCGATCCCTCCTAGGTCCCGATTGACGCTATTGGTTACTGAACCCAATGTTGCCTCCGTTCCGCCCCCTATTGTTCTCCCAGTTTGCGGCTAATCTCGATGCTTTTCTGGTATGTAGGCCTAAACACTTTGTTATTTCACGAACGCTTTGTTCACTGTTCATATCCCTATCCCGTCACCAAAAAAACATTGCAAAATGAACTAAACTTAAGGAAAATATTACAGTACAAATTGGCAAAGGCGGAAAATTGAAAACACAAATTCGCATCAACACTTATTACCCAAAAATAAAACTGCTTACATATACATACTTAATTAAATCGACACGCCAGACATATTTTTATCGACCAGTTATTTCTACCATTATTGACTAATTACATGGGATTGACGCAGGGTTTCATTAGATCACAGTAAAATTCCTTGAGTATGCATTACAATATTAATCTTATTATTAAGTCGTCGGTTTGATTCTTACAGTAGGCCTCTCAATATTTAACGTTATTTATACATTACATCGTTATAGGTCAATCCTTATCATTAACATTGATTCAACGTTATTTATACATTACATCATTACAGGTCAATCCTTATCATTTACATTTAAAATTTACCACTCCGCATATTCTCTTCCTTTCTTTTTCTTTTTAATTTTTTTTCTTTAACAATGACAACATGTACTTGATACTTAGTTTTATTTTTAATTTTAGCTTAAATAAAACAAGCTATCGTACTTCTTAGTTGGACCAAACATAATTGTCAATATGTGACATAGAGATACAAAACAAAGGGCTAAAATTATACAGACATCGTGGCATTTCTTAGTGAATCAATTAACATAAAAACTTATTTACATGGGATACATGCTTCAAGCGGGTCCCCTAATGTTAATGTTCTGTATACATCTTTGTAATTTCTTTTGGGATTACAAAGTACATGAATTTGCATCAACGCCACTTTCCCGAAAGGAATGCTTACATATACTAACATAATCAAATTCGATAGACACTTTTTTTTTCAAGAAATTATGTTAAACCTTATTACTAGAAGAAAATTAAGAAAACTTGGCGTAAATTAATTAATGTAACATTATTTACACCTAAATAATGAAAATTCTTACTTCAATATGTAGGCTGGATTGAATGCAAAACGTTTTTTTAGGACTTTCATTATACTAATCATTATCTTATCAAATCAGCTTTCTTCCACCCCTGGTATAAGAATATAGGAAAAGAATAAAAATAGAGAACACTAAAAAATTATATAAGCCACATTCCACCCGGCAGACAATTGAAAATTTTCCAAACAAGAATTATTTTGAGCTTTATTATTACTAGATTAAAACAACTATTTTAAAATAGACCGACAAATTATATTGCTTAAACGAGTAATCAAAACAATAATTGCATGTTTACAGATAGGTTATATACCTACAACCTACAAATTTGTATTAAAAAAAACACAATATTGGGAGCTTGAATAACTAATGACAAATTAACATTATTCTTAAAAATAATTAAAACTCACAAATTAACATTATTCAACTAGGTGTATGTAATATATGAAAACATAAGACATGAAAGCCTCGATCTAAAGTAATATTAATGTTTATTCCAACACGGCATTTACTTATTTGCAATTAATTAAACTATTTTGTTTCAACCCCGTGTGCTAAAATTCATTCTGCAGACAGATTTCAAAAGACTAAAAAGTCGGAATCTTATATCTCTTCAACCGTGTTACATTTTTTCACGAGATAATATTCTATTACGTTATATATTATATATTACATCAATATCAAACATCGTCGGCAATAATACAATCAAGTTTTTTTCCTTTTGTTACGATCAATACATTTTCTATTATTTGCTACAAGTTAGATTAATTCGGGATGATCTCGTTATTATTTCAAATTGCAATGTCCCGTTCATTTCGGTACTTAACAATAGAATACAGAATAAATGAGAAAACTACATATAAAACGAGTAACATCCACCTGCAGAGGTGGCCTGGGTTATCTAAACAATCATTACCTTACTTAAATTAAACATATCAGTTGCTCATTAATTAGGTACATATTACATTGATATTATGATTCACCACTTTGCCTCAATTTCTAATTCGGCCTCTACCTTCTTAATTGATTGACCCCTGTTATCTTTATTGATAATGACCGCCTGGTCGTGCGTTGCGGGATCTTCGCGCCCTTATATAATAATATAATTTATACGATCCTACATCTCGCGGATAGTGTCGCCATGTGGTGGATCGGTATGTCAGCGCTTTCTAAAACATCTCTATTGTCTGTCGAGGACAATAGTAAGTTTACTGCGACGACTTTCGGAATTATTATCTTGTTTTTCTAAAAAAATGTCTTTCCCAAAACAATGGCGACTTCTCTAACAAACGCAGCTTTCTAAACCGTTGTCCCATGTGTTCGCATTTGGCCAAGATGTTCTTTCTATTGTTTAATCGGGGTTAGAGATATACGTCCCGCTGCAAGAAAAGGTTTACCGTTTTTACCCTTCCAAGATGTTACTTAAGAACAAAAGGTTGCGAACGTGTTGTCCATCCTAACAAAAGGCCGTGCGCCCTTAATGTCTTCGGCGATGCCCAACGCCCTCGGCAACCCTAACTTTCTAATTCATTGTTTCATATGTTTTATGGCGGGCTATCCTAAGAGCGATCGTCCGTCGCAATGTTATTTTTTTGAACAATAGGTCACATATTTCGTCCTCGAACAAAAGATCGAACATGCCGGGGCTGCCCTGGCTGTGTCCACATGGCGCGTGATTTTCGATATTGCCCTAGGACAAAATTAATAACCTGGTTCGCGTCATATTCCGGTACATCACTTTGATCCAAAAGGTTTGATTCTTTTGATTCCTTTGATTCTTTTCAATTTCGGGTCGGCATCCGATTCCTTTTTGCATGTGTGCGTGCTGATCGCGGTATACGAATACGCGATCAACAATGATCCACCGTAGATCCACCAAATACTTTATGCTTGTGTTAGTGATTCAGTTTTGCGTGTGTTAGTGATTCTGTTTTGGGTGTATTTGTTTTGATTCACCATCGCATATGTTTGAGTTTACACGTTAATTGTTTATTCAACACGAAATATGATACATACGCACAAAATAATTATTGTAAAGTTACACACACACAGTATTACGTGATAGGAGTTTTTTTAGCAAATAAATACGTACAAAAAAAAATTGTTTGTGATTTTAATCATATATAGTATTTAATAATAAAGCTACCTTGGTATTTTTGTTTCCAATCTCTAAGTTAAATCATTTCATTTTATTTATTTTTCTATATCAAGTTCGATGATTGTATGTGTTTTTCTATATTCAACTAAAGTTAAATTCTTTTATTACTTTTTCTTACCATATTCAAGCTCAATTGTTTTATTTCTTTTTTTTATGTTCTATTATTTTAATTATATTTTTAATATTTAGTAAATTTATTTTTCAATATTTAAAACTTAAAAACAACTGTATCAGTAGATGTTTTAGAACAGACCTTCTCTAGTAAAGCAACAACCTTTTTTGTGTGTGTAATTTTTCCTACGTTTTAAACTATATTTTGTTTTGAATGGATTTTGTTATCTTAAGGGCGAACATCAATACTTATTTAACTTTTCGCGTTATTTTACGAAAATGTGGGTTAATATTATTTATTTTAATCAGAAGATAATGCGAAAATGTATGAACGTGGATGATGCGAGAGTCGTATGTCAGGACAGAATAGTGTGGGCCTCTATCCTCTCTGCCTACCCCCACGGTAAAACGGCGTGATGGTAAGTAAGTCAATCAGAATATTACGATAGACAAAATGTTTTAGAAAAATATCATGAATATAACCTTCATTCTTATCTATAACAAGTGAAATGAATTTGATTTGTGATAATTAATTTGACTTGCAACTATATATATGATAGGTACAGTGTGTATGGTGGCCCATTATTCTGAAACTTGGATCCACTTCGGAATGGCTTGACACTTTAAAATAATTTATTGCCACCAAGTCTGAGACCGGAGAGCGTTCAGAAAGTAACGTGTATTGTATTTATTCAAGGAATCGACAATCTCTTTGAATGCACAGTTCTGTGTATAAGGAGACAAGTTAAAAATAGATATTTATTTTATTTAATTTTTGGGAGGTTTAGATTTCTTATAACTTAACATTCGTATTCAATTGGTAAATAATGGAATTTGTTAATTATGTATATATACATACATTAATTTTTAGATAAATTGATTTTTAACTCCTATACTGGTATAAATAAAAATGAAATAAATAAATAAATGATTTGTATTTACGTGATTAATTATAATTTATTATTTTTAAGCAATGAATATTATTTTATTTCTTAATATTTCTATATTTTTGTTATATTTTTTATCTCAAAATGATAATTACACATTTTCTCCACACTAAAATATTTTATTGCTAATGCCTTTTATTTTGTTTTGCGACATAAATATTTAATTTACTTTGATGTACAAGTATATGTTATTATTTTTACAGTTTTATTTTTGACTTAAAATTTACTTTTTAATTAGGTAATATTTTTTTGTGACAGATGATTATATTTTATGTATTAAATGTGACATGTTTATTTAATAATATACCTTGATCATACATAAATCGTTTTAGTATTTTTTGATGATTGTTATTATTTTTATTTTAATATTTTATTTTCCATTTTAAATATGATTGTTTTTTTTTCCTGTCAACTTATTGTAACGACAATTAAAAAAAATTAATTCCTTTTTTATTTTTAGCTAAGAGAACACAAAACAAAATTTTTAGTACTTGTTAATATTAAATGAAATTGTTTTTTAACGCCTATAACGTATAAATAAAAATTAAATAAATCTTGTGTATTTTCGTAATTAATTATAAATTATTATTATTAAGCAATGAATGTTATTTTATTCTCAATATTTCTACATTTTTGTTATATTTTTTATATGAAAATGATAATTACACACTTTCTCCACACTAAACTATTTTATTGCTAAAGTGTTTTATTATTTAATAGCATTTTCGATTTTTACAAACAAATGTTGATTATTTTTAAAGTCTAGACGTTTTGCTTAAAGCGTAAATCAAATATATAAAGCGTCGACTTAAAAAACGTAAGTACCAACCAAAAAACAAATAATGTACCAAACATTAACGATGTCATAAAGTAAATTATCGTGTCCACTTGACAGATCTAATACACCCAACGGGTAACGGGTTCACCGACACACTGATAAATGACCGACTCCTATCTACCCGTACCCGATGCTCTAAAAGACCGATTTCGTCATGATTCATTGTTCAAAAAGAATCAGAACCGGTATGTACACGACTCATTTTAAGACCGAATCGTTCAAAAGAACGAATCAAATGAATCGATTCCTTTTGAATCAAGGAGTCGAAAGAACCGATTCCTTGAAAAGAATCACAAACAGCACCTCTATTGCTTAGACAACTTTTAAAATCCATAGATAAAAACAGTCTTACCAATAAAAAATCTATAAACAGGACTGTCAGTGATGTGGTTATATAGGCCAGTACAGGTCAATTCTGTGGTACAGGTTCAATAGGTTAATTTCACATTTTACGGATATCTATGAAAATATATGAAATAGATTCAAAAAAATAAATTATGTTGGGTTACTTAGTATGGATCGTGTGGGAAAATGTTTTCATTCATAATTTTTATGATAAAAATCTTAAAAAATATGATTCCATGAAAACGCGATGTGATTGGTTGTGACGTTGTTTGACAAGAATTATGGATAAATATACGTGATCTATGGTGTTTGTCAATGTAATTTGTTTATTTTTTATGGTCACTGTTCGTCTTCGCTTTGTTTTTACTGGTGTTTGCATGGTTTTTATATATATTACCGTGTTTGTGTTTATTTTAATAAAATAACTATCTAAGAACACATTTAAAGTAATGGAGGATGGATTTTCACAAGAAAAATCCGATAACTTACCGAAAATTGATGCTTTAATGTTGGATTCATTTTTCAGTTTTCAGGAATGAATTTCTACATTTTGATAGCATATAATATCTACAAAACTTTTTCCTTGACGTTATGGACACACCATACAAAAAAGCCGGCTTGTTTTGTAAAAAAACGAATGAACGTAACACTCTCATTCCGGGATTACAACTTAATCCCAAAAATCTTATTTTTAAAACTATTCCGTAATTATTAATGATATTGAGCTGGTATTATTTATAATCCTCATAAATATCCCAAAGAATGCAACACCCAAAGAAAATAAAATAATAATGTAGACAGCCAAAAGTAGAAAAAATATTTTTTCCGCAGACAATCATCAATATTGTATAAAATACGCTTGCTTTATACTGCTTGCACGACTTCAGTCAGTCAGACGATTGTGAGCTATGAGACGTCAGATTACTGCGGTTTCTTATAAAATGACGACACATTTAGTAGAATCGTATTCGGATTAGAGCAATCTGAAATACCAAACGAATGGAAACTGAGTATCACCATCCCTATTTTTAAGAAAGGCTCCAAAACAAACCCGGAAAATTATAGAGGAATATCCCTTTTATGCGCATCGCAAAAACTCTTCACAAGCATTGTAAAAACAAAACTGGAGAACATAATTCAAAATTGTGATGAACAGCAAGGTTTCAGAAAAAACCGGTCTACCACTGACGCAATATTCGTGGTAAGACAAATAAGGGAAAAATCCATTGAATATAATAAACCGGCGTATATGTGTTTTGTTGACCTCACAAAAGCCTTTGACAGAGTGCTTCTAGAAGATGTTATAGATATCCTAACGGAAAAAGATGTACCACTACCCATCATCAAGGCTATTCATAACTTGAATACTAACAACAAAATGCGCATAAAAGTAAACAATGATCTATCGAAAGAAATCCCAGCCGCAGTAGGCATCAGACAGGGAGATAGCTTGAGCCCCTTCTTATTCAACATCATCATGGATAAGCTAATAGAAGATGTCAAAACAATGAATCTAGGCTACAACATGGGAGACAAACAGATAGATATAATATGCAATGCTGATGATGCGGTATTAATAGCCAACTCCGAAGACGATCTTCAAAAACTTCTGCACAAATTCCATATATCTTCACAAAGATTCAACATGAAAATCTCCGTAGCTAAGACTAAGAGCATGGTAACATCGAAACTGCCAATACCATGCGAGCTTGCAATTGACGATAAAATAATAGAGCAAGTAACGAGCTTCAAGTACTTGGGTGTCGAGATATCCAGCAGTAACGACCTCTACGAAGAAGTAAGAGAGCAAGCAAACAAAGCCGCAACTATTGCTGGATGCTTGAGAAATGCTGTCTGGAGAAACGAACATATGCTCAAGGAGAGCAAAGTGAAGATATACAAGACCTGTGTCCGCCCAATCATGACGTACGGTATCGAGACAAGGGCTGACACTACCAGAACAAAAAATCTCCTAAGAATAACTGAGATGAAGACTCTCCGACCCATTGCGGGACTGACAATCCGAGACCGAGTGAGGAATTCCGAAATACGAAGGACCTGTGACGTCGAGGATATTGTCCGATGGGGAAGATCTAGAAGACGTTACTGGAGAGATCATGTGGAGAGAGCTTGTACTGAGAGAGTAGTGAGCATAGCAGCGAACAAGCTGCCGTCTGGTACCAGACTCCCAGGAAGACCGCATAAAAGATGGCGAGATAGCTGGACATCTGTATCCCAGGAACAGGCTCCGAGCAATGACAGGACGCAGTCCTAGATGAAGCAGAAGAAGAAGAAGAAGTATTCGGATTGTATAAGAAATGTAAAAAAAATATTATGAAACATTTCCTAACCATTATATTTCATTAAAACGCAAATTTGACTGGGGTTACTTTGTTACCCCACTTATCCCCCCGATTCTATTTTTGGTCTTCCGGTACTCGAAGGTTAATTATATTCAGCACAAATGTAAGACATCGCAATGAATCAGTTTACAAAGAAATTATAAAGTATTATAGTGAGGAAAAAAGAGCGAATAATTTAATTCATATAAGGATAAAAAATAAATAAAACCAGACTTCAAACAATTTCGTATATTATGAAGATCGAGCTAAATAAAGGAAGTTGAAGAGCCTAGCAATGAAACATAATGAATGGAAAACGCTATAACAACAATGAAATCACCCCTTATAATAAATAAAAATAGATACTACAAAAAAGGTAATTAATATATATGTACAAATTTCTGACGTTAACCAAGACAAAAGCCCCCATTATTTAAAATTGTAAACACACTACAGATAGCAAGATAAACTTTCGGGCTAAAAATAGGCTTTAAATAGATAATGCGATTTATTTTGTTGTAGGTAGGTATATGTTTCTAAAAAAGCAATTAAAACCCTAAAATAGGCTATGTAGGGCTTAAATCAAGCGATTCGCCGGGATAATCAAAGAATATTGTGATTTAGGTACTGCACTTCATAAAACAATGCAGAAACATGAACAAAAACTGGAACCCAATTTTAAAAACCTCTATGTACTTGCGTTGTTTCCTTACCTTAAACGTTTATTATATATCTATCCCTTAAGCGATGTATCCAATCATTACAGAGAATAAATGTTTTACCCTTTCAAAAACACACTGTTTCTTTCTGAATAATTTGTAAATGATATCTGATTCGGATGAGATTTATCATATTTAAAAAAATATATTAGGTCCTTACATATGAAATTGGCGTTTAGTATGGGAGGAACATAAAGCCGATTTTTTTTATTATAATATATTTATTTAATCAAAGTATGTACCATTGCTATCTATGCACTTTTGCCATCTCATAGGTAGTTCCTCGATCCCTTTACTAAAAAAACCATTCGGACGGGAATCAATAAAATCTTTGAAGGCGGTTTGGACTGCCCCATCGGAGTTGAATTTTTTCCTTTGCAAGAAGTTATCCAAATTTCGAAAAAAATGGTAATTGTTGGGGCAAGGTCCGGAGAGTACGGTGGATGTCTTAGACATTCCATTGAAGCTCCTCTAATTTGGTAGCCGTCTGTTTTGTAAAGTGTGTGGTCTAGCGTTATCATGAAGCAGCAGTGGCCTAGAGAGCGATTAACCAGCCTCGGTTGTTTAGCAGCTAGCTTTTCCATCATGGTTTGCAGTTGCTGACAATAGACATCTGCCGTAATCGTTCTGGCCAGATTTAAGAAAGCTGTAGTGAACGACACCAGCACTAGTCCACCAAACGCTCACAAGTAACTTTTTTGGAGTCAATTTTCGCTTGGGGCATGGTTTGGCTGGTTCGGCAGGGTTCAGCCATTGCGATGAGCGCTTCCGATTATCGTACAGGATCCACTTTTCATCACAGGTAATGATTCGATTTAAAATCCCTTCATTATTGTGCCGGTTGAGTAATGCAACGCAGCAGTCAACGCGCGTTTGTTGATTTGCTTCACTCAATTCGTGAGGTACCCACCTTTCAAGCTTTTTCACCTTACCAATTTGCTTCAAGTGGATTAAAACAGTTTTATCACTAACACCGCAGCCTGCAGCTAACTCGGATGTGGTTTGCGATGGATCCGCTTCCACAATAGCCTTCAATTCTTCATTATCAACTTTGGTCTCCGGCCGTCCACGGGGCTTGTTCTGCAGGTCGAAATTTCCAGAACGAAAACGTTGGAACCAAAAACGCACTGAGTTTTCTTTTGCGGCACCGTCGCAATACACATCATTAATCCTTCGAGCCGTTTCTGCAGCACTGGTGCCACGGTGGAATTCGTACTCGTAAATAACGCAATATTTCAAGTTTTTCATTTTGTAAACTGAGTGACGCAAAGAAAAAAACAATTGAGGAAAAAACAAATGAATTATAATTTTCAAAACACAAATACACGAGTAAATAGCTGTATAAATTTGGATTTGGAATTCTTAACCAAAGAGAAGATATTTGAAATCAAATTTGCCAGTACGGCAAAACGCCAATTTCATATGTAAGGACCTAATATTTCATTGTATAAGCATTATTATAAACGCTTATTAAGGTAGGTACATAAACTGAAGATTGCTAAAATTATTATTAGCTAAGGTACCTACTTACGTGGAGGAATTATTAATTAATTTAAAAAATATTTGCTGAGCAGTTCTTAATAAGACAATAAGAAAATTATGAAGAGTATAGCTTTTTATTTGTGTATTTATTTTGCATACCGAACCCCTAACTAACTTAGGTACAATCACCACACGGGTAGGCAGAGAGATACACAATTCACGTGCCTAGGTTTTAGAGGAACTGAATATTCGACACAGAGCAATAAATAATCTGAGTTGCCATTAGTATGGATTACGGATCTTTTAAATAAAACCAAATAAAACCCAGACAAATTTGAGCAGAACGCGATCCGGCCAAGTGGTACCAATACAAAAAATATATAGTCCTGTTCGGATCTTAAGGTACTGATACACATGCTTATTTTTGAGCTTGCTCTAACAACTGTACACATTTTCTCGTTATTCGCATGCTTATTTTTTTATCAATTATCAATCAAAATCAATAACAATCAAACACACGCTTATTACTGGCATGTACCTATTTGTTATAGAATAGAGAAGCTCTTGTTCAAAATGGAAACTTTGTAAACTGAAATAGGAAATTCAAGTGAACCAATAAATCAAAACATTTCCCGAGTTTCCGTCCGCACATTTTTATTGTAAGATTTGAATCATTTATGTCTTTTAATAAAGTTTCATAAACATTATTTCTTGCTATATTATTTTTATATGTCGGCGACCGAGTATTCCACAGACATTCGTGATTCCTATAATAAGTCACGAAAAGTAATGTTTTGTCATCTCCCCAACGCGCCATATTTGTTTCATCTGTCGCGGACTGAGAAGATCGCATCGATAATTGATACTAGCCGCGAATGACATTAGCATGCTCATAAGCAAGCCTTTTCACACATTTGAGCGTGCTAGTAATGAGCATGCTCATTACTGGCAAAGTGCGTACATACATGCTACTAAGTAGCAATAGCTCGAGAGGCTCAATACTGCAATGCATGCTTACGTGCCACGAATGAGCATGTGTATTAGTATCTTATTTGTAATTCCATAAGCACTGCGAAGGATCATCGCAGTGCTTGTGAAATTTATAATTTATTGCTTTGTGCATTATATTTATAATTTATAAATTGGATTTATATAATTTATATATTGCAATATATTATTGATATATTATATAATCCAGCACTTACATACAATAAAAAAGCTGGAATTTATAATTTATTACAATGTGAAATATGGGATGGATTGGCATTTTAAAAATATAAATTTAAAAAAAGAAATATCACACAAAAAATAAATATCTTAAAATAAATAATGGCGCTCATACATTTTTAAATTTTTTATTTATCTACTTGATAATTATACAGGGTTTAATAGAGGTACAGATCGATTTTTTGGTCGTAGCACTTCAAGAATGTATTGTATGAGCATCAATGTGTGCATTATCGCTATCCATGCGAAAAAGAGACAAAATTGTATGACCACTTCACGCCAGACAGTACCTAATACAATGCACTTAACGTCGGTTGACGCACAATATTTGTGTATCGGTACCCAACACATCCTTGAAGTGTCATGACCAGAAGATCGACATCTAGTCTGTAAAAGTTATGAGTCGAAAAAGTTATTTTCTCTTTTTTTTCCTTTCTTCAAATTTTAGGAAAATTCTTACTCAAATTTTTAGGTTTTAATCATTTTATTTGACTTTTGTTAAAGAGAATGAATTTTTAAAATTCGATATTAGTTGTTACCTTTATGATAGTGCAACTTTAACAGAAGATGCGTCAGAAATATTGAAAAAATAGAAACTTTCCTAAGTTTGTTGGTTGAGCGTTTTCCACTTATAATTTAGGCAGAAATCTTCCTGTAAAATATTGTTGACTAGCTCTGTTAGATAAAGATAATTATATGATAATTTTCTGTAGCAAGGCGGTAGAGCGATAGATCGGAAATATTTTGATATAACTGTACTGGTAAAAGGTAGAAGTAAAAAGATAAAAATGCTTGTAAAAGTACGTTACAAAATGTTTCAGAAATACAGATTTGTGACAAAATTTATTATGTATTAAAAATAAAGTGTCATGTTTTCAACGTTATTTTAAAAAATAGCATTTGTGTTGTACCTATATTGTTGGCTGATTTGTAAGATCTTCCAAGTCAGCAATTCATCAAAATTTACATTTACATTATCAAGAATACAAATTTATACAATGATTTGTAGAGCTTTTACAATAATCCATTAAAATACTTCTCTAACGTTAAAAATAAAATAAAATAAACAAGAATAGACTTTGTACAAACAACTGATTTGATGAATTATCCCATGTTTCGGAGCCAATGGTTCCTTCATCAGAATACAAAGTATACTGAAAATTAAAAATCGAAGTAGGTATAGACATTAATAAAATCAATCAAAAAATAAATATGTGGGAGATGAATAACTATCTCATTAAGAATTTATCTTAATTTAATTTATTTACCTTGGTAAATCTTATCTTTTAAATTTGTTTTCATATTAGTTCTTTATTAATTATTCGTTGGCCATTTATTTACTTTTTGATTTTTTTAATGTCTATACTTCGGTTTTTAATTTTTAATATACGTTGTATTCTGATGAAGTGACAATTGGCTCCGAAACATGTCGATAATTCAACAAGTTAGTAATTAAAACAAATTTTATTCATGTTAATTATATAAATAATGTTATTAAAGTCGTTTTGCAATTATTGAAGACATTAAATATAAAAACTTGTAATTTCTAACAATTGAAAATACATCGTAATCTTCTATATGACAGAGTTTTTTTATATATGTTTAGAGTTTATTATATACAGAGTTTATTATAAAATTTATTATTATATACCTACAATATAACAGAGTTTATTATATAGGAATACATTAATCGATTTACACTATTGCAGCATTTTTCCATAAATACTATTCCTTAAATACAAACTAAGATTGAATTTGTGCAAATATAAAACTACTTACATCTAAAACATCGAATGGATGGAACATATAAATAAAATTGCGAATAGAATTCTAATATATTTATAAGATTACGCAACATATTATGGAGTTGTATAATCCATATTGCAATTATATAATAATTCAATATGGAATCATTGAGGGAAATAATACAAAAATTGATTAGGTATATAAATAATATTTAAAAAATCTAGAACCTATTCCACAGATTTACTATTAAAAGAACTCCCTAATTTAAATAGACTGTATAAAAACATCCCATTACCTACAACGAATATTTAAAGAAAATTGTAATTATCAAAACAATTACAATCCGTAGTCAAAATAATCATAGTCATAGCCAAAGAACACAAATACTTAATAGCCAATATAAATATACCTAAATCCAATAAAACAGCCATGGAACCCCGCTACACATACCTAGGAATTAAGTACTTAAATAGTTTACACAATGAAAATAAGAACACAAGATCTTTATATTAAATTTTAAAATAAATAAAACTATGAACATTAAAAAAAAATTTCTGCAATATCATTTTTGGGAGCCTTAAATAACGTGGTTCCGTTTTGAACTCTTTTGAACCCCACCCTCCCCCCACGTAACTCTAACTCTAACGTGGCTTTTACTTTGACTCCTCCCCCCCGGGTGGAACGTAGTTTTTTTCCTTTTAATTACATACGACATTTAATGCTTTTTTTCTCCTACCAAAACTATTTTTAATCATCCCTCTCTGGGATGATTAAACCAAATACATACTTTCATATAAAAATATTGTCAACAAGATTTCATAATTAATAAGAACAACAATAAATTATTAGGTATAGTAAAAAATATATAAAACATTCATATTTGTTTATGATTTATCGATTATCGCACATTCTGTAACATTTTAATTGTACCAAATCAAAGAAAGGAAAGAATTACGTAGCACGACGCTGACCCCCCCCCCCCCTCACGTAGCCCAGCGCAGCCATGGCCTTGATCAGGCCACGTATAGAGGTGCGTCGTTCGCGAATGAACCGGCTCAATCGTTGATCAATCAGATCAATCAGTTCATCATAAGGTCAGAAAGGAAAAAAGTTTTTGGCGACCAAAAAAAAAGGTCGTGTTTTTTTTCCGGCGACCTTTTTTTTTGATCGTCGTTATTTTCGTCAGCTCAACTCAGGTTCAGATCAAATTGAGCCGGTTCACTGAACCGGTTCAATTTGAACGATTGAGCTGATGAGCCGGGTCAGTCAGGTGAGCCGGATCGCTCACCACTAGCCACGTGTGGACGCTCCCTTATGATGAATATTCTTATTTTATTATATTTCTTGCATCTTACCAAAAGTAAAATAATAAGGTACCTGCTTGTAATTGTTCTGTTCCCATGCATACAGGGTTATTTGTAAAACATTAATAACCTCGTAGGACTTTACTCCTGCCTTGATTATGAGTCGAAAATGTTCAAGCTATTATGACCTAATATCAATAGTGAGGAGATATGCGACATCAGTTTGCATTTTTTTTTCAATATTTCTGGCTTTTTTTGTACAACGTTGGACTATCATTATAGTAACTTATATCGAATATGATAAATTCATTCCCTTTAATACAAGTCAAATAAAAAAATTAAAAACCTTCGAATTTCAATTGGATTTTTTTCAGGGTTTTTATCATTTTATTTAACTTGTATTGAAACGAATGAATTTTTCGTAATCTATATGAGTTACTGTAATGATAGTCCAACGTTTTACAAAAAATAAGTCAGAAATATTGAAAAAAAATGCAAACTTTGATGTCGCATATCTTCATAACTATTGATATTAGGCCATGATAGCTCGAACATTTTCGACTCATAATCAAGGCAGGAGTATAGTCCTGCGAGGTTATTAATGTTTTACAAATAACCCTGTATAGTGTTCCCCTCTCATTATGTGACCACAATACGATGTCTTACGGAACCTGATTCCCTGATTGTTGTAAGCGGTTCTCTTCAGACATTCTGTGCTAGACTTGTGTTAGTTATCATGTTGGATATACATATATTCAATTGTGCATGTAATTTTGCGAGTTTGCAAGTCTCACGGCGGTTCACCGGAAGAAACCGGCAAGAAGAAGAAGAAAGAATTTAGAATTTCCCGGCAGAAAGCTCTGAATCGAGAGTAAAATCAAGGGAATTGCCCGCGCAATCATTGTAAAAAAAGCTAACCCATAAAAACCAAGTTTTTATTGTACTCCCTTTCTCATTTGTATTGTTTCCAATTTGATATTCTATCAACATATTCTTCTTGCTTTAAGTTCATGTGGAAAATCTATTCCATGTATATTATTATCCTTAAAACTTATAGAATATTGAAAACGTAATAATTGGTATAGGGAGGCATGGCGTCGGCGAAACTGTCTGATCGGACCCATGGCTCGAGCCAGACTAGTTGAAACAGGTTCCGCGCTTTTTCCCGCGTCGGGCTCCTTTCTCATTTCTATGGTTTCAATTTGAAAAAACTGTTAAAATTTCGAAAAATCCAAAATTATACTACAATAAAAAAAATTTAAACGAAAATTTGTTATATCATTTTTATCGTCGCCACGAGTCTGCCTGTAAAGTTTCAGCTCGATCGGATCACGGGAAAAGGGTTAAAAATCGATTCAAAGTTCTTTCAGCAGACAAGCGGACGCTACGAGTTAAAAGAAAGGGAGTAAAAAAGTAACCCATAAAAAACAAGTTTTTATTATACTCCCTTTCTCATTTACTAGATGAAACATTTTTTTTCGCTTAACCTACGCGTTGGGCTTCGGTCGGGCGACGCTACGAAAGGGAGTAATAAAAAACTTCCAAAAATCCAAAATTATACTATAATCAGGTTTCGCGTCTACAACTTATTAAGTTATATGAAATATTTTCATACAACTTAATAAGTCCAAAATTTGAAAACTCTAAAAATTTATTAAATTATTTTAACGAAAATTTGATAGATCTTCTTGATTGTCGCCACGAGTCTGCTTGCAATGTTTCAGCTCGACTGGATCACGGCAAAGGGGTTTAAAATGCATCCAAATTTTTTCGTCAGACAAGAAGACAAGCAGACGCCACGAGTTAATTATAAAGGGAGTAAAAATCACACAATTAGGTACTATCTAAATTCCATTCTTTTCTATTAAACCTTCTAAGGCCCGGTTGTTTCAAGTTCGATCAAAGTAAGCGGTCGATCAAAGCATAGATTTTTACGAAAACGGATCATCTGATTGGTGGAGAACGTAAAAATCTATGCTTTAAAAAAACGCTCACTTTAATCCAACTTGAAACAACCGGCCCTAAGTATTCTGCACTTAGAAGGTTTTAAAGCAAGCTGACGATATGTAGATGTAGATACGATTAATATCACCAAGAAAATGTTTTGACAAGTTATAATACGTCGTCATTTTTTGTCTATTCGTTGCATAATTTCAAGTTTTTATGCCGGTCTTAAATTCAAGATCAATTTGTCATGTTGACTCGATCGTTGGGTAGCTATGCACTTATCCTTTCGAAGAAATTAATGTACAAAATTCCGTAATGATTATTTTATTTACATTATGGCGTAAGTCAACTTCTGTCAACGTGACGCATCATAAAAATTCAATTAGCGAATTATCTTTATTTACATTCATCATTTTTGTATTACCTGCCATATAAATTATATATTTTAAATATCCAGTGCTTATGCAGTGCCGGTCTGGAAAATTGTAAATTGGGTGCAAAGTTTGGTTTTACCTTTCCAGTTTCCATTTTTTTAATGAAGCCAATATTTAAGTACCTGCTGATTTGTTTAATGTCTACATTAAAAACATTAAAAATAGGCCAAGTATTGACCAAATATTTTCAGACATAAAAACCCATGTCAAGTGGAATTCTTTATTTTACAAACATTGATCGTTTTCTTGTGTTTTGAGGGTCATGAGAGGGAATTGAAGAATGGCACAGCTTATGAAGCAATTCTCTCGAATATTTTTAATAATTTCAGTGAGTTGGTACCTGCAGGTTGAGTTCTTGGTCATGGTAGTACTAGAATTTGTTGTACACACGTCAATGTGTGGGTTATCGCTATCTGTATGGGCGAGAAAGAGACAAAGTTGTACGACCGCTTCACGCTAGACAATAATAATTAACAACGCACTTAATGTCAGTTGATGCGTAGTGTCGGTTGTGTACACCGCGTTGTTGTGTTAAATTTATAACATCGATAATAATTTTTACTAAACTATTTTCAAAACTTGCCGAAATTTCTTGGTGGTTATCTTTTATATTAAAAATATAATATATCGCTCATGATAAAACAATACCTCGCATACCACACTTTTGTCAAAATCATTTTTTTGTGTATTTCTCTTTAAAATGTGTGGATATGTAATTTGGCAAATCTGTGACATTTTTTTTTTTAAAATAGAGATGCGAACACGGAATACGTGTCACATAAATATTCTTACTATTTTAAAAGTAAGCTAAACGCTTGTGCTATGAAAATAGGACTATCTTGCTAGTCTGTAGTGAGATTCGAACCCGCGTCCTTTGGATCACGAGGCGAGAGTCCTAACCACAAGACCAACAAGCTACTTTGCTATTTATGTCTCTTATCCCTTTAAAGCAATTCCTCGTATTCTATTTAGGTATTGTAAAGAATTGAGGTATCGCAGTTTTTTGCCTCCCCTGTTAAATCATGAGCGATATAAGTACTGTTCAATTTTAAGAAAAAAATTTATTCACCTGCTGATGAAGGGCGTCGAATGAGTAATTATCCTTAAGATTTAATAAATATTATTTCATTCCTTTTCCATGAAATAATTAAACATTAAAAAATCAATGTACATAGATACTATTATATTGTAGCAATAAAAAATATATAAGTACTATCAATTGATTCAGTGTCATGTATGACAACAGATGTCAGTGATATGGTCAATAGTCGGTATATATTCGGCTGACTATAGAGTGCCATGAGTAATAAATCGATCTATACTGAACACACCAAAATGAACAGCCTTCAATATAATATAATATATTTTTATCTCAATACGGTTCGGCAAGAGTAGGGTCCGTGTGAACCCGTGCGAACTCACAGAGGAACATCATTGGACGTGTCGTTTATACACTACAGGTAGCAATTTAGTTCGGTGAAGCCAGAAATTGCATTGACAGACCATGGTCACTAAAGCGAAATAAAATTGAGGGTTATTAGGAAGGAGACATTGAAGTCTGTCAGGTGGAAAAATGTACGGAATATTCATCTTCAGAGGCCGAAGAACGATCACACCATGCATAGATTAAATATATCAGACGTGACTGCAAATAGATAATGGCATATTACCTACTTGGCAACATCGTTTTAGTTTTCACAATGTCCATACGAACAGAGTCGTAAAAACCAATACCGCTCATTACGCACGATCACATGTTAATGAAATGACTTCCACAGTAATAATAATAGGTACTAAATAAATGACTCGAATTGAATATCTAATTCAATTTAGCTAAAACAATGACTTCAATATTATAACAAGCCTTTTGGACCCAGCCCAAAGGGATATCTGTTGCTGGTTTTCAAGAAGTATTTCCCTCTGCTGTTGGGAGGAGATCCGTGGCCCAAGGCGGAGATCTGATTGCTGCTGCAGCCGCCGCTCTCGAAACGCTGCCAACTGTCGCAGGACCTGGCCACGAAGGCACCTTCGTCCAAGACGGATTCCGCGTACACCATGATGCTTCGCGTGTGGCTGCACGAGACGACGGAGGTCGACTCGCAGCCCGGCTGAACCCCCGAGTCGCCGTTGATGTAGAAGTCGGCGTGGCCGACGGCGTCCTGGGAGAAGCTCAGTATCGAGGTGTGGATCGCGTCCACGTACTTGGCGTCGTTCCTCGTCAGCTTCGGGCTGTTGGGCGACGCGAAGCAGACGGTGGCCGGGTCTATGGCGGTGATGCGCGGCAGCCGCCTCCCGAGCTCCCTGCGCAGTATCCTCCCCGCCACCCCGGCGAACTGGGCGCCGAGGCTGTACCCCACCACGTGGACGTTCTCGTAAGGCAGGCCGCCGTCCACCAGGTCCACGATGAAGTCGGCCAGGATCCTGCCCAAATACGGAGTCAGCCCAGCGGCGGTCAGGTAATCTCCGCTCGTGTACGCGTTGGAGGCGAAGGAGAGGAAATTGTATCCGCCTCTTTTGAAATAGTTCTTCGCGATCTTCTCCACATTTGGCTCGTCCGGGGTGTTAACGTATCCGTGGACGAAGATGATGGTTTTCTGGAAGGGGTTGAACTGCAGAGACTCGAAAAGGTGCTTCGGAGCTTCTGATATTTTGTACGAGATGAAACCCTTCCTGATGTAAAGGTATAATCTTATTTCGTCCCTGTTTATGGTGCGTTCCAGCCTCGATTTGAACAGTCCGTTTAAAGCGTCACCTGAAAACAAAACTATCATTACTCTCTAGACAAAATAAAGAGACAACCTCAAATTTAATTAGCCATTCTCAAGTGTGCATTACTAGACAAGCTCGAGAGAGTCATTAACCTTCACTTTCCTCCAATTGTCCGTAACATTTAATGCAGAAAATAAATCGCAGAATGAGTGAGAATTAATGGCAAGTCATTGACCCATTTCGTGATTCAGCCGACTATATTTTAATCAATTAGAAAAATCACGACTTAAACTCATCAATGCCACAGAGCGGATTTCATACCTGACCAGTATTTAACAGCTCAATGTCGGTATTCAGATGATGCGCAAAAGTCTTCACGCAAGGAGAAAATCGTCTCTTTAATAAATAATTTAACACATCTTACGCGAGAAGGGTCTAAGTGCGGGACGGGTATTAATATTTTTAACGCAAACTTTTGTTAATTGCAAAAAAGGTTAAAAAAACTCGATCACTTCCTTTAGGTATCATACTTCACCGTGTACTATAACACAGCAATAAAATCAATCTCGTATTTTATTACAACGGATACAGTTGCCGGCAAACTTCTTGAAATTCAACCTGCTACAGCAGCAGGTTGGCCTCCATTGGCCCACGATGGACCTGCTACAGCGGCGGCAGGTTGGCCTCCATTGGCCCACGATGGTCCTGCTACAGCGGCGGCAGGTTGGCCTCCATTGGCCGTGGAGGGTTGGCCTGCATTGGCCCACGATGATCCTGCTACAGCGGCGGCAGGTTGGCCTCCATTGGCCGTGGAGGGTTGGCCTGCATTGGCCCACGATGAAGCAGCATGCTGGCTCCCATTGGCTGCAGTAGGTTGGCTGGCGTTGGTGTTGATGGGCTGGCCGGCATTGGGCCAAGCTGCGCCAGCATTGGCCGCTCCAGGTTGGCCGACGTTGGGCCAAGCTACGCCAGCATTGGCCGCTCCAGGTTGGCCGACGTTGGGCCAAGCTACGCCAGCATTGGCCGCTCCAGGTTGGCAGACGTTGGGCCAAGCTACGCCAGCATTGGCCACTCCAGGCTGGCCGGTGGGTGGCCCACCCGGTGGGTGGGTGGGCGCCTCCCCCTGTGGGTGGGTGGGCGCCCCCCCCTGTGGGTGGGTGGGCGCCACCCACTGTGGGTGGGTGGGTGCCCCCCCCTGTGGGTGGGTGGGCGCCACCCACTGTGGGTGGGTGGGCGCCACCCACTGTGGGTGGGTGGGTGCCCCACCCTGTGGGTGGGTGGGTGCCCCACCCTGTGGGTGGGTGGGTGCCCCACCCTGTGGGTGGGTGGGCGCCACCCACTGTGGGTGGGTGGGCGCCCCACCCTGTGGGTGGGTGGGCGCCTCACCCTGTGGGTGGGTGGGTGCCCCACCCTGTGGGTGGGTGGGTGCCCCACCCTGTGGGTGGGTGGGTGCCCCACCCTGTGGGTGGTGGACCACTGCCACCCCCACTGAGGCCTGCGCCTCCCCTGGGAGGGCGCTATCAGCCATAATATTATAATTAATACCTTTAAAGGAGGGTCTCACTCCTTCCGAGGCGCCACTGGCTGCATCCGCCGCCACTGGTAGTACCCCCTCCCTCGGGGCACTGTCGGCTGCCGCCGCCGGTGGTGCTGCCATCTCGGTTGCGGCTGCGGAAGGTCCTTGCCTCGGACCGTTGTGAGAACGGCCCTTTTCAGGGCCACCCTCCTGGAGTGTTGACTGCGGCCACTCGGTTGCGGCCGCGGAAGGTCCTTGCCTCGGACCGTTGTGAGAACGGCCCTTTTCAGGGCCACCCTCTTGGAGTGTTGGCTGCGTCCTCTGACTGGCAGCCATCGCGCGGACCATGCGCGAGTAGTCCCGGCGCTGTTCATCCATGCGCCGGCGCTCGCGGCGAAGCTCCTCCCGAAGTCTCCGAACGGTGTCTTCGGTGGAGCGTGATGACCGGCTGGATGACCGGCTAGATGCGCGGCTTCGGCGAGACTCGGTTCGAGATCGCTCCGATGCCACTGACTCCCCCCGTCGCTGGCTGCCGCTCTCCTGGTACTGGGCGTCGTCGTCCATGTACTGCGGCTCATCCCCAGCATGCGACATCCTGGTTGGCTCTGGTGATGCGAAGCGAAGACCAGCAATCCGTCTCGACAGGACCAGCTTGTTCCGCACAGAACAGGCAAATACAGGTGCGGTCCGCTGATTCCGCTTCAGAAGCCTTCGGGATGTCTCACACAGCACGGGCGCACCGTGTGAGCAGCTGGAAAAAGAGCGATATTAGTACACGGAAATGTGCACCAGAGGCGACAGCAAAAGAATTTGCTTCGAGCAAAATGTCTAAACTTGACGGGGTCGTCAAGAATAATCGTCTTAAAAAAGACGGTTGTACTGCGAAGAAATACTTAGCTTGGCAAAATCCGTGCCAGCAGTCAGCAGTCCGCAGAAGTAGTAGGTATCGAGCGTGAATGTCCGCTCCGTGTCAGCACACCGCAAGGCGATCGCCGCCGATAGCAAGTACCGGGCGTGAAGCGAGAGCGCTCGGCGTTAGCAGGCAGCAACAGCAGATCTTGATGACGTAGTTCGGCTCGAGCTTGAGAGCGAGCGAAGTCAGCAGGCAGCAAAATCGTAGGAGGTAGTCGGGTAGGTAAATGAAACACACGTGAAGGGTCTGCCACGGCGTTTTAAACCAGACTGAGGGTCGGTCCGCCTTGAATGCGATATTTATACCCTCGGCCGGGACCAGGTGGCCCCGGCCTCGAAGCCAATTAAAACAAGTTACAGTTTGCATACAAATGGCGCGTTTCGGGCGCTTATTTCTACTACATATATTACAGTTTTTTAATTATTAAATTAAACGCACCTCCCCCGGAGGATTTACATATATGTCATTACATTGACTGCGTCTCAATAAACAGTCTGACATATTGCGTGGCAACCTTGAGACATTATTATTAAAGCAACAGTTAAAATATATCTCATTTTCTGGCCCGGCGGGCTATAAAATTTCAACAATTAAATCTCTTAAAAATCCAAATTAACTTTTAGGTTTAGTTTTTTGTGTCTATTATATAGAGTGCGTCGCAGCGCATCTGTTGATATATCACACTTTATTGTAAGTCGCAGCTTACTATAGTTATGAATTTTTAAACTTTTCAACAAAAAACTAATTTTGTAATTTATTCAAAATTATTTCCACATATGAGTGTGTATATTCTCTAGATAGGTCTTGATCCACTGATCATTATACAAAAGAATTATCAAAATCGGACACCTCTGACGGAAGTTATTCCGGTTTGTGTGTTTATATGAAAATTTGTATGGAAAAAACCCAGCCCAGTATGTCGCTCATAAGCGGCGGCTGGTTTTGTGTTGGTGGTGTCAGACTTATGTTTCCATATTAATGTGATTGTGATTCACTCATTAATAATGTATTTGAAAAAGTATTTAGATTTTTCCTTGCCATAAAAAATGTATGTTTTTTACCAATGATCTGTTGGCAATCTGTTATGCCATACAGTCAATCATTTATTGTGTCATCTGTAGACAACTTTTTATGTCTTACAGAGTGTGTGCATGTGTGTGACTCTACTACTTATCTTTTATAAGTGTTGAGACAACTTTAATGTTGCTTATCAGGCAAATATGATGAGAATAAGGTACAAAATGCGCCTTGTGCGCAAATAAAAACATCTCCCGCCCGCTCTTTTTATTAAAACAATGAAAATGCGGTATTTTATTACATAGAATTATGATTCAGGTCCATCTGAAATCAAAAAACCATTAATTTCCATCATATTAGAGAGCTCTGAAATGTTAAAAAATCTGAACATTAATATTTTCATATAATATTTTCAGCAAAAACATACACATTTCAGATCATGCACTCTAACGCATTTCCATTGTCATCAGCGGGATGCGTTCTCATGGAGCTGAGGCTCCGCATTCGCTCATCCCCTCTCCCGGGTGCCGCCGCCTGACGCCGAGACACGTATAAGGACAACCACCGCGGCCGAGTATCAGGACAACCACCGCGGCCGAGAACTCGCGCGCTGTCCTCGGCACGGTACCCATCCTCAACCGGGGCACGGCGATCGGCGGTGGCCCTGAAAGGGGCCTTTGCTCTGCTTCATTCACATCAGAAATTTCTATCATTTATATGACGCGATTACGTCAACCACAGAGCTTGAAATTTCGGTTGCCTGACGGTAGGCGCAGGCAATGTCCTGTCCGTAACAATCATACTGTTGAAAATGATTTATTTTTATTAATGTTTCATCAGGCTCTCGCATTTTTAATGCAAAAAGTGCAATTACAACATTGCACTGTCAATATTATTATTGCCATAGTAAAAACTGAAATGAGTTGGAATGTTGATATTCCAGCATAATTTATAGTATTGAAATTATCGTTTATAGTCCTTTAATGAGAATGCTGAACCTTCCATTTAAAAATTATGTTAATTCTTTCAGAAACATCAGTCACAATACTATGCTCCCTGGCAAGCATTCACTCACGACTTAATGAAATGAGCATATGTAGAATGAAATGAGCATATGTAGAATGAAATGAGCATATGTAGAATGAAATGAGCATATGTAGCAGTTCTTGCATTGAATGAAGATGAGATGTGATCCTATATATTATGTACTACTTATTATGTAAATTCCAAATATGCATATTAAAAATATTTGTTATTTATGTGATGGCAGCAGATACTGTAATACAGTATGTTTTGCTCGTACACTTGTTCCGAACAATTACAAATTATTTATTCTATTTTTGTACTCATAATAATTATAAAAAACTTTCTTAACTTGTTGAGGACCCTAAAAATGTCACTCAAAATATAGGTCAAGGCCAGAGATTTTCTGATTTTTTTGTGATTTTTATTTTTACGAAAAAACCATGAAAACATGCGTATATTAAAAAAAAAACACACACATTCATATTATTTTATCGTAATTGTCGTAATGCAATGATTTTTTTTATCGTTTAAGTAAATAAAATTTTTTTTTCAATTCCGTTAATTTTGCCAGTGCAACATTATACGAAAAATAATAATTTATTTTTATTTGTTTATTAGAGACAACACTACTATTATTATTTGATGCCTACCTAATAATCTTCTTCTGTGTGGTATATTTTGTTGCACGGCACGGCACATGACGGGACATCGCACTCATAACACATAAATATGATACACTTTCACACACACACATATTTCAAATAAACGCAACAAAATTGCGTGTATTTTGTTAATAAATCACTGTTAGTATTCAATTGAATCATAAACCAACAAAAACTGACAAATATCGCAAAAAATATCGTATATATTTGTGTATACGTGTACAAATAAATCGAAAATCAAAAAAAATAAATCATATTTCCCGCGCACTTTGTGCGTGACCTTGAATGACGGAATATTTGAATTTCGATTGCGCGACACGCGTTCGGGGCGACATCCACAACTATTCTATACGATTTTGACGGCAGAAAAACTTCTGTTTTGATTGTTGATTTTAAATATGATCAGTGATGTTTTTGAGTTCACATTTTTCAAATTCGATACGGAGCCGTCGAGAAATATTTAATTACGTTCTGGATGCACGGGTGCGTCCTGGGACAGTCGCGCCCCACCGCACGGGTGCGGCCTGGCCCCAGAGGCTTTAATAAGTTTTTGGGTTGTTTTTGTTTGATCACTGATCAAATATGATCCTGTTTTTATTTTTTACCAATTCCATCGTAAGAACATACACATATCAAATTTAAAAAAATTCTATATTTTTTCCAAATGTGAAAACCTTTCTTTATTTGAAGGGACTATGCTAGAGACAGTAGTCTTTTCTCATGAACATAGTGTACATAGATTTCGCAGCTGATAATGATACCTCTATATATGTTAAATTATTCTGAAGAATATCATATATACATTAAAAATGATATTGCTTAATACTCCACTTTAAAAATTTGATAATGTGTACATGTTCTTACGATGGAATTGGTGAATGTAGAATTTTGTAGAACAATCACTTAAGCCAGCTCATACAGGTCGTAAGCCCTGGGCCATCATATAAAACGACATATATAATTATTGGTAATATATATATATATTATATATATATATTGTATATACTGTTAATATATATATAATATATATATCAGAAAAAAATATCACGATTTCTGAAATAATATTATTATCAAAAGCACTAAATGATACGTGCAAGTATTTCGCCCGCTACACGTACTAGTGACCCGGTAGCGGCATCCCCAGAGAGCATAAAATAATAAATCTTCCTTCGGCATCCCGCACAAAAAGTGTAATTGGTAAAAGCGGCAACGTCGCGCGTCGCACTGTTTACGAGGAGTTGCGATAGTTAGGAAAATGTAAATAAAATTATGTATATCATGGGACGCCCGATAATTGATAATGTGGATTGGAGTCCAAATTGATTACACTACGCTTGTTAATATACGAATATTTGTATATCAATAAAATGTAAAAATTTCAGAAAAATAAGTTGTAAAGGACTTATAGTATTTCCTTAGTGACTAATATTCGATGTAAAAATAAGTGAAATTTTAGTGGAACTGGTGGACGTCACAATAATGCAAAATAAAAGGACGCACAATAGGTAGCGTGATGTATATATATATATACATATATATATATATATATATGTATATATATATATATATATATTTAATATCATCTAATATATATATATATATATATATATATATATCTATATTAAACAGTATATACATATAAATAGTTTAAGTTAAGTTTTTTTAGCTTAAGTAGAAAACTTAATTCTAAACTTGAGGAAGTGTTGTAACTACCTTAGTTGGAATTAGCGACGATCTATCAAATCTTTCTCCTAATACGTGTTTTTCAGCTTCTCGACTCTAATTAAGTATAACTTCTGAAATATTATCAAAATTTTTCCTAATAAATAATCCAGTTTTTAGTAGTCAAGAGCCGTGACACAAACTTTTCACAGATGATAAATAATATCAACAAAAATTTTGCATTAATAAATCACATTTTTAATGCTTACGACCAACACAGTCGATGTGTGCAGTTTTCTACACTGACAGATGACGGCTTATTGAGAAGACCGACAATTATATCCCCATCCTTTTCTATTATAGCTTTTCACTCTAGCAATATTAACGTAAAAAATATTAAACATGAATGTTTACTTGATATTGCACTTAGTTTAACTATTGGACTCGTCTTGAAAGAGCACATTCAAATCACAGCATACCTAGAATTTCAAATTTGTGAAGTGAATGTCCAGCCCTACCGTTTTTATCATGACCATTTAGATTACAATGACATTAAAAAATCATAGATAGTTCTTTAAAAAAAAATAAACATGTAATCCTATTAAAATGAAAAACATTTTGATCCCCTTGATTTGAAGTTAAAATATTTCTTTGTATTTCTTATTACTACAATTTTAGAAGTTCACTACGCCCATCACCACCTAGGGCCCAGGGAGCCTTCTCCAGGAGGTCGCAGTCCCCAGCGGAGTCAATCAAGCCCTAGCATGGGCGTGGATGATGCCGGTGAGGGAGCGCATATGTCCGCCATCCTGTATGGGACTGTGGAGAGGGTGAGACAGCACACACGCCTCAGTCACGACATGTCCAGGGTTGCTGTGACTACGGTTTTGGAGTGTCTTAAGGTACTATACTGATTTTGTTTAAGAGATGTCATATAATGTTGATTCCAGACTTAGCAAATAAAATTTGCTAACAAAAATAATTTTTTCTATAAAATCCATCTCCATGGATGGCTATTTTCATAAAAATATGAAATAAATTATTTTTCGATACCAATAGCGATTATAATCCTTTAAGTCTATTCCATATTTTTATATAATAAATAATATATGTAGGATGATGAGGTTTGATAAATATGCAGAATTTTTGTTTTCTCAAAAAATCTTCATTTATCTATATTAATTTTATCCCCTTCAAAGTAGTCCCCATCAGATACAATCTACTTGTCCCAGCACTTTTTCCAATCTTCAAAGTACTTCTGGAATGCAATTTTCGATATGGCGTTTAGCTCCTTCAGTGATTTTGTCTTTTTTTTTTTTTTTAAAAAAAATAGAGATGCGAACACGGAATACGTGTCACATCAATATTTTTACTATTTTCAAACTAAGCTAAACGCTTTTGCTATGAAAATAGGACTAACTTGCTAGTCTGGGCTGAGATTCGAACCCGCGATCTTCGGATCACGAGGCGAGTGTCTTTATCTTCTCAATGTTGGTAAAACCTCATCCTCTAATTGTTTATTGACCTTCGGGAATGGAAAAAGTTGCAGGGGGGCCTTGTGCAATGAACATGGAGGCTGAGGCATTATAACGGTGTTTATTTGGCCATTCATGAGCAGGTGAATTATCGGGGTACAATTGAGTTGTTTCACCACAAATCCGGGAATTTTCTTAGGGTTGCTTCACACAAACGGTGTAGATCTTCCAGGTTCTCATTATTGATCATTATACCTAGTGGCTAGAACTAATGATACTCTGTGCCATTGAAATTGAAGAGAACAGTGAGCAGAACCTTCACTTTTGATTGAACTTGACAAGCTTTTTCAGACTTAGCTCTTCAGGAAGCATTCGTTGGAACAATTGGGCCTTAATTTTGACACATCCATGTACACCCATCATCAAGTATTAGCACTCATGAGAAATGTTCATTCGACACTGCTTTTGGTCAAAATTAAACAATGAAAAAAGCATATAAGCAATGTCTGTTTGTTCTCTATGCAAATCTACATCGTTTGTCCGATTCGACTCAAATTTTGCATACATATGCTGTAGGACCCGGCGGGTAACATAGGTGATATTTCCTCCCTCCCTTTTTACCCCTTCTCCACCCCCTGATATATTTTCAATGCAAATCTGCACCGTTCAACCGATCGGACTCAATTTTTGCATACTTTGCTTTAGGACCCGGCGGGAAACGTAGGTGACATTTACTCCCTCCCCTTTTACCCCTTCCCCCCCCCCTGTTATATTTTCAATGCGAATCTGTACTGTTCGACCGATCTCCCCTGATATATTTTTTGTACAAATCTACACCGCTGGATCGATCTGACCCAAATTTTGCATTCTTAGTCTTTAGGATTTGGCGGATAAAAAAGGTGACTTTTACTGCCTCCCCCTTTACCCCACCCCTCCCCTGATATATTTTCTGTACAAATCTACATTGTTTCACCGATCTGCCTAAAATTTTCCATATCTATTATTTAGGAGCCAGCGGGTAACATTTGTGATATTTTCCTCCTCCCCCTTTAACCCACCCCCGCCCCCAATATATTTTTTGTACAAATCTGCACCATTTGACCGATGTGACCCAATTATTGCATACTTATGATTTAGGACCCAGCAGGTAACAGAGGCGACATTAACCCCCTTTCCCCACCCTCTCCCGACATATTTTCTTTACAAATCTACACCGTTTGACCAATCTGACCCAAAATTAGCATATTTACTCTTAAGGTCTCGACAAGTAACAAAGGCGACATTTACCCCCTCCCTTTCAACCCCACCCTTCCCCTGATGTATGTATTTTCTGTACAAATCTACAACGTTTGACTGGTTTGACCTAGATTTTGCATATGTACCTACTATTTTATAGGTCCTGGCAGGTAACAAAGACAACTTTCCCCCTCCCTTTACACCATACCCTCTCACCTGTTATATTTTCTGTACCGTTTAAAACGTATAAAACTATACCGTTTGCCGATCTGACCCAAATGTTGCATCCTTATTCTTTAGGTCTTGGCGGAATACATAGGCCACAATTTCCTCCTGGACATCCCATCCATCCCAGCCTAGATTAAATGGAAACATTACTTTTACTAGGAACTTTGAATGGAAAACAATTGGCAAAATAACCTACGTCGCTCTACAAACTTATTTTTAACTAAATTAAATAAAAAAAATAAAAACTGAGCAGCTCCGGGTACGAACAGCTAGTTAATTAATAAATAAGAAAAATTATTTTGCATGAGTCAAATAATATGGCAACATCATCAGAAATTAATCTGATAGTGATTTGGTGACTGTAGATAATCATTTTCTTCACTTTTTTGAAATTGTCATCGGTTGTTGACGTGCTGAGGCATCCAGGGACGCTCGTCATCTTAATGGCCCTCTTGGAAAATTTTGTACCTTGTACACTTGAATAGGGTATTTCATAAACCCCATAAGTCAAGCATACTTAATTTTTCAGGAGAAGCATAAAACAGTTTTCTTACTTAAAATTGTTCTGAACTAGTTTCACTGTCATAACATAACTAAAAAAAAGTGTTTACACAAAGGTTTAACACCAGAATACGACAGATATGCAGCCAAAACCATAATGTTTATAAGGGAACAAATATCAAAACCCCTTTTGCTGCATGTACATAATAAATCTAAGCTTAGAAACCGGAATATTTCCATCAAACTACAAACGACTTATTATTACACCCATAACCCTAAACTTTGGAAAAATCACAGAACAAATTGTCAAAAAAAGATTATCCAAATACCTACCAGAGAAAACAACTGAATTAATGAAAACCAATTTGGCTTCACAGAAAACAAAGGTATACAAGACGCGATTGGCAGACTTTTTACCATTATCCTAGAATCTCTAGATTTATCTCAGAAATGCACTGGAATTTTCATTGATCTTAGAAAAGACTTTGATAGTATTTCCCACAACAAAATAATACTAAAATTAAAATCCGTAGGAATAGAAGATAAAATTTTAAACTGGATTCGAAGCTATCTCCATGAAAGGCCACAAAATGTAAAAATTAACGGGACACTAAGCCTGCCCTTAACCAGTGACTTTGGAATACCCCAAGGGACAATTCTGGGCCCACTCCTATTTTTAATATACGTCAACGACATCTTCAAACTTAATCTGACGGGTAAAATCATATCATATGCAGACGATACCGCTATTATTAAGTATTTAGTAGCTTTGTTTGATATTCTCGTACATTCGATTATTTCCTGAATAAAAATGGAATAATATAAATAAGTGAATTAATAATTCAAAGAGAACCATATAACTATCAAATATTGACGACTTATTAAGTCGCTGGGATAGTGAAATTGGTAACGCGCTGTGCGCGAAACACAGAGGTGCGTGGTTCGAATCCAGGTTCCAGCATTTAATTTTTCAGTTTTATTATTTGATATTTGTGTGTTTCTCTTTATTTCATTTATTTATTTCGTATTTAATATATATATATATATATATATTCATAAGACTACGAAACATTTTAAGCATAGACAATTTAAAAAAGGTATACTATGCAGCTGTCCACTTACTACTCGGAACTACTATGAATAATAAGGTGGGGCGGAACTTATAATAAATCGAATTAAAGTAATTCAAAGAACAATTGAATGGTTGAATCAAATTACGCACTAAGTACAAAACAAGATATAGTGAATAAAAATGTCATATATAATTTTTTATGAGATTTTTTTTGAATATACTATACATCTTACCTGTCTTTTCTACATAAAAACTAGAAGAAAAAGTTTTCTGTGTTTCCTGTAATTAAGTTGTGAAATCGCATTTCAAACAACTCCCAAGTACCCAGCGCTATTTCCTATGAAAGTCCAACATCTGTGTAATTTAACAATAGATAAGTACCCCGAGCATATTCAAACAATATTCCTTGTCCGTAACAAAATACCGGGATGAATGTTACACTCAAAACACAAAATAAATCATAGCTCATTTACTGGTGGATTTTTTGCTGGAATGATATTCTGAGTTATTGATGTATATTCCAGGCCTTGTGTTTTTCTTCTTTTATTTGTATTATATTCTTTATAACACCTTTTCCTTGTTGTTTGTATGGGGAGCTCTCACGATGCATACCCTACTTGGTCAGCCATTTTCATACAAGCTGAAGTTAGCGGACCATGGCACTTGTGCTGTTTTTAAAATAGTATGCCGTGGTACTTAGCGAAGTCGTGATATTTAAATAAGCATAACGGCTAAATGCAACATTGCAGGGACATAATGCATTACTGGGGTTAGTGGCGATGTCATTTAGAACCAAGCTGCATACTTAGTTTGAAAAATGAAATTTTGGTACTTAGTGCCTATTTTACTGCAACCATTCAATTATTAAACATACTTAAAAAAAATCAACATTCTCCACACAAACACTATTCAAAATATTTCCAGTCTCAAAGGTAGAAACTATATACAAAAAAATATCAATTATGCAACTCATTAAAGAAAACGAACACACAAAATTCGAAAAGAATACGTCACCAAGATTACAAAGCCAACTTTAAAATCCCAAAATGCAATACAAAAAAATATCAACAAAATTTCATATACTCAGGCGTAACATTTTTTAACAATCTTCCAATCGAAATAAATGTACAAAATACAAAACAATTGAAAAACAAATTAAGAGAACATCTCAATAAACACAACTAGACACCATTACCCTCAAAATCAAAAACATTTCACTCCACTACTTCATCCCATATATATAATGTAAAACAATTATATGTAACAATGCAAAGTACCTCGTCCGAGCACAAGAGCAATGCTCTTAAATGGAGAGGTACTATGTATAACACAATTATGTAATAAATGTTTTAAAATAAAAATAAAAAACTTTGTTGTTTTTCAGTGCCTGAAAAATCACTACAAAGTCGTTTGACTTATGGGGATTCTGAATTTTATGAAAAAAAAAGGAAAAATGCATTAGGTTTATTTTATTTTAAATTTATATTCCAGAATTAAAATAGGCAACAACATCAACGAAAGACTTATTCCTGAATGTTTTCTCGATCTGTAACTGGCCACTCAGATATATTTTCATCATAAATACATACTTTGATTTTTCATACTTGAGGTTGATAATTTTTTTAGATCTTCCATCTTTTTATTATTAATGAGTCTTTTCCCAGCATACGCAGGCTTTGTGGGCAACGCTGAAACAGCTCTAGATGCATTTCTAAGCATAAAATTATATGGCACAAAGCCACTTGTAGTGACTACCCCATCTTGTTCATCATTATAGTGAAAAAATGTATATTGGCTGATTTTGAATGAAATCATTTTATCTTTACCAACTTTTTTACCCATAAAATCAACTGATAGCATATTCCCTTTATAATGTTTTGGCCACCATTGTTTGAAATCAATTATGTTTTTAGCTAAAGATAAAATAACTAAAAATTTGTTAGAGGCTGTAGCATTTAATAAAATGCCAACTTATTTTATTGTGTAACTTCTATCACAGTTTTCGTGATATAATTTTCACTGAAATTAAAATAATGATATAAGCTATATTCAAGCATAAGTAAAGCAAACTAACTTGCAATTACCACCAGGCTTCAAAACAGGAAAGATCTTTGCTTTGTAGTTAAAATATGCTTCACCCTTCACCCGAGCTTTTTTAATCATTTCATGCATGCATTTTGACCGATTTATTACTCTTGACATATGACATTTAATCTATAATAATAATAAAAAAATATGATGTACTACAGAAACCCCATTAGTCAGTGACTTATGTATGGGGTTTCTCTAATACATGCGATTCTTGACTTGATGTTGTTATATTCGAGTAACTTGTGTGGTTTTTGGCTGACATGTGAGATTACCTTAGAAGAACACATAAAGTAAACCCCATAAGTCATATTTTTAGAAAAAATATGACTTATGGGGTCTCTGAAATACCTTATTTACTTGTAAAATTGTAAAATTCATAGAAGACTCATCAAAAGCAATATTCAACATTTCCAATACGCTGCCGAACTTTATTCCAATCTTAAAGCAAAATTTAATGAAAATTATTTATTCCAAAAGGAAAAAAAATTTACACCAAGAGTACACCAAAACACGTATAACCTTTTCGACAGCCAGTGTTAAAGTAAGCATCCAATATGGCTATCAGTGTTACACCAGAGATCAGTGTATGTACCCAACATCAAAAAAATGTGATACATAATAGCATGCGAAATTTAAAATTTTGCATATTTTTTTATCAAGCCTTGTAGCTATATTATTTTAAATAATAGGTATAGCTTAAGAACATTTCTTGATATTAAAAAACAAAAAATTCTGATTAAAAATTTTTTTTTTTCAACAATGGTTAGATGTGCTATTTCACATAGATTTATTATTGTAAATAAAATATTGAAATCTTACAATTTTATTAATAGATTTTTGTTAATTAGGAAATACTAGACCGCGGGCGTTGTACTTCTGTGTGGACCTTGTCATCTTTAGCTGGAGGTTCCGGCCCTCTGGCAGTGGAGAAGGCTACGTTGCGCAATACCAGCGATGCGCGCCGCCTGCGCAGTGATCTGTCTGCGCTCGCCGCATGCGCGCAAGATGCCCAGCAGCGAGCATGGGCATTGCATGATGACGAGCACACTATCATGAATCATCTCACCGAAGTCGTTAGTGTGCTGGTATGTTTCATTATAATAATATTCAATGTCACATGTATATATAATATGTGAGGTATAAAAGCAAAGGCAGCAATATCTAAAAAAAATTGACTGTAGTCATTGATAGGCGGTTCACCGTAGTACAAGAAAAAAAATTCTATCTGCAACTCTTCTAAATATCTATGACTGATATTGATGAATTCTGTGACGTTTTGAACACAAATCTGTCGGTAATAGAATGCCAAAGAGCAGGAGGGAGGGGGAGCAATCAAAGATGGCGGACGAGGACCTTCGTTTTTACATTTTATCTCGATAAAAATACTGAACGGATTTCTTTGTTTTTAATTTTATTTGAACTGTAATAATATTGTCTATGTTTCCTTCACAAACATTTATTACATTAAAGTAATAGATCAAAAGTTATCTTACAAAATTACTCTACAAAAGTGTAAAAATATTTCGAAGGTTTACTCGAAAAGTAAAAAAAAATTTTTTTCTTGAATAAAAAAAAGTTACTATAAAAAATATGGAGAAACAATTCAGCTATTCAGAAGTAAATATCATCGCTGTAGGATTTATACTGATTGAATTATGACAAATCATGCTCAACGGGAGCGCGGACGGTGCGCTGTCACTGTAGAAAAACGTTTTGATAGAAAAACCACTCAAAAATAACCAACAAGAATTAAAATAAAGGTTCAAAGGGCCCTTCTCAGGGCTATCAAATTGGTATTTCTAAAACTGTTATAGATGCTTCTCACTCATAAGGAGACTGTTCAGAAATGTTATATATTTCAAATTAACATTACCACGGAAAGGCACTTTTAGCAGCTAAAAAATACACGGAATTGATTTAATTTCCTTACCTTTCAAAGGAACAAGGAGTCAACAAGTATTTATCTTGGTTAAAGTGGTACAATCACTGCAAATGCATATTTGTGGGTTTTTATTGTTCATTTATATCAGAATTTATATGATAGATTGCAATTTTTTCAGGGCGATAACTTAAATAGAACAATTGTTCTTATATAAAAGTAATAAACTGAACATTATTTATAATAAATAAGAAAAATATAGGCATTAATCGTCAGGCCGCGGCAAAAAAAAGTTTTTTATGTTCCCGGGCGAAGTGTCGTTCGTTGAAAATTTGTATGTAAGCATTATATGTTTTTTTATACGTTATGACGTGAGGTTCTGATGCTTCCATCAGAACTCCTCGTCACCACCAGTTTTGCTCAGTCGGAGAAGAATGGGACTCACCTTACTTCTACATTTCAAACTCAGGGTATTTCTGGTGTCGTGTACGCTGCACCTCAGCTGTCTCTCATTTTAACATATTTAAAGTTGCAACAGTTCAATGACAAGGGTTATACAACGAAACATTCTTTAGTTAACATGTGAATTTATTCAAATAAATTTAATCAAAAATTAATGGTGCCACAGAAGGTGACAATTTTCCATAAAATATTTTGTGAATTTTGCACATCGAAATCTTTTTTTTGTACAATAAATAGAGTTGAATAATTTAATTTACCGCGCCTCGACATCATCGCTAGTGGCCGCATTAAACAAGGATGGAAAAGACAATCGAAACTAAATTCTTTTATACTACTAGCGGTGACGGCAGCGCTGGTGTCGGTACGCCGGCAATCACATTCTGTAGATTCAATTAACATCAGGTCAAAATTTCTAAATCAGATTCAAAAAACAATGAAGCTACAATAGGCTGTGCGAATACATTCGCTTGGTGACATTGATTTCAGATAACATGTCACCATTTCTGGCACAAAACACCGCTTCCGCATGTAGTTAGCAATGTTCTTTTAAAAACGGCACGACCACTGATGCAAATTTTAAATTAAATTAAATTTTCGGAGCCAGATAAACTCCCAGCTCGCTCCAGGCGTGACGTGAAGTTGATGATTAAAAAATTTGGAATACCAGGCACGTCGTGGTCTTCATTTTACTGGCCTTGCATCTGAAGCAGGATTGCTTCCTTATGGATCCAGAGAACAACCCCGCCCCGAGGCTTTGGGCTGCCGAAGCAGATGACTTCCGGAACATCATCACTGCAGCTGTCCCCCAGGCATTGCAAGGGATGCATCTTTCACTCAACGACGCGTCATCTTGCCATGGCGCGAAACGCTGGCGTGGAAGGACCCTATATATGAAAGACATTATTAAACAAACAATCATGTAATTTCACAAGTTATCTGTATGCCACTTCAAATTGCGTCTCTCGGAATGAGCTTACCTCTTAACACGAGGGTTCACAGAAAGGCTCACATCTTGCGTGCGGATGTGTCAGATTTCGAATGCGCCATTTTGAAATACCGTCCCCGACATTCGCGACTGCCGTGAAATTATCTGCAGTAGACCAAAGACATTTATCTTTTCCCATAGAGTATTCGCGGCACCTACGCGGATTAAAATCAATTTTGGTGCAGATATTTGGTGCGGGGATCGATAAATTCATTACTTTTAGATGTTTCGCGAAGAAGTGTGACGAACAGAGGTTGCTACGTCACAACGTATAAAGTTTACTTAATTATCTAGAATCCGTACGTAGGAAATTAAGAAATATTCAATAATAATAAAGTTATAATGTTTCAAACATGCTAGAAATTTTTACGATTTTGATGATTTTCAAATATTGTTAGTTCATATAAAAAGATGATTTAAAACGATATCTATATTCGCACTTTGAGTGTTCATTCACTATTAAAAAGCTACATTTTTTATTAACCCTTTTGTTACTACCCGGGCACCCGGGTATCCATTTCCGACTTCAAGTTAAAATTATTTTATTCATAAACCCTTGATGCTTTTGTCCGCCCGGATCCCCAGTATTTGAGGTATTTGAAAGGGATTTATGTATTTTTTGATGTAATTTTATTTTTAAAAATGTATTTTATATGACCTAAAACTTGTCTAGTCCTCTGATTACTACCCAGGGTACCCGGGTACCCATTCGGTATTGATATTCTCATTCAGTGATAGACATAATTTTCACCATCAGATTTCATTTTATTGTAAAAATGAATCATGTTCGGTTTATTTTTGAATCCCGACGTTGCATCATGATGATGCGCAGATGAAAAAAGTATAACTTTCTTAAGTTTTTTTGGCAAAAACAACATATTTTAACATTATCACTGGATCCAAATAACAATAAATGACTGGATCTAGTTTTAGTCTCCTTTACTTTCGCCGGAACATACTTTTTATCTCGTCTCAATGTACCAACAGTTGCCATATTCCAAGATAAAATAATATGTTGTGCTTTGGCATTTTACATTGGACATTTTTCCATGACTTTCTTTGGGAAGTCATGAAAAAATGTCCAATATAATATTACGTCCACAGCCTTTGAGTGGCCAATTCTTTCACCTTGATGAGTTTCTCATCCAGATTGTTGTAATAATTATAAATTTCTCCCTTCTATATTGATGGGCACAACACTACGTGTGAGATTCTTCTATATAGTTGTCATTTCCTCTTGTCAATTAATGTGTAGTTAATCTCTAATTAAAAGCCACGTAAAACGTTGAAAGTATTCTTTTATTTAATACTATATTTAACAGGTTATGGGCCCAGACCCACGTAATTAATGCAAAATAAGTTTTTTTTTTTAAAAAAAAGTCAAAATTAATAATAGTAAAATCAAAAAGAGTTGTGCGTTTTAACCTATAAGTGATCAAGTGGCTGTTGAGAGATCTGATAACTACCATGTTAGATGGATGCCAAAACATTGAAGATTATATAAATAAAATAATGACTACTGCTCATAAATTGAGAAATATAGGATTTATGGTAAATGATGAATGGCTGGGAACCTTACTACTGGCAGGGTTACCAGATCTGTATCAACCAATGATTATGGCATTAGAAAGCTCGGGTTTGGTAATTACGGCTGACTCTGTTAAAACAAAGCTTCTGCAAGATGTTAGAAAGTCAGATACTGCTGCGCTGTATGTTAACAAAAGCAAAGTTAACTCGCAGAAATCCAAACAAGCTTCAGAAAAGACAAACAAACCCAACAAAGGTCCGAGGTGCTATATATGCAACAATTATGGACACATAAGTAAGAACTGCAGGAATAAAAAGAAGGAACATAAATCTAATGACAACTCGGGCTATGTGGCCGTATTTTCTGCCTCATTAACGAATGACAATGGATGGTTTATAGATTCAGGGGCATCAATGCATCTACAATGCACCGTGACTGGCTTTATGATGAAATACCACCTCCGGTCAACACTATCAAAGTGGCTGATGATAAGAAACTTATTGTGAAAGCATGTGGTAAAGTAAATCTACATGTTATGAATAATGGCAAGTCTGAAACTATAAGAGTTCAGAATGTTCTTTATGTTCCTGAACTAGCCACCAACCTTCTTTCTGTAAGTCAAATCATACAAAATGGCTGTCAAGTTAAATTTGACAAAGATGGTTGCAGGATATTTAACAAAAATAATCTACAAGTGGCAAATGCAAAGTTAACAAATAATATGTACAGGCTCAATACACAAAGTGTTCCAGCATACATATCTACAACTGCAAGAAATGATGGCTACTTATGGCATCAAAGAATGGCACATTTGAATTTTGAAGATCTAAACAAATTATCTGAAAGTACTGGAGTGAAAATTGAAAACAATGACAAAGGTGTATGTATTTCATGTTTAGAGGGAAAGCAGTCAAGAAATCCATTCCCTTCAGAAGGATCCAGAGCTAAACGTTTGCTGGAGCTCATACACTCTGACGTCTGTGGCCCCATGGAAGTCCAGTCACTGGGAGGAGCGCACTATTTCGTCACCTTCATCGATGACTTCTCCAGGAAAGTAACTACTTATATAATAAAGAATAAGTCAGATGTTTTTGATAAATTCAAAGAATTTAAGGCCATGGTAGAAAAACAAATTAATTTATCAATAAAGATTTTACGCACAGACAATGGTAGAGAATATCTAAGTAATGACTTTAAATCTTAACAAAATGTGGAATTATTCATCAAACATCCTCACCTTACACGCCCCAACAAAATGGGCTAGCGGAAAGAATGAATCGAACACTATTAGAACGAGCTCGATGTATGCTATTAAATGCTAAATTACAGAAGAAGTATTGGGCAGAAGCAGTTTCGACAGCAGCCTACATCACCAACCGCTGTCCAACCAGAGCACTGGCATTTCTAACTCCTGAAGAAATCTGGTCCGGTGAGAAGCCCAATATTAGTAATTTAAAAATCTTTGGATGTGAAGCAATGGTTCATACACCAAAAGAAAAGGTTAAGAAATGGGATGCAAAAGCGACTAAAATGATATTCATAGGTTACAGTGAACAGACCAAAGGTTACAGACTTTTTGATCCTAAAACTAAGAAAGTGTTAATCAGTAGAGATGTAATATTCTTAGAAAATTCAGTTATGAGAAATTACATTAAATTGCCGTTGTCAGAATCTACCTCAGACAGTCTTATGCACAATAATGAATCTATTAATAGCGAATCAACTCTAGAATCTTCTGATCAAAATATAACTACCGATGAGTCCTTCAACTCTGATGAAGGATCTTTATATGAACCAGAGGATCAATAGACCTGAAAGATATTTATTCAAATGTTACAACAAGATCAAAGAATGTAATGAATAAAGCAAGTAATACTTATAATACCTATATATGTACAGATGACAGTTCAGATCAGCAGGACGCCCCTCAGACATATAGTGAAGCAATATCTGCAGATAATGTGAATGCAGCAAAATGGAAGGAGTCAATCAAAGATGAGTTGTTGGCGCATACAGAAAATAAAACCTGGCAGTTAGTGGATAAACCACCAGGAGTACGGATAATTGGCTCTAAATGGGTTTTTAAAATAAAAGACCTGCCATCTGGTCCGCTATATAAATCCAGGATATGTGCCAAGGGCTGCTCACAGACACAAGGAATAGACTACAATGAAACCTTCTCACCTACAGTTAGGTATGATTCGATTCGAGTTTTACTTTCAGAGGCAGTTCAACACAACTCAGAGATGATTCAGTTTGATATAAAAACTGCTTTCTTATATGGAGATATAAAGGAGGACATATACATGGCACCACCAGAAGGTTTAGATACATCATCAAATCTGGTATGTAAACTCAATCGTTCACTATATGGCCTTAAACAAGCTCCAAGATGCTGGAACCAAAAATTTGATAGTTTACTTAAGAAATTTGGTTTTAAAAGCAGTCATGCCGATAAATGTGTTTACATTGGCAATGTAAACAATAATTTAGTATACCTGCTACTGTATGTAGATGATGGCCTTCTACTGTCAAGCTTAAGAGAATCGTTAGACGTAGTCATATGTGAATTAAACAAGAATTTTAATATTAAAATATGTGAGCCAAAGAACTTTGTAGGCCTTCAAATAGAAAAGTCTAAAGGATGTATATTTATTCATCAAGCAAACTATATTAAGAGATTATTAAGTAAATTTAATATGCAGAATGCCAACTGTAATACTATTCCAGTAGATCCTCATACTACACTAGAAAAGAACTCAGCTGCACCAGACAAGGATATACCCTATAGAGAAGCTGTTGGATCCTTAATGCACCTAGCTATTGTAAGCAGACCTGATATCACATATGGAGTCAGTCTGGTGAGTCGATATTTAAATTGTTATAATCACACACACTGGAATGTTGTGAAGAAAATTATGAAATACCTAAAAGAAACACAAAACTATGGTTTGTGTTACACATCGCACCAAAGCAATCAACTACAAGCTTATAGTGATGCAGATTATGCGAAAGATACATGCACACGGCGATCTTTAACTGGATATGTCTGTATAAAAAATGGAGCTGCTGTAACCTGGACAACACAACATCAACAGAGTGTTGCTTTATCAACTACAGAGGCTGAATTTATGGCAGCATGTGCGACTACAAAATAAGTTATGTGGTTGAAACGGCTTTTAATTGATATAAAAGCATTTCATCAAGACTCAGTGACTTTACATATAGACAATCAAAGTGCAATTTGTTTGATTAAAAATGTGGACTATCATAAGCGGTGCAAACACATAGATGTTAAATATAACTTTATTAAAGAAAAATATGCAGATAAATTAATTTAAAGTATGTATGTACCCAAGAGCAATATGCTGATATATTCACTAAAGCCTTACCTAGAGATAAATTTCAGTACCTAAGAAGTAAGATAGGAGTGTTTAAACCTAATTGATTATTTTTAATTTTATCAATTCAATAAGATATACATTACTTTTGTTAGGTAAGAGTTTGTGATTTGAAACATGTAATTGATTCATTTCAGTATTTTTTAATTAATAAAAATGTATGTACATACAAAAGTAAAACATACCTACTATGTAACTAAACATAAATAAGCAGATGTTGTGCTCACTATTTTTAAAAAGTTAACTTTATATATGTACTTTCAATTGTATCTTATTTTTGTAAGAAGGGTTACAATTTGGTAAGAGTGTTGTAATAATAATAAATTTCTCCCTTCTATATTGATGGGCACAACACTACGTGTGAGATTCTTCTATATAGTTGTCATTTCCTCTTGTCAATTAATGTGTAGTTAATCTCTAATTAAAAGCCACGTAAAACGTTGAAAGTATTCTTTTATTTAATACTATATTTAACACAGATGTTAATTTTCCAGTGTATATTTAGCCAGTAAGAGGATAATAATTTTCCACATCACATATCCACCATACTTTTATCCCCTATTTGGCGGGCTTAGATGGAATGTATTGCATAAATACACCCGCTGTGGAAAATGATTGCTCATTGATTGTAACAGTTGGGTTGTAGAATCTATACACGCTGAAAATTTTAGAGTTCAGTATCAACCATACATATTTTAAGTATCGACGCAGCTTTACCTTCGTTCAATCGGTGTTTCCTCATATTAGCATCATCGAAGTGAAGAAATTCAACGCTCGATACTGGGTATAAATTACATTTGAACAAATCAAAAATATAATCTGTATTTAGATAATCGGCATCATATACTAGCAGAATACCCATGAATGCATTTAAATCGGATAAAGTCAATTCCTTCCAATGTGGTTTATTAGTATGATCATGTTCATTGTACCTACTCAATATATATTTTCCTGGCCTCTTTATAACATGTAATAAATTATAACTGTTATAAATATATAATAAATAAATTTTACATGAAACTTGTCCGCACTTTACTAAGATAGCTAGAGTTGAAGATATAAATGAAAAATTCAGTCAAAATTTCCTAGTCATTTCAAGCAAACTGATAAAAATCAGGTTTCCTGGCCTCTTTATTGGGGTGACGGACAATAGTATCAACAATTTCTGGTGTAAAAACACATTTGAATGTAATACTAATAGATAATGCTTTTCTTGATACGTGTAGATCACTTCTTTGCCGATAATGAACGATATACGACATAGTTTTATAATGAATATGTGGATTTTTATGCCATATCATTTCATTGCTAGCCCGGAAATGAGCTTGAGCAGACGTCGGTGGTTCAATATTATCCTATCTTATTTTTTGCGTGTTGCTATATAGTCCATATCTTCTACTTATTCTTCATCATCACCTTCTTTATTTGAATATTCATTTTTATCAGTGCGTTCTGAAATCCAATCTTCGTTCTCGCTATTCAAAAAATCCTCTGTATCTAAGACCGTATCGTTACAGAGTAATTGGAGTAAACAATCTTTTTTCAGAAGCGCTCTATCAACAAAAAAATAAAATATAATTAATTTATATATTTGATTTCATCGAACATGAAAATATTAATAAGAAAACATCAAGGTTATTCTCACATATTACCATTGTTATAATATCTTCAGTTTTAGTGAATTTGAAAAAAGTTGAAACGATGAAAACTTAAATGTTGTAAACACAATTAATTTTAA
>JADDOH010003251.1:0-113051 GCA_016648135.1 Agrypnia vestita | reverse complement strand
TCCCCCCACCTTGGTGGAAATATTCGCATTCGTATTCACCGAATAGTAAGCCTGATATTCGTATTCATGAAAGTAGTATTCGTTGCATCACTCTCAATAATAAAATCATATAGATAAATAATTACGGTAACTCATAAAAATATGATATTACTTATATTAAACGAACAAAGCAAAACAATCTGTCATATAAGTAAATAACGTGATCACGGAAGACCGAAGGTTAACTACCCCTGAACAAACCGCGAACTGCCCACAATAATGGACAATGTTGTAGAAAACATTTCAAATATCTAATATTGAATGAATAAAACCATGCCATATGAATAACTATCGCGATTACGGAAGGCCGAAGGTTAACCACCCTCGAACACACCGCGAACTGCCCACAGGCCTGATATACGTTTTCGTGGGAGTAGTATTCGTTGCATCTCGGTCATTATAAAATCATATAGATAGATAATTACGGTAACTCATAAAAATATATGATATTACTTATATTAAACGAACAAAACAAAACAATCTGTCATATAAGTAAATAACGTGATCACGGAAGACCGAAGGTTAACTACCCCTGAACAGACCGCGATCTGCCCACAATAATGGAATATGTTGTAAAAAAAACATTTCAAATATCTAATATTGAATGAACAAAAACAATGTCATATGAATAACCATCGCAATTAAGGAATATATACAATTCGAAACACGTCTTTATAAGAACTTGATAGGAACAAATCGTGCTTTCAACGATTGCCTAATGATACGCAATACAAACATGTAACGAGTTCAAATAAACCACACATTCATGTTTTAATAAAATAAATATAAAATCCAGATGCATTTTTAAAATATATTTTTTGGAGGAAATTTCTCGTACGATTTGAATTTATATCACACTGTCAACCCTAGATATTAATTACACATAATTTATAAATAACATCCCGATAGTAAAAAATAATTAACCGTAATAGAAAATATAAGTGTGATCCCCAGCTGAAGACCGTATTGCACGCTACCCACGTAATACAACAATTATTATACTGCTATTAGGCAAATCATATAGAAATCTGTGTATTCAGTCGGCAGTACAGATAATACAAAAATTCCTTTGCATATTTGAAAATTACACAAGTATTATGGAAGAACGCCCGCTGGATTATCACGCAAAACTATGAATTATTAAATCTGATGAGCGCTTAGTAATATAAGGTTCCAAATATGATACACACAAAAGGCAATAGGAATAAATAACATTGGAAATGCTTATCTGTTCACTGTTCCAATTCTCTTTGAATTATTATCAACCTCTGGCTTTTTCCTCGATCCAGCCAAATTATCTTCCCCACTTCGGACTCTCCTCGACAAAGCCTCCGCCGACCTTCAAGCTGAAAACTCAAGTGCCGCTTTCTAATTTGTAACGCCTAAAAATAGTCCCTATCTCGCGCCATCTTTGATTCCAACTCGCGTGTAAAGGTAAAGTCTAACTCTCCGAAAGCCTCTGATTGGCCGAATTTGTTCCGCGGACAACCGTTCCTGATTGGCTTGCTTCATCAGAATCATATAACATAAAGCCCGCTTTACACGCCCGCGTGCAGAAATAATAACGCTCGCCCGCACCTACTTATCCGGCAGATATTTAATTATAGAGTATTTAACGGTTTGTGAAGCTTCTCTTTACTATAAACTTTAGCAGATAGATATTTCCGTATAATTTTTCAGCAATGTCTATTTGAATAGGCCAATATCGTTACAATAGCACTTTCGCGAACCTTCTAGAACATCTTCCTTCGAATTTATCGAATGTCCAGGAACATTCTAGACACACCGACACATTTCGCCACTCAGTTTATAACCTTATAGAACTTTCGGGAATTTTCTAAATCCTTCTCCTTCCAGAACTTTCTAGAGCAGGTTTTTCCGATACCTTCTAGACTCACCGACACAGACGGCGCGCCTATTTTGAAACAAATCTGAAGCACTTGCTGCCTTCCCGTAACAAAAGAATGTGCTAGAAAGCACATTTTTGTCACCCACTCCCACCCATGCACAACCACCCCCACCAAACTCGCATATTTTCGATGTGACACCAAGGATCCACCACCATAACCACCAGTGGATGGTTGTGGCTGGTTGTGGAGAAAACTTGGCGGATAGGGAAACACGGGTTTCTTTATATATATATATTGATTTAAATAAATTTCTTCCGCCACAAGCCCCAAAATCAGTTAGATTTCATCTTTTTGTGAATGCATATTTTTACTTTTTAATAGAGTTAGGCATCTCTAAACATTTTTAGCATTCGCTCTTTTAAAATAAGATGGCGGATATTAAAGGGATAATGTGAACGATGTTGCGAACATTAAAAGTTTTTTATGGGCTATTTTGAAACAAGATGGCGGATTATGCTGGTTAAATAAGTAGTCAAAATATCTGTCGGATCAACGTTTCCTTTAACCCATCATAACCACATTTTATATTTTTCCCCCTCTATTTAATGGATTATGTGTGCGATTTCATGCGTAACAATTACATGACCAACTTAAATTTAAAATGCAGTTACGTAATAATATTTTGTCATGGATACCCAATATGTACCTCTCTTCCTGTTTATAAAATACTAGCGGCCCGCCCCGGCTTCGCACGGGTATATAAAAAAAATCTCAAAAATTATACATTTTAACACACACACATACATCCTTCATTTTGCGTCTGGGGTTACTAAAAAAGAGTAAATTTTACATCACTTTGCTCCATTGTCAATAATTTCCGCAGCGTATGCTGTACAAGGGTTTATTTTGTATTTTTTTCACACGTTGGGTCATATTATCGAAGTTTTCATACGGATACCTAACTTTTTTGAAAATATTCTATAGCCTATGTTCATCAGGAATAATTTAGGATTCTAAATGTGAAAGAAAACGGTCTAGTAGTTTCGGAGCGTATTCAATTCAAACAAACAATCAAATCTTTCCTCTTTATAATATTAGTATAGACTACTTCCATAAGACCGTGCGTTATGTGACTGCCATCAGAGGGTCTCATGACTCACCTTCCGGAAAATGTCAATTGATTACATGTAAACATTTTAATTGCCATAGGTATTACAAATTTGGACCGAAATCCACATAATTAGGCATCACAGGGAGCGTAACGAGTAACGATATCGCCTGGTGAACGGAAATAATTGGACGACTAGAATCGACAGCGACAAACTCTATTTCCCTGTAGACTCGGGAAATGATTTAATCCCACATATGATACGAACGGACAACTATTATAAATTACTTCTTCTTCAAAAACAGCTAGATAATTTTGTGGTGACATTATTAATATATTTAACAAAATTAAACTTAGTTTTTACCACCTTTGTATTGAAAAATATCAATATATTTCAGGCCCATGGCCCCTTCGTCAGGATACAATTGTATACTTAACAAATCAAATTCAAAAGTAGAAGTATAGATAATACAATATTTCGATTTTTGAATTTAATTTGTTAGAACACAATTGTTTCCTGACGAAGGGGCCATGGGCTCTGAAACATGTTGATTTTTTTCAGTACACATGTGGTGAAAACTATGTTTATTTTTATTAATTATATTATAAATTAGTTTAAAGATTAATAAATATGAAATATGTGTACAACTGATGTTGGTATCGTAAAATGACAAATAAAATTGATTAAAATTGTTCTGTAACGCAAATCTCAGTAATTCAGATTGAATCAATTATTTGTATTGAAAAAGAATTAAACATTTAATTATATAATTTTATTATTCTTAAATGTACAGTTATCTTAATAAATAAATAGTTATTAATCTTTTCGTTCATAATCGTCGCTTTCGTTTATAATTTTTATTGGCGAAATTTAAAGTATCGTTGTTGGTCACCCACGTCCATTTAGCCTAACGTTAATTGTATTGCTAGCGATCTTACACATTTGTGATCATACATATACATCCATAAAACATTTTCCATTCAGAAATACTTAAAGCTTAAGCAACAAGAGAAAAATGCTAGAAACAAAGTCTCGACTGTGAGTTGGAAAACTTCCATCAATAATACGATTCGTCGTCACACAAGTTTAAAATAAATAATTTTAACTACACCTGCAACTACATTTTGATTTTGTTTGTTCGTATAAGAGTAGCGTTGCACAAATGTCGAGGCATGTACCTAAGACAAAATTTGTTTTTGATGTGTTACATTTCAGTGATTTCGTGAAAATGAACAGAAACGCTTAACAGGAAATGAGACGCCAGGAAAGCGCGCGTAATTTTATTTAACCAAAGAGCGAGCGCGGAGCGCGTGCAATAGAAAAATACATCGTTTATAAACAAATCAATGTCCAGCAGGTGCCATAATAGCGAAGACGCACACTTCCAACAGCCAACGCTTCTGATTTTGTATATATGCTACGCGGCTGGTGTCAAGCGTGTGGAGGTTGTAGCTTTGATATATTTTGGCTTATATCTTCGAAACTATCCAATAAATTCTTAGTTTTTTACATTAATGTGAACAATAACTACCCTTAATGATTTAAATTCTCAAATTGTATGTAATTTATGTGATTACTTAAAAATATTTATTCAAAGCTTTCAAACAATATGTATGGCGGCACATTACCGCCATCTATGAAAATAAATAAAAACATATTTCAAACACATTTCTAAATAAAATGCGTATATGGGTACCTACCTAGTGCGGCAAAATTCAATAATAAATAAATGCACACACATTTTTTTACTTGTATTTACTAATTAATTATTAATTAATATAGTCATTATTTTTTTTAAATTTTGACCTTAATTTCTGTTGCTGCTCAATTGAAATTTTTAATCGTGAGATGTCAAATGTTACATATCATATGCGACTACTGTAAGGCTCGCTCGTTTTTTTTTTTTTATATATATAAAAACAAATATTATGATATTTTATGGATATATGTACTTTAAAACATCAACATTTTTCTTCTAAATTAGTTTTATCAGAACTCAGAACTTCTTACGCTCGCCTCATTTTCTTTGAAGAATAAGAACTCTTCCAGTGAATAGTGCACAGCTCGTATATAAAAGGAACGAAAATATGCAAGGTGCATTCTCTATCGGTTCTGTGCTCCACGACTACCATAATATGTTTTTATTTAACTTACTTATTAGAATATTTTGTAGACGAGAGGGTGAAGGTAGGGTGGCACGTATTGGGAGGGTACGGTGGTGGTTATTGTAAATAGGTGGTCGTTGAAAAAGTTTCTAGAAGCTTTATACATTTTTATATGATTCTCAAGAACTCTACCCAGGCAAAGTATTTTGTAAATTGGCTGTATTATGAGTATATCTACATTTCCGTCCGTCTCGCATAACTAGAAGTCGTGAAGGTTTTGCCGGAGAAACAGCAGTTACTAACTACTTCTTTAATTCCCCACTGCAAAGGCTTCCTAGACTAGCAAACAGATACGAGCAACTTGACATCTTTGCCAATATGTAAAATATTCAAACATATATTAAAAGATGCATTGAAAGTTTACTAGTAAATATTTGTCAAATTGGACATAAATAATTGATTTGTATTTGTTTTGATTTTTGGTTGAGTGAGATAACTTACTGTTATGTAATTTTTTTAATATTATGACTTTCAAAGCTTGCGCTTTGCTTTTCACTCTATATTATTACTTTTTTTGTTTTTGAATTTCTATTATATTATGTTTTCCTTATGCTTCTGCTTGATATGTAGGTACTTGATTTTTACTGTATATTAATTGTATTTATCTTTAAATATTTTTATCTGTATTTAAAGTAATTTCTTTCTACTTTATGTCATTATTATTTTTACAAGTTATTATTTTTTTTCTTTAAACTATATATTCTATTAATGTACACATTACCTATCTGTTTGTAAAAGTCCTGTAGGGCGTTAATAAATAATAAAATAAAAATAAACCTTTATAATGTATATTAACTGTAATAAAGGTGTGACGGAAGCCTACTGCTGTCTACGGATAGTCGAATATAGGAGGACACAACCGAGACGCGCTCCACCGGTAACCGCAATGCACTTGCAACATGCACCGTCTAGCAACCGACTTGCTTTCTGTCAGGAGCTTTTGTTACTCGTTTCAATTCCACCATATACATTCAAATAGAATATTTCAACATATGATATGTATATATTAAATAATTTCAATGTAAAATACTGTTGTATTTTGCTGTTACTTTGTGGTTATTCATTATAAATATAATTAAACGAATTTACTTAGTTCATCACCACTTAATTTTTGGTAAAAACCAACCGGTTTTGGAAACAACGTTTCATCGTCAAGTTATAATGTGTAACCACAAAGTAATAGCAAAATACAATAGTATAAAATTGGCAAGTACGGCCTTTAAAGCTAAAATGTACAAAAACTTACAATAAAATACAGAATATTATGTGCAAATATATACTTTTATCAACAGTGTCTAAAGTGTAAAGTGCTCCCAAATTACATAAGCGCCATGTTCAACAAAATTACAGTCCTATCTTGAATATGTTCCCTTTCGCCCTATCACCTATTTCTTTCGCATCCCCCACTATTTACCCCCGTTTGGACACTTGACTCCGAGGTATCATTGTTCAAAATTTGTACAATTTAATTAGTATTAAGTATACACTGACAAAGGAACGTTGTTTGCGAAACCGGTTGGTATTTAGCAAAAATTAAGAGATGATAAACTACGTATTTAATTTAATTTGAATGTATTCGTTTAATTATATTTTCAATGTAAAATGGTAAGTTCGTTGTCATTCAACACGAACACACATAACACGTGCAACTCAATACCGCCATAAATAAATTTTTGACAGGACTGCTTTTAAAACTCTACGCTTGCAAAAGCACACATTTTTATTATTATATGTGCAAAGTAATAAAGAGAACAAAGGCACAAAAAATAACTTCATGAAAAGACAATAAAAGGAAATATTTATTTGCAGAATCCCAGTTTCGGTATAGTGACCCGCATAGTTAGCGCTGGAATGTATTTGGTACAAAAGGATAAGTAAAAAGCGGTTTGCGTTATCCCGGAATACCCCTTGACTTAGCCCACAACGTCCAGGAATGTTCAGGAAGCAATATTCTATGGAATAAGCATTTAACCCACGTGTATAGGTACTTCTTAAACTGTCTAACCAAGTTAACTTACAACATGTATGTAAGTACTGTTATTTATTTTATTGTTCGATGTCTTTCTGTATATACGATGCGTTACATTGGATTGAAAGGACAATTGCTTTAGAAACACGGATATATTTTTTTATTGTTTATTTATTGATGCAATACAGTATATGGATAGAAACTTTTTTGATAACAAACGAATAAATTACAGAATCATTTACAAATAACATGCACCACGGAATGTATAAATTCAAGCATGTTATGATTTTATAAACAATATCTAATATTCCTGATAAAAAATATTGTATAGGGAGAAAGTTATTATTTTTAATTGGTCAAAGTGAAAACATATTAGTCATTAAAAATGTTATGATGTTGTCATGATAATTAATACGGAACCAGAAAAAGCATCGATTAAACGATATCCTAAAAAGGCTCAAGATGCTTTAAAAATGATTTTATCAATTAAACGTGACAGAGATTTTTTATATACTCAATCCACCATATATTTAGAATAAATAAAATCTCATGTTTGTGCCTGACGCTATCTAATGCTTAGGCAAATTTGATGGAAAGCTCAGAGATCAAGATGATGAAAATTACTCCTGGGCTCCATAGCCTAATCTAATTACAATGCCCCATATTCTTCACTATATTATGAGAGCAGTTCTGATCATCGAAGTTTAAACTAAGTCAGTCCATCGTGTTGGACGAAAAGTCTTTCACGAAATAATTGAAATTATTTATTTGCCTCTTTAGTAAAAAACCCAAATGCTCAAATCACAATGCCAAAGTTTTATTATTTGATACAAATTGTGTATATATGTATAGATTGTAAGGATCAGGGGATGCGCACAATGGAGAAACTATTAGCAATTATTTAAATGCTTTAAATTGTGTAATGGGCTTAGAACTTTGTTTGGTTGACAGCCCGTGAAACTTGTATTCGTAATAGTAAAAGTTTGTGACCGTAAATGGTGTAAGTTTTGTCCCATGGGGAAGAGTACCGATGACGAGATGTCATCCAAAAATAGCCATTTATCCCATTAAATAATAGTCAAGCCTCAATTTTCCCGGTACTGATGGTTCAGGCCGTAAAATAATATTAATAAAAAAATTAACTGCCGGTCGACACCTTTTACTATAGTAAAATAATGGTCAAGATGTTCTTGTATACTGTAAATCCTAATGTACACAATTTAACCCAAATGTTATTAACAGTATTTGTGTAAGAACATACAATGTTCAAAAAATGTTATGGTTCCTACAGAAATTGCACCAATGCCGTTTAATATTGTGTGATTCTTATACAACAGTTTCAATGATTTTTTTTTATACATATGATATGTATACATATGATAATTAATAGTGTTGCACCGAATGTGGGTTCTGCCGAATGTGGAATGTATGGTTTAAATATGTGCCGAAGCCGAAATTCGGTTAAATTTCGCACGCTTTTGCCCGATGAACAGGTCAGATCGCCGTCACGAAAATACGTGTAATTCTTTTTTTACTCTGTGTTTTTTAATTAATTAAGCGGCAAAATGTAGTTCTGGATAGTTTTTATAGAATATTATATATTAATATTGTTTTTTTTATTTTATTGAAGCATTTATGTTGTTGATACTTGATGTGGTTTCCTTTCTAGAGAATAAAATACATGATCCATTCACACGTTACGTATTTATTTATAAATCAACATTTTGTCTAGATTTGATTTTAAATTAAATTTCTTTACATTTTTCCATTTCTTATTTAAATCCTACTTATTTAATATTTTTTTGTATGTGATAATAATATATATAATAATATTTTTTTAAATTAATAATATGTGAAAGTTTAGATGGTAAGATGGATGTTTGTTACTCAATAATGCCAGAACAACTAAACGGATCTGGATGAAATTTGGCACAGAGATAGATTATTGTCTGGAAAAGCACAAAGAATACTTTTTATTCCAGTAATAGGTTTCTGTAGGATGAAATCGAAATCACACAATCGAAATGAAGTCGCTGGCAAAAGCTAGTTAAGTAAAAAGCTACCAAAGTAGATTTAAATGAAGTTCGGCAGATTTAAACGAAATTCGGCCGAAGATGAAGTTTGGTAAAAGTTTCCGAAGTTTGGCTATACCAAATGTGAAACGAATTTCGGTGTATAAATAATAATTATTACATATTATATACATATACACATTTAAATTATGGAAATTACCTTTAAAACACTCACGATGAGGTACATTGTCGAACAATTTTTTTTTAGTAAACATTGATAAAAGACTTACACATACAGGGTTATTTGGAAAATATTAAGAAACTCGCAAGACTATATTTCTGCTTTGAATATGAGGCTAATATGTAACAATCATGACCTAATATCAATAGTTAAGGAGATATTTGACAATTTTTTATATTTCTTGGGTACTTACAATTTCCTTCAGAAATTATTAAAGAGTTTAAATTTACAATGTGCAATTTGTTACTTATTATAGAATTGGCGCTACTGGTTACGACACGTCTGTATCATTAACGAGCGTTATTTAAACTTATCTAAAATGCGAAAGTACTGTATTAGGTGTCTTTAGGGGGCGGGGGTGATTTTTGGAGTGGGAGGGGCGAGGGAGGGAACATGGTTAATAATGGTGACTTACACGGGGCTCTTATTTTGTTAACGATGTTAACAACGTGTCGCAAACGTGGACGTGTCGAAACCGGTAGCGTAAATTCTTTAATAAGTAACAAATTGTACATTGTAAATTTAAACTCTTTATATTTGACATTAAAGTTTGCATTTTTTTTTCAATATTTCTGACTTTTTTTTTGCGAAACGTTTAACAATTATTACAGTAGCTTATATATAATATGAAAAATTCATTCCCTTTAATACAAGTCAAATAAAATGATAAAAACCTTCCAATTCCAATTAGAATTTTATCAGAGTTTTTATTGTTTTATTTAACTTTTATTGAAACGAAAAATTTTTTCGTAGTCGATATTATAGTTATTGTAATTATAATTCAACGTTAAGTCAAAAATATTGAAGAAAAAAATCAAACTTTTATATTGCATAACTTCGTAACTATTGATGTTAGGTCATGGTTGCTTGAATATTTTCGTCTCATAATCAAGACAGAAATATAGTCCTGTGAGGTTATTAATATTTTCTAAATAACCCTGTATATGTAAGTCTATTTTCAATGTTTACTAAAAAAATATAGATATAAAATTACCAATTGCCTTTAAAATTTTAAATGTCAATTTATTTTTATTGGGCTATTCACTTTGCTTAGTTAGCTTTATTCGCTGTTTTTAATAGTACGGAGAAAAAAAATGTATGTATAGTCTGTTTAAACCTTTAATAGAGACGATTTATGTATGTGTAACAAGATGTTCACAAAGAAATATTTTTTAATAAATGTATTTTTTTTAAATAATAATTAGGTATCCATTTATAAGACAATATTTAAAACATACAAAGCAAAATATGTACATTCCTACCTTGATAATCAGTCGAAAATGTTCAAGCAACCCTAATATCAATAGTTATGGAGATATGTAATATCACAGTTTGCATTTTTTTTTACAATATTTCTGAATTATTGTTTACAAAAAGTAGAACTATCATTACGGAAGGGGCGTTCAGTGAGAACAATAAGCATGTATTTTATTGAAATATACAGAGTTGTTTGTAAAACTTCAAAATTGGTTTTAAATTTCGCAGAACTTTGTTCTGAAAAAAATTGCAACTTCACAATAAGAATGTGTTCTTGAATATAATGTATGTATATCGTATCAAATGTGTCCAAAAATAAAAAATAATTAAACGGTTAATGCTGGCGTCCTATAGCGGCAGGAACACAAAGTAATTTGTGCCTACCGTATCAGAAAAAAGTGGATTGCTTTAAAAATTAACTAAATAATAAAATGAGACTTACAGATAAGATCGATATATTCACGGAAATATACAAGGCCGCTATAGCGTAATTGGATAACGCACCTGCCCCGGAAAGAAGGAAATCCGTGGTTCGAATCCCATTAGCAGCCAAATATCTTTTCCTGTATTTGATTTTTCTGTATGTCTTTCTAATTGATTAATTAATTTGGTATCAAAAAATCTGTTTAACAAAAAACAACCCATGTAAATGATACTAAAACTAACTCTGCGGAATCATTCTCGTTCACCGCAATCCACCCTTCATCATACATCATGACTAAAATGTAATAACGTTCGTCGTAAAAATATTATCAACTTAAGATGCAATATGCTTGAAAACCATTAATAGAACATGAAAGTAAAACAAAAATTAGTGCCTCTTAAAGTATTGAATCCCTAGAACAACACCGCCGCAATCCCTAATATCACTTACTGAGTAAATAGCTTAGAACCAAGATAGAGCTTACGTAATATACGTGTATATATTTTGAATATATGATTTTAGATTTGCAAAATCATTTGTAATTTTGAAGATTGAAATCATTGAGATATTCCACAATTTTACTTAAAAGCCCCAAAAAATCCAAAATAGATTAATATAAACAAAATACAGAAACTTAGGTAACTGGTATCATGGGTCCATTTGGACCCGACAGCATCTCCGCTTCTAGCGAAATTTAAGTGCCATACGTCTAGCATTCGTCGCAGCACGCGATGTAATAAGATTTACCAAGCGCGCATAATTCTAATGCTAGGCTAGGACTAAGTATTTAAGTTATTTTTTTGTCGGGTCCAAATGGACCCACGATTCCGGATAAGGGTTAAATGGCGACAGTATACTTTCAAATATTTGAAAAATTTTGATATTGCAATACAGAAATATCCGTATAACTTACCTACACCCATACTTACAGAAAATTCGTATAACTTACAAATAGTACAAGCAAAGATATGGCAGTCTTGTATCACCATAAATACTGACCAGGCAGTTTTGATTAGGCATTCACAGCTCGAAATCGTCATTTTCGATTTATGGCGGTATTGTCTTAGGAGTGCGGTATGTATGCGAAATATTATAAAATCGATTGCTCTCATTGATTACGACGCTGCGTTGTTGGTGTCGATAAATATATTTTATGGCAAGCGTTTACGCAGTTTCTATCGTTTTAAGTTTTGGCCCGAAATCACAAACTCTTCGAGCCAGTTGGAAGTTTGCGGTTTTAAACATGGCAAAACTGAATACCTAAGGTACATACATATTAAGGCAAATAGATATCGTGACCTATAACGGATTGGTAATAATTGTAATGTAAAAATTAAAAAATATATTAAAAAATTTGAAACTACAATATTCTATTGTTACATAATAAAAAATGTAGCGTATCTTCTGACAGCAAGCTATTTTATAACATATTAATAGACTGTACGAATGATTAACTCGGCCACATTAAATTGAGAACGCATTTGATATATAGAATTACAAACTATTTTCTACCCTTTATTCATTTTCCCACTCCACCCCTAAAACAGAATACCACCGCTGGTGTAATGCAAATAATACTACCCCTAAATTTGGACTTTGGATAATACATAGTTTGATTTGTTGGGCATTGTTAATCGTGAAACCGGGTTGCTCTTTAGGTCCAGAGGGGTAACGGCCCCAGTTTTTATCATAGTAAACTATCAATTAGTAATTAATAATTAAAAACATCTGGTCGCTTTTTTCATAATCGTTCAGTATTATGAGTGTTGCAGAGCATAAGAAGAAAATCGAAATATTGTCATCACTAATTGTGGGGTATTAAAGCAAAAGCCAAAAATCAATATCCAAAAAATTTAATAAATGTTCTTAATGCTGTCACCGAGGATTACTATTTTAAAATTTACTGAATTCTAGATTTCATGCATTTTTCCATTCCTAATCATAAATATTTCCTATAAATTGATGGGCAAAGTTTTCTGTAAAATCTCGAGTTCAGGACATTATAAATTAGTAATCCTCGATACCTGCATTTAATTTTTTTTAATATTGCTACCTTTGCTCTTATACCCCACAATTATTTTTGTATTTTTTTTTCCACCAGAGAAAAATTTTAATATTATTATTTATGTAGGTATATATTTTATTTTAGTAGTATAAATTTCACCACCATTAAAAAACTTTGATATAAGAATTCTGTAAAACTATTTTCCTACGCCGACGATACTGCAATTATTATAACTGGAAACTCATGTGATTTGGCGATTAAAAAGACAATTTTTTATCTTTGAATGCTGAGAAAACTATGATTATTTCGTTTGCACTAAATCCACCTATTATATTATTTCAAAAATAGATTATACACAGTCCTAAATGCCTAATAGGAAACAGTGCCCTCTATATATTGTATAATTACTTTAGATCAGCAAATGTAATACAAGAAGCATATACGTACCACAATTATGAATAGAAGAAATGACTTTTTTTTTACGACCGTACAAGAGCGAAACTTCAGTAGCAAGCACTCCCACCCCGCCCTGAAGATGAGTAGTGAGATCTGCTCGAAACATCGGGAGTATGTGTATGAATGTTCCCGATTTATTCTATTAAATGCGCGTGTTGTCCTGTTCCCACACACTATCCTTAAGTTTTATGGGACAGAAACAACGAAAAAAAAATTGTAATTTACTTAATAATGTAAAAAATAAAATAAAAGCTGTATGGGAGGTTACCTATATAAAAGTGTAAAAAAATTAAACCTACTAGTGTGTATTACCATCAGTTTACAAATTCTCGTACTTAGAGCCTCATCGTCAATGTCATAAAAATTATATAAATTAAAATTTCACCAAAGAATTATGGAGAGTGCTACGCTTGGAATTAGCGCCTAATTCCAAACCTCAAGAATGATTTTATGTGTTTTTGGATTTAATGGTTTTTTTGTGGATTAAAAACGTGGAAAAAATATCTGAAAAGCTTCTTTGCGGTATTTTGGAACAAACCCAGATTTTTAATATGCAATGTTAATGCATTAAAGTGATTTTTGCAAGAAACAATGTGCTGACAAAAAATCTACAGAACTGCGTATTGCATAAGGCATTAATTGAAATTATCCGAAATCTTTGTCTTAGCGATCGAGCATCAAAGGTAGCAATTTTCCCTAGAACTAGGAACATTTTACCCAAAAACATCTGCATGCAAGTGAAAATAGACATAAAATATCTGTCAAAGCGAAGATTGACGGTGGGGAAAACATGAAATGGAGTAGAGGCTTCTGAGTGGGACTATAACAGAAAGTATTCAAGCTTGTCAGTAAAGTCTTCAAGCTCGATGGAGCGACGAAATCAGTGAAGTGGCATGAAAATATTGGATGAATCCTTGTAGAGAGAATGAACCTAGAAGAAACCTACATACATCCAGCATACATGCAGTGGAAATATAGGGCTTCCATTATGTAATTAAGTATACGTAATAAAATCGATTACTTAAAGCAACGGTGAGTTCCCACATTAAATAAAACATAAAATGACTGAATGAATTTCTGTGTTCATGGAAGTATGTGTGATATTATTGTAAATTTGACTGAATTCGTATCACAAATATTTTTATATTATGTTATCTTTGCAATATTATTCCTCGATTGTGATTAATGATAGTTAATTAATTAATTAAGGTTAAAGTTATGCAGTGCAACAATCAGAGCGACTACCCGTCCATTGGTACTATTTCATTCCGAGAGACACAATATTGTTATGGCGGACGGTGCCTGCCAAGGAATAACTGTCCCTTAGGGATTAGGCGTTAAGTCGGATAATCGCATTATTTATATTGGGAGTAAAGCTTGATTGGTAGTTTAACCGGCGCAGGGGAACTTCTGCGGCTTGTTTTGCGTACAAATCCGGACCAGTTGGAATCAATACACCGACATTATCCACTTCGCATTCAATCCAAATCTATCTGTTATTAATTAAGTTATATTATGTAAGTCTCTCAGAGATGAAGCTATGAATATGAGAAGAGAAGAAAGTGTGTGGATGTCTTTTATATAAATGCCCAGTATCTAACTGTAATGGTTTTATACCAAGTACAGAAACCTGGAAGATGCAGCAAGTGTATTTCATATTTGAACGCAACCAAGCCGTCATCTTTGGAGAACCATTTAGAAACTTGTGTAGTACTTTGGTGATAAACGACTAAATTGAGCAGATACTAATTTTCGTCAGTTTTCGGCGGGAATCAGAAGAATTTTTACGGAATTTTAAATATACCGAAGAAATATAAATTAAATTTGCTCTTACTTCGATTTCTCAATTAATGTCAATATTTGGAGAATTTCACTGCGCACTATAATTATATAAATAAAGGATGCGCATTTAAATCACATTTGCTACTAATCATAGGGAGCGGTGCAGATTTTTTGAATATTTCTCCAATCTCTTATATTTATCTTTTAGAAATTTTAATTGTTTTAATAGTGGAGCAAACATCGGGAAAATGATATCTCGATAATATTGCCCAGCCATACGTACATACACTGAGGCCTGATAAAATGGCCATGAGAAGCGCTCAGAAAAATATTACTTGTCTTCTTTTACGGCGTTTTGAAACTTGCAAACTTTGGAAAATACCATTGCATTACAAATTGTTATTCTTTTTTCCCCTTCAAAACTTCATGGTCCGTCCCTTGATCTGTTAAAGGACCTCACATGCGAGTGCTGTGGATATTATTATAATGTAGTTCATCTATTCGCGCTACATTCCGCGCTAACTGTAATCTCTGTCCTCAAGAATCGTAGTATCCTCAACTGCGTTTGGCCGCACACTGGATGCGTTTTCGTACGAAATTGAGTAGTACTTATACGTAAGAATACGCAAGTAACTAACCTCCTAACCTTCGAAGTAGTATTGAACATCGCATACTGTACACGATTTAGTAGTGCGTGTGCGCACGTACAGATGCGACGTCCTACATGATCCGGATTTGTTCGGAAATTTTTGCGATTTCATACGATGGATATTGAAAATTTTGTCAACTTGATGTACAAACATTTGTGGCCATGTATGACCACTAATGTTTGTGGGACCAAAGCGATTCAACTGTGTGACCATCAGCGCAGATCATGGCGGAGAATCTCTAAAGAACTAAAAATACCTGTAAGTTAAATAATTCGGTTTGACGAAGATGAAGTATAATTATGTACCTACTTCGAACAAAAAAACTTTTAAATATTTCTCAGATGTTATGAGCTCTCGTTGCACTTCGATTCTCCCCAGCATTTGTGAATCTATTACATAGATAATCAAGAAATTTTTCATTATTTATGTCTGCAATAATATGATGGAATTTACCAAATTCATCCCTTCAGTATATTATATTTCGTTCACCCGTTTGGTTCTACGATGCAGATGACGCCATAGCAGCCTAAGAGTAAGAAGAGAGTTTTCCAGAGGGTACAGATTATTCATTTGGCACAAACGTTATTGGAGAAATGCGAAAAATAACTGATCGTGACCAACGCAAGGCGCAATCAATGTGCGCACTCAATACGTACGAAAATAATCTTACGAATACATACGTAATAATTGGTATCCTAAGTGCGACCGGCCTTTTTGGGATACACTGCGGAATATCCGTGTTGTATCCTGAATTAGCCTAAAATGACCCGCAACCCGCTTTCTTGTGATTTTTTTAACTTTAATTAATTCATTGACGAGTTGCATGAAGGTTGGGCCACTGTTAATTTATTGTTGATTATCACTAGGTATATAAAACTTAACAATGATGTTCAACATAACATTGGATTCCAGCTTAGATATTCAATCATTTAACATTAATAGCCGAAGAAATCTTTGAAGAATTTATTATAATTTATATCCAGTCAAATAAATCACATCAATCTATACCTTTCCTCCCGCAAGTCAGATTTATCGCTCTATTTTTTCGGAATCATACAGTCGCTCAATCAATTCTCCAAACACCTGTTATTCCGTCCAACCCTTAATTTGGATTCACTATATTCCTATCGTCTGGTACATTATCGGCGATTTTACAGATGCCTGAACTACACATTATATTATACTAGCCTTGCACCCGTGAAAAATCATGGAACATGAAATAGTTCGCATTTTTGCTAAGCCCTAGTATATATATATATAGTATATTTTTGACGGTCCACGGAGAGGCGGCGGTAACAAATTCGCTAGCTCTCGACCTCTACGCTATGCTACGCTAACCTCGAACGATCTGGCATTCGAGCTTTCGAGGTTCGCGCCCTACTACCAGACGTGTAATTTCGTTCGTTTGTTTGACGGAAATTACGGACGTTACAGGAAGTTACGAACAGACAAATAGACAGACAAAGAAATTATTATATTTGATAATGATTATGAATTCAAAATACTTTTTTCTGTGAAATTGTAGTCAAAAAATGTAGTAATGTAATATTATATTGCTATTTAATTTTCCGGAAAAGGGAATTTTAAAAACATTATGCGGGTCTATTAGTTACATGTTTATTAGATTAAATCTAAAAGAAATTGATTCCCCTCAAAGCAATTTACATAAGGCAAATTCTTAAAAAGTTTCAGAATGATTTAAAGCGCGTTTTATTTTTATGAAATTTCACCCGAGAATTTCATCTCACAAGATGGCTTATTGAAAATAATTTATCAATTTTCTTCGACAAACTCTACTTTGACTGAAATTCGAATCTTTGTATTGGCTTCATGGAAAATTTAATACCATAAAAGTTTTGCAATTTCGAGTAGCTTAAGTACCGACAGATGAAGGTTTTATCTTAATTGTGTAAGTCTTATGAGGGGCCGAAGAGCCGAGCTTCATTTGGGACCAAAGTACACAATATTTTCATAAATAAGAACCACAGAAAAAATGTATAACCTTTATTTTTTTACGAGCATGCTTTTAGTATTGTTACAGAAAATACAAATTACAAAAAAAATTACCTGGATCTGAAAAATGTCAAATCTAGTCTGTATCGATAAAAAAACCGCTAAATAATGAAGTGTAATATAAATATGTAAGAAAAAATATTTACAAATGTTCTTAGGTTTTCACGCCCATTCAGAATCTCCTGAATATAGTTTTCTGGGATATTCTTCCGTATACATGTGACCTCTCTGACCAACGTTTCGGATCCCATTGCAGGGTCCATCATCAGGGCTGATGTGATGGGTGTGTGTTGAAGTCTAGGTTAATAGGCAATAAGCCTTGCAATACCCTACCGAAGTCAGGGTGTGTCCAAGTTTGTGTTAGGTTAAATACTGTGTGTCTTGATGTAGTGTGTTATCCTACATCAAGTGTGTTATCCTACACTATCCGTGTCGGAGACAGGTGTTGTCAAGAATTTATTTAGCGTCTTGCCACTGTTTTATCTACTAACGGATGTCGGACTGTGCGGATCGTCGATTTGATTTATCCTACAGCGCCGGATACCACGAGGTGTTTAACTTAAGACCGTCATCCCTATTAATGTTTACCGGGTGCTTGTATATTTCGATTGCTTCTTTGACCAGGCGCGTGTGGTGACTTTTGGGCTTTCCTAAAATTTTCGGCTCAAATGAAAAATGGTGGCCCGTACCTAGAAAGTCCTAAACCAATGCCGAATTATCCGGATAACCGAGTTTGCATGCTCTTTTATGCTCATCAACCCTCTGTGAAATCGTGAGTGCTGTTTGTCCTACATATACTTTGTCGCAATTTTGACAGTCGAGCCTATAAACACTATCGGTCTCAAGGGGATCCCGATGCTTCGCTGGTCTTAAGAGGTCCTTAACCTTGTTGTTTGTGCCGAACACTGTCTTAATCTCCCGTTTTCTGAGCGCTTTGGCAATCCTGTACACGGCAGAATATCCTAGAAAACTATACACAGAAAATTATTAACATTTTAAAATCAATGCATGCTTTAAATCTATAACATTGATACTATATAATAGTGGATACCGTTAAGTTATTCAGTCAGCGATAAGTCAGCAGTACAAATAGGAATAGTAGTTTGCGAAAAATGTTCTGAGTGCTATTGTGATGAAGTAGGTACTAGGTTTAACTAGCCGTACACATAACCCGAGCCGCGCGTTGATTAACGCGTCACATTCGGGCGCCCGGGCCTCATTAGCGGCTAGTCATCATCAATGATTTTGTTATAATCCCAGTCTACTTCCAGGGAGTTACGGACAGAGAGTCATTCGAAATTAGGATAGTTGATAATAGTCAAATTGGTTTAAATGAGGGGATTATTCCTTGTGTACGTATTGAGTGGGTTACTAAAGAAAAGGAATATCATAATATAAATCATATGATAACCCAAATTATATTTGGAAAATTGCCACCATCCAAGTGATAAAAATAGATGGTAACTTAATTTTATTTATTTATTTATTCACAATAAAATTATTATAAACGCCCTGGTGGGCTTTTACAGTACAAGAAAATTAAACGGATTTTTATACACCTACAAAAAACACGTTTTACAGTAAATAATTAATAATAAATAAATAAATATAGCTTTATTCCAGAATGTGGGGAGGTTCGTGCAATCCCACACATTCCATATAAAAGAAAATACACACATTAAAAATATTATATAAAACAAAAGAGATAATAAAATATAAATATAACGAAGAGTGAGTGTCACTCCATTTCATGATTCTCACCACTCTCCGTTAGAGAGTGGTGAGAATCATGAAATGGAGTGAGAACGGAGAATCATAAAATAGACTTCGACAACTCAAAAGTAGTTGCCAGCCTCAATAATGAAACATTTAGAATCTACAGAGAGGCAATTGAAATAAATAAAAGAAATAATAATTTAATGAACAACAGAGACGATAGCATTCGACTTCCGACCGCATGGAGTAACATTCTTAATAATAATAATCAAATTTCTAATACAAATAATATTAATAATAATAAACCAGAAATCACGATGAAAACACCGAAGCAATTAGAAAATCCAACCTTCTCAATATTGTATAATGACGATAATAAAGTAAATATACGGATTACTAGAAGCCGAGCAAAACACATTAACGGCGTCGCTGGAGAAACCCACTCCTCCACAAACACCTGACGCAGAATTTTTCAAACTTTCACTTGACGGTGAGCTCCGGACCCAAACGGTTGTACGCTTTTTGGAGAAGCAGCTCATCGACAAGGCGCCCTGAAGATGAACAGTGAGATCTGTTCGAAACGTCGGCAGACGACTGGTCCTGACGACCAGAATTTGACGCGGGTTACCCCCAAGTAGTTGGAACTAACATCTATATATCTATATATCTATATATCTATTATAATTCATAATAGTTAATATGTATATAATATCTCTATCTCATATTACATCTTTCCTATTATCTATATTCTCTTCTCATATATATATAATATCTTATATATCATCCTCATCTATCTATCACATATATCTTCTATTATATATCTTATATATACGATGTTTAGTACACAAGCAGACAGTTATAATAAAAAACCTTTAACAAATTAATAATAGGGGAAAATAACGATAATTAAGCCAATATAAATAAGATAAGATAAATAAATATAAAAGATTAATTTAAAATCATTACCTGGCAAAAGCAGCAGTTTTACAAATGATTACTGCTATTTTATCTATAAAAAATTAAAGAAAAACAGGGCCATATAAAAAATTAAAAAGCATCCAAATTTTAATCACTTCGCTCTAACAATAAAATCAGTAATTTATGCCAATTTGTCAAATGAATAGCGGCGGTCTTACTTCTGAATTTATTATAATGCTGACTACTTAGATCCATATATTATAGATCTAAAGGGCTAGAAATCCTACAGGAATTACGAATGTACTTGATAACAGATCAAAGGGTTGAGAAGTCCTCGGAAATCCTGAGTGTACTTGCATACAGATCCAAAAGTCGACTCCCCGGAGCCCAACAGTCTTAAGATGACCCAATTATCATAGCACGCTTAGACGGGTAGACTTACTTTGAAAGTAAGATGTAAATTGAGCTGGAATACATTGGCAAGGTTTCACAGCAGTCAGACGTAAATAGAGTGTTTTCTGGGATATTCTAAAGTGGGAGAATTTTTCACTGATGGCGTTTTATACCAAATTTTAGTAGCTACCGTGAAAAACGACAAAGCGTCCAGCATAACTAAAAACGACCAATTTCGGAATATCCCGGGAGAAATTTTACCGTATCTATCTATTTCTGTTAATAATACAATTTAACGAGATTAACAAGGTCGATACATAAACTCAAATGGGATAACAATATACTGGCGAGTAAAAGATCATCATGGGTATTTTATATACAGGGTTATTTGTAAAACATTAATAACCTCGCAGGAATATACTCCTGCCTTGATTATTAAAGTATTATACATCAGGTGATATATTTATTGTACCTACGTTTATTTAAAAATACAGTCTGAGACATTATATTTAAGTGAAGTTAATATCGATAGCTTTTTGCACGTATTGTAAACTGGATTCTCGTATTAAATAAATCAAAGTTAAGAGATTCTGAAATAATTAATGTTCATCCTTTTCCAAATTCTAGTAAGCGTATCTGTTCCTTGAACATTTATATGTCTTTTAAAATATGTTATTCGAAGTGAGTCTAAAATATTCAAGGTATTCTGACCTAATATCAATAGTTATGGAAATAAACGACATCACAGTTTGCATTTTTTCAATATTTCTGACTTACTTTTTGTAAAACGTTGGACTATCATTACAGTTACTTATATCGAATATGAAAAATTCATTTCCTTTAATACAAGTCAAATAAAATAATAAAAACCTTCGTATTACAATTGGAAATTTTTCAGAGTATTTATCATTTTATTGTATACTTGTATTGAAACGAATGAATTTTTCGTAATCGATATAAGTTACTGTAATAAGTCCATCGTTTTACAAAAAATAAGTCAGAAATATGGAAAAAAAATGCATAATTTGATGTCGCTATTGACTAGGTCATATTAGCTTGAACATTTTCGACTCATAATCAAGGCAGGAGTATAGTCCTGCGAGGTTATCAATGTGTTCCAAATAACTCTGCATATGTGTTATATAGGGGTGATTGGAGGAATTGCATGAAAAGCAGTCTAAATTTCATTTCACTTTAATAACACAATTATACACTTTAATAAAGCAAAAACTAAAGCACAATTTTTGATGTTTTATGATAAGTTAACTCAAAATTTCATTCAAATAATAAATGATGATGAAAAATATTAAATATCCAATTAATGCATTATAGATCTTACTTCGATGGAAAACTAGATGCCTTTGCTTTTATCCCCACATGTATATTACAGGTATATGTATTTTCAAGGTATGAAAAATATTTATTGCACCACATATTTAAATAATGTAAACATGAGAAATGAACTATGAATTAAACACAACGTTGTTTACTTCACACAATGACTCTTTTAATTAAGAAAAATTAAAACTTTTTCGATGCATACTGCATCATCTTCAATAATATACTAACTCTTAAGACTAGAAGACATTTTATCTACCACATAGGGTGGGGTGGTCGGGAGCGGGGAAGGGGGAAGGGTAGGCGAAAAGTGAAAGTGGTTGCTGGGGGGGGCTAGTATGGATAGGAGGGGGGGGTGTTATAGGTGGTGTTTTCTTTCAATTTTACCCATTTACAACATTAATTATTATCTAAATATAATAATTTCTTTATTTTTCCGTCTATCCGTAACGTCTGTAACAGGCTGGAATTAAAACATCAAATAATTAGAGTGTGACATGCAATCGATACGCAACGCGCAACGTCTCAGTCAAGGGTCGCCCCATGAAATTACACGTCTTGATATATTTATATTCCTACATTTAGTTTTGGGTTTGAGCGAATGAAGTCAATTTAAAAAAAAAGGTTTTTGAATTCGTGAATTTTCTGCTTCGAAATCCTGCAATGTCCCGTGATTTTTCACGGGTAACAAATTTTATAAATCTCTTTACTTGAAAATGTTCGTTCCCAATTTTAATTTATGTGCGTGGACGAACTGGATAGGTGACCATAATTTCATTATGTAGGTGGTATATGTAAATGTTGAATCAAACTTTGCGGTGTATTACCAACTGTCATTAATCCGGCTTATTTCCCATGAAATATTGGCACACAATGTATTTGTACAGAATCAAAACCCGCATTTTTTTATTTCTACTTCCGATCGTGTATGAAAATAATTTATTGGAGTAATTGAATCGTGAAGGGTGTGAGTAGATCATTAATATTAATTTATTATTACGTTCATTTGCTTAACTAACAGTGATAAAATGTCCAAAAATTAGTGCTTTGTATTGTTTATTTGACAATACATACATTATATCTTTACATATTATATTATGTTTTTTTTTTATTTATTTATTTAAAAAAATCCTTGTTTACAAATAAGATACTTAATACTAATTTAACAATAAAACATAAGATAAAACATAAGATAAATTACACATTTTTTTGTTTTGTTTAATTTGTGGATTATGCCACTCTACTAGGCTACGCCTGTCCCAGAGTGGCGTTATAGAACACAATTATAATATTTTTTCGAGTTCGTCAGTAGTATTTATTTTCATAAGGTAGTTATTATGTATCTATAGAGTATCAAGTGGAATGTTAGTGAAAGTTGAGTTAGTCATAAGTCCAAGTGTAAATATGTGTAGAATAATTGTTTAATGTAAAAAGGGTTAAAGTTTTGTTTAAGATTATTTTTTTATTTTCCTTAATTAATTAATTAATTTATAAAGGTATATATTTTTATTTAAAGACATTATTACGCATTACGTGTGTATGTCACTGAACTCCTAAACGGCTGGGCCGATTTTAATGAAATTTTTTGTGTGCATTCTAGTGGGTTCCTGAATGGTTTAGATTCACAACTGGACCCGGTAGATGGCGCTGCAGTCGGGTTCTAGGATTTATTCCACCCAAACAAAACGCCAAACGTTTGTCGGGTCCGTTAGTGTACGAGCCTGATACTGATCGTGCAGTCACGTTATGGATTTCGTTGTCTTCTCGGTGAGAATGGCGCACCTCTATTCAAAATCTTCAATCGGCATTGAAAGTTTAAATTTATGTTTATCGTCTTATCATAAATTTTCAATCAAAATAATAATATGGGTCTACGTTTAGAAGATTACAGATTTTCTATAACAATTTCATTGATGCGATTGTCGGTAAAGCATACAAAATTAATGTCCGACTTCATAATGCGTCTCGGTAAACCATTCAGGCAAATTAGTACATTAAGTAGACTACACATTAGGGTATCCCGTCCATGTATGAGAAAAAAATTTGAGCTACACAATCGCAAGAGGTATCAAAATTTGCGTAATTTTACACAGATTTCGAATAAGCTAAAAAAACTAAGAATTGTCTGTCATCTTGAGGATTCTGGCGAGCTTTGAAGTTTTGTAAATTTTGCGTTTTTATAGAGTTAAACCGTTTGCCTAAAATAATAAAAATATCAAGTTTAAAAGCTATTTTATTATTGAAATTAACAAAGAAGAAGAAGAAACAAAGAAGAACAAAATAAAGATTATAATCAATGACAAAAACTAAAATTTTTAACTTATTTTTGTATCCTGGTTGCATCCTGGTTCTAATAAAGCCATTTCTAGAAGTAACAGTAACTTTGTGAGGCATCTGTTATATTCTCTGGGACCCGAAATGCAACCATCTAAGGTCAAGAATAAATGACGAAGGGGTAACTCATTGACATGCAGCATACAAACACACCATTGTAACGGTCTCTCCAAATACTCATCTAAATATTGAATCTCGCCACCCTTCCAATCGGTGTTAGTTGCAGTTCCGTCACATTCAATGCAAATCAAGTCATCTAAATTCCAACCTCAACCCTCTACTAATGTTGTAATCGAAGAAAGAATTCCCTTTGCAGTGCCACGTCTTTCGGTATTGTGTGTCCCAAATAAATTGATCCAGGTTGTGCTAAAATTGAGATGTGGTCTTTTAAATTTCTTAGCGAAGGTCTTTTCGTCCATGAAAGTAAATTCTTTTTATAACAATACCTCCAATATCTTTTGAAGCTTCCGGGCTTTAGATACATCTCTGTATATCTTATTTTTATCAATAACCAGAGTTAAATCTTCGGTAGAAACCGAGCCGATGTCAGCCAAAACCGCAGAAGCAACAGCAGCAGCAGATCGCGTCGATAAACCGTATCTATCACAGACTTTAGCAATTGTTGGCAATGGCAATGAATTCCAATTCGCCGTTGAAGTCGATGGTGTCTCTGTCGAGGGCGTGTTTTTCGGGGATGTCTAGCCGTTTTTTTTATCAAAACCCCATGTAATCAATTTCCTATCATTTATTTGGTCCAACAAAAACTTCGCTCATATATGTGAACTTTCTTAGGTTTTAAACACGAAAAAGATTCAAATGAAGTCAACAAGTAGAAACGTCAAAAAGCTTCTCAGATGACTAAAAAACATTTCAGTTTATTTTCAAAACTATCGTTTCTTTTGCTTTTGGGGTATCTTTTTAAATTGAGATACTTTTCGATATTGAATTTCACTAATTAAATAACTCGTTCCTTAGTTACAATTGGTATCGAAGTTTTGGTCCAAATATTATTGATCTCTTCGGAAATAATCACTTATATATCTGATTTGGATGGATCATTTCCATTATACTTCAATTTCAGGTCGTTCTTGACAAATGAAATAAATTATAAGGGGCTTCTGATTGTTAAGTTCTTTTTATGGTTCGAACATAGCATAAGTAGTCTGACTTCGCCTCTAGCTTCTTATTTAAAAATCACAAAATCCGCTTTTAACACTGTAACAATCGCAATGGTACTTTTATGGCATAATAATTATTTTGATTACGAAAAAAACACTTGCGAGTCAAGTCAAGAAAGTACTCAAAACAAGTTCAAACTTGAGGGTATTTTCAGGTTGAAACCTAACAAATTCGAAGTCGCTGGTACGGTGTTGTTTCATGCAAATAAAACGTCATGTTATGCTTTACACCTAAATAGGTAAATATTTTTTTGTATTTAGTTCAGGAGCCAAAATTGAGGATAGCGAAATATTACCATAAAAATGACAATTTTTTAAAACTTTGTGGATCAGTAGAACCCTAAAGATATAGATTTATTTTACTTTTAAAACTATTTTGGTAATCTACGCTCAATTATGCAAGTTTTGAGAGATCTTGTGTTAAAGTAAGCCAAAAAAATTTTTATCGGGACAGCCTACTTACTATACATAACCTATATTCGACCTCACCTTGAATTTTGTTCGAAAATACATATGGTCATGAACATAATATCAATTTAACAAAAACAGAATCAAAAACGTTCAAAAAATATTTCTTCAGCATATTAACTACAAATTTAATTTGAATTTTAACTATTTCAACTCAACATAATTTCATAAATTAGACATTTTGAAAACAGGCGAATATTATCAGATCAATCCTTCCTTTTCTAAATAATTCATAACCTTATTGATTCTCCTAGTATCACCAGATTGCTATTTTTCCACGTCCCACTCCGACCTACTAGACAGAAGTATCTCTTTTCCCTTCCAACTTATCATACCAATAATAGAAAATCCTCTCCCATCCCACGCATATGCTCAGATTATAATAACATTTTGAATTCTATGGATATTTTTAATACTAAATATGAAGAGTATCGTTATATAGTGAGGCAGATACTAGAACTCGTCCCCCTCCCCGATCGTGTGAATTATATACATTACGAACCCAATGAACCCATCACTTAAATGAAACTGTAAAATTGTTTGATCTGTCATTCATATCAAATTGACTTGTCTATAATTAATTGTCTATTTGTGTCATCCCTTAATTGTGAGAGACATTTAACTATTTGTGTCTGTATATATAATAGTACTTACGTTTATATAGTATGTCTGTTTGGGTAATATCGCCCTTAGCCTAATATTTTTTATTTTTTGTTTTTTTTTATTCGGTCATCCAACAGGGAGACATAATTGCTCGGTAGGACAAATGGAAAAAATAATATTTTTATGTGTGCAAAATAAGTTTTGCTTCGCGTATTTTGGGCCGAACCCTCGCGGGATTCTCGCCACGTCACCGGGTGTGTGTTTTTAAACGAATTCGCGGAGAACTTTATTCGGTGCACTTCGGGAACTTATTCATAAAACTTTAGGCGAAAAATCGTGTAACCGACCGAGTTTGTTCTTTTCATTTCAAATCGAACTTTGTCTCTCGGAATGCCACCCCGGGCGCCCCCCCCGGGGAACTACCCCACCGCCGCTTTACTCGGTTCAATTCCCTTAATGTACCCTTTTTGACTTTATATGAAACTTTTCATTTTAGTCAAGCATGCGGTTTAAGGGTGTCATTGGTAAGAACTGGCTGTGAAATAGAGAGCTATGTACTATAATTCTTTCAGAAATGTATGACTTTACTTTATTTACAAATAGATGCACCAATGTTAGTTAATTTAGTATAATGTTGATATAACGTTTTATTAGTTTGCAACAACATTTTTTGATATAATTAATTAAAGAAACATATCAAAAAAATATATTGAATTCAGCAAAACATTCATATATGTGAAGTTGTAATTTTTCATATAGACATACAGAAAAATCTAATCCACGAAAAAATGTATGGCTACTACCGAGATTCGAACCCGGGTCCTTTCCGGGGCTGGTGCTCTGACCACTAAGCTATAGAAACCTTGTAGATTTCCGTGAATATATTGGCCTTATAATTAATTCTCATTTTTATTATTTGATTATTATTTTTTTTTCCATAGAACAATCTACTTTTTTTGATACGGTAGTTCAAGTTACTTTGCAATACTACCGCTAGATGGATGTCAGAATTAACCAATTAATTCATTTTATTTGGACACATTTGATACAACCGATTTTAAATTCAAGAAGACATTCATATTTGTGAAGTTAATTAATAAAATGAGAATTACGTATAAGGTCAATATTTTCACGGAAATTCCCAAGAAATATATCGGAAATCTACAAGGCTCCTATAGCCTAGTGGTCAGAGCACCGGCCCCGGAAAGGAGGTGACCCGGGTTAGAATCCCGGTAGTAGTCAAATATTTTTTCGTGGATTAGATTTTTCTATATATCTTTTTAATTGATTAATTAATTTGGTTTTAAAATATATTGAGATTATTTATGTTAGCAGAAAAACAGTCGCTCACTATCTGTTTCGGTAGATATATAAATATACATATTCTAAGATCAACGTTTGATTCCTCAGCTTTATACAACGTATGATCAAATTATTTTAATAATTCAATATTTCTAATGTTTCGAAGTTAACGTGGCAAACTTTGTAAAAGTTCATTGTAATATATATTTTTTTAAGAAATTAAATATAACAACGTTGTTTTCTTCTCATTTTAACACTTTAATTTAAAAAGTTTCAATTATAACGCTTTCGACGCTTACTGAGTCATCACTGAATATGACGCAGTAAGCGTCGAAAACGTTATAATTAAAACTTTTTTAATTAAAGTGTTATAGTGAGAAGAAAACAACGTTGTTATTTTTAATTTCTTAAAAATATATCAGCATTTCTGTCATTCTATATTGATGATAATGATGCATATAATGAATAAAATAAGAGTTAAAAAATAGAAAGTAAATAAAGTAATAAAAACTTTAAACATTTATAAGAAGAAGAATGTAATCAATTTAATATTGTTTCTAACATGCACTCGATTCTACATGAGTTCACCCATTTTAAACTTCATTCAAAATTGTATTATATATTAAGTTATGCTTCTAATATTAACTGATTCTGAAAACGTAGAAAGATAAACGATTGTTTAAAGATGTAACAAAATAAAAATATAAAAAGATTCAAAGAAATTAAAAATAATAATTATTAATAACAATGGGTCCCAAAAGTGTTATCCATATACATAGGATACTCCTTTATTACATAAAATAATATTATTAATACTGAACTGAAGCTAAAACAGCTTAATTTGCAGGCACCTCTAGGTTGCTGTTCTTCGGGTTATATCTGTTCTGAGGCAGGCAGCTAGTTTCCCAAGTCTCTTGGAGGTTCTAATAAAACGAAAACATCATTATTCATAAGAACCTCTTCCAGCTGGTTTCTCCCAATTTTGAGAACCAGTAAAATTACTGGTACTATTAAATAATAGTGTTTGGAATATAAGATGTGCTGCTATTGTAATCTTTTGTTGTAGCGCATTTTATATCGCGGTCCTATAAAGCTTGCATGTATTTCAGCAAAGGACATTTTCGTGTGCGTAACAACTAATCTTCCTGAAGTTTTCTTCTATGCCGCGTCAATATTAATGTACAACTTTCTTAGGCACTAACTAACCTTATAACTTATATCACGACATTTCTTCCGACATTATTACCTGACATTTTAATCACCTTTATCCCCTTATTCTGGTAAGCTCAGGGGCTCAAAAATTTAGCAAGGCGCTACCATATTTCCCTGTCTTGCGCCGCTTCGGTATTAGTTGACCGAAGTAAGACCCAATTTATTTCCCTACAACCTCACTTGCTGTTTGCCCCAGCTTAGTCTGGTGTGCATTGAAGAAATGAAGAATATATATGTATATTATATAACGTAGAGATATATATGAGATATATAGATATATATATTATATATAAAATAGATAATATATATAAACATATATATATATATATATATATTTAGTATTGATTTCTTTGGGGGGTAACCCGCGTCAAATCTGGTCCTCAGAAGGACATTCGTCACCGGACGTTTCGCCTGATCACAACAGGCATCTTCAGGTTGCCTTGTTAATAAATTTCCGTCACGAGGGCAGTGCGACACGTTCCGTTCGTATCGGAAGCTTATACCAAGTACTTGGTACTAAGCTTCCGCGATAACGAGAAGGAAGTGTTCGCACTGCCCTCGTGACGGAAATTATTAACAAGAAACTGAAGAGCATGTTGTGATTTCAGGCGCGAAACGTCGGTGACGAATATGGTCCTTCTGAGGACCAGATTTTGACGCGGGTTACCCCGCAAAGAAAGCACATCAATACTACATTTCTAACACCCGTTGGAAACCTTCATTTTATAACAAATATTATATATATATATATATATATATATTATATATATATATATATATATAGTATATATTATATTATATGTCAAGAGTTTCAACAACATGAATAGTTCTATTACGTACCAGTGTTAGCAACCGGTTCGTGGTTACTAGTGTATGTCCATACACGGACATAACCGGTAATTTCTGCACCTGCTCTGTTGGTGCAATGATATTGTATGAAAGTTGATTATTTCCTTCAGTGATTTACCAAGAATCGAAAATTTAAGGCACAACTAGTCCTGGGTCTTAATAATAATGGAATATCTCGGAGGTTTTGGGAGTAATCCCTCAGAGATAGATATATATATATATATATACCCTGTATAAACGTTCCGTAGTTATAACAGTGAACTTTGTGTAAAAACCTCATGAAATCATTTAGCCAATAATTATGGTTTTAGTGACTAAGAAATAAAATAAGTAAGGGATGAAAGCAACAATACACTCAGCTTCCAAATGATTTAATTCGAAGTACAAGACTATCCAGAGTACCCTATAGCTATTGTGGAAGTGAACTACATTCATTTGGTATAATTTACTTTCGTAGTTGATTTTATACGTAGATGATTGTAGAAGTTCAACGATTCATAAGGTTCGTAGCCCTCCTACAAGGGAATGTATGTAAGTGTTATTTTAGGTGCTGGGACCAAACTTTGTTTTTACACCCTCCCCCTCTCCCTTGGCAGAATTTAATTATTTTATTAACAACCTAATGTGATTGTTACCATTAATATAAGGAAAGATCGTTGAGGATTATAAAAGCTATCGCGCTAATAATGTGTGCCAGACTATTTGACTAATTTACTGAATTCATACTTACTACAAGTATAATATGCAAATTATTGCATACTTTGGGAATGTTCCCAGAAGCATAATCGCCTTTCAACCAGGCATATTACCCTATTTTGAATGATCAAATATGTTGTAACAGAAATATGTGTGTGACCTATATCATATTTAATCTCAGCTTTTCATTTGACACTGTACATTTTATAAAAAAGGAAATTAAGCCGGCATATTTTTAAATAAAATTTAAATGTACTTTTAACAATATTCAAATGAAGTAGGGTGGCCAGGTGTTCCAGAATGCTCTTGTACATTTTTTCCAGGTACTACGCAAATATCTGGTGGTTTGTAATTATTGATAATTGTATAATATATGAAAATTACACAATTAATTACACAATAAATGGAAATAATTTTTTTCCATTTATTGTGCAATTACTATTTGTAAAAGTAATGCACTCCAAATCAAAAGTCATCTTATTACTCATTGCACATCTACTACTGGATAAAGGCCTCCCCATGACTCATTCGATTCTCCACCAATCTTTACTGCCATTCCACTTACGCCTACTTCTTTAATATTTTGGTTTACACGTTGAGACTTTGGGCTTTCTCTAGGTTTGTGAATTTGATCATGAATACTGTTTCCTCCAAATGTTTATCAAATAATTTGGCAATGCAGTATAATGAAAATATCTTCAACATTGGAACTGTTTTATATTATTAAACTACTTAGTGAATAAAGTTGTGTGTTTTCATAATTATTTTATGCAAGCAATAACTCGTTAATTTATAGTTTAAATATTGAAAATTTTGAATTTCGAAATGTTTGGAACACTAATGAAATTTGTAATTTTATATTTTGTTTTGCAAAAATAAACATCAAGAAGTGATGGAAAAGGGAAGATATTCAGAAAAGCGGCATTATTTTTAGTTGTTTTTTAAATCAGTAATACGTAGCTTCGTGCCGGTTTTTTAATACTTATTACATTTGGTCGCTATTTTTAAAGAATTTTCTTTTTGTCGCTTAACTTATAAATCTCATATCGTGTTTTAACTCCTTATTTTGAACGATAAAAGAATCGATGGGTTCCAGCCAGGATCCGGGAAGAGATTTGAGAGTCGTGTAAACATTGACAGTCTCTTTTCCCGGGGCTGGAACGAACAGATTCAATGCAAGAATACATTTGTCTATCGATCACCTTCGCATTTTAAAATATGCCTCACACATTGCTTATTAGCAGTAACAGTTCTCTAACAAACTTATTCTTTTTTCTGCATATTCTAGTGATTCTAGGTATACTTTGGACCATACTATATAATATGCATTCTTTGTTACCATAGTTGATTCAATACTACATTTATACTGCCGAATGACCTGAAAGATTGAATATAATAATGGAATCATTATTATATTCAATCTTTCATATTCTTGATTTAAACTGTAATATAACATTTTTCAAACTAAAAGTAGATAGTTTTTTAAATCGATTAACTGTATAAAAATAAAACGTAAATCCACAGTTTGACATAAACTGCGCATGCGCTGCATTGACAGCTAGATTGACTAGTACCAAAATTGGTGAGATTCACAGACAACTTTAAAACACATATATGTATGTGTATTATAAATTAGTAAACGTGTAAGAATATTAAATTTATTATTTTTATTAATGAACATTAGAAAATATTTAAATCTGTATAATATTTCTATACATCAAATATTATCTGCATGTATTTTAAAACAATGTGTACTTCTCGCTACTTCATACAACTAAGACTACGTTAATACGATAATATATTAAATATTTATACAAGTTTGTATAAATATTTAATATATTATTTTTGTAAGTGACCAGTAGATAATATTTTACGTGTATGTATTTCTGCACATTAAATATTATTTGTATTTATTTTCAAACAATCTGTACTTCTCGCTACTTTATGCGATTTTGCCATTTGTCTTTTTTAAGCTGGCAGATGAAACATATAAAATACTTACACCATTTGTAGCGCATTCATATTATAAAAAGATGCATCGAAATCGTGTTGAATACACACTTCAGCCAGTCGAGCGAAGTGCAATAATAATATATCCATGTACTATATTCTCTCTAAAATGCAAGAACTCGTTATGTTATTCGAGTATAATGTTTTTATAATAAATTGGATAATACAGGCAGACACCGGATTCATAAATCACGAACGGACTCGGTAATTCAACCCGAAAAAATTTAAACTAACCAACTTACTGCTATATAACGGCTACAGGGGTAGGCAGAGAAAATACAGTGCCACAATTTTCTAATCTATATACATAAACACAATTCGAATGCAGGATCCCACGCTGTTATCCAAGACACAAAACTATTGGTAATAAGAATTATAATTTATCTTCTAATATTTTTACCAAGATCGATGCAGATTTAAACTCCTACTAGTCTCCCTGCTTTCGCAGGCACACGCTACATCGAGTAACTATATCCGGGATTGAACGTTTTTTGGACATGTGGTTACACATTAGATGGGTATACTCATACATTTTTTACCTTCTTTGATGTTAAAGCAAAAAGTAGTCATTCAAATTACACAACCGTACATGTATATATAATCTTCAAAGGTTCCTTTTTACGGGAGTGACCAGGATTTGAAAATATCATTTTATGTTATTAATTGCTACGGCAGTTGTGATGCGACATGATTATTTTAATTTAAACTAAATTGTACTTTGTAATGCAGTGACGTTGAATTAAATTTAACACGGTTGTTGTTTCGAGAGGAGCATTCCCTATCATCATCTGGTGTAATTTAAAGTTATATTCTAGTTTTAATAATAGTGACTTTCGGATTTCAGCTACGCGGATGAATATCCAAGTAACACTTGACTTCAAAGCAAAGCTATTATTTGTTATTTGGCTTAATCTTAAGGCAAACAAATTTAAAAAATATCTCACTGTTCGTGTGAAATAATTGGATAATCTGTGAAGCCCCATTTTTGGTAGTACATGGTAGTCCATAAGTCTCTTTGAAGGGTAAAGCGTATGCTAATAAACCACAGATCGCAACTATTGTGAAAGTTGAAGCCACTGGGGTAGATATTTTACTATTTATTAAATAAAACACTCTTTTAATTGCAAAACTTTATTTGTTTAAGATTGATATAACACAATAGAAAAAGCATAAATAAAGATTAAAGTTCACGCTCAAATATTGTGCATCACATTAATCTAACATATTATAGCATAATTATTAGAATGAGTTCACATTATAATTTATATAAGCTTACCTTAGCATGTTAAAATATCTATATATAATCGCACGATCAACTACAAAGAGATCTTAAAAATATTATGCTTAGCTAGTTAGTCCGTTCGAGAGCATGCCCCCACGAATGCGTGAACCGAAAACATAAACCACGCTAACATTTCACATGTAAAATATTTTCTATACAAAGAAGCACATTGTAAAGATAGCGTTTTATATAATTTTCAAAGGAAATCTATATTTTATTAAAAAATTTAAAAAGCTTATTGAAAAATAATTTCGAATCTCCAAGAGCTGCCATAACTTAACTTTGTACGAAATGCTTTCATCTAGGGAAAACTTTTAAAGTACTTGTGAACTCTAAACTCTATATCGAGTTTAATCTCAAGCCGTAAAAATTAACAATTTCTGGAAAATATATTAAGAAATACAGTAGGTACATTATTTATTCACAATGAACCATCCATTGTGAAATTTTAGCCGAGAAAATACTACAAAACGTAAGGGATTATGCTTTTAAAATCCTGGTTTATCTTATTTAAGACGACTTCAAAAATTCTTAATGCCTCGAGATGTTTAATTCCTCCTTAAACATTCGACAAGTCAAGTATGATCTCGCTAATGGGCCTTTGATGCCTCAACCTTGCCGTTACCTCGCGGAATTTGAAGACTCTCGATTACTGGATTTCTATCGTTTGCTGATCTGGTTTAGTACTGATTAACAAAAGCATTAACGTACCGACCAACCTTTCTTATACGTAGATTATTATTATTATATTAGAACTTAGAGTGAAATCACAACCTCTAATTCTGTGGGCGAAAGGAACAACCGAATGCGTCAATAAAATCGAGTTTTGAGTTGAGTATGCAGAGTTGTTCTTTAGATGCATATCTAGCAAGAAAATATCAGATGAGACAGAAAATGAAATAAAATGTGACTATTTTTTAATGTTTTGAAAAAGAACAAATGATATGATTAATTATTATAAAAAATTGGCAAGAAAAAACCACATTAGATCAAATCAAATCAACTTACATTACAACTAGACATTAGAAAACAAAACTACTTGTACAAAAATTAGATAAAAATAAAAAAGGCTTTAAGAGATATTTCGCAAACAAACGAAACACCCAATTTTTTTTAGGTCTCCTGTAAACCTGCATTTTTTTACTCATTCGGATGTTCTTTTCTCCCACATCATTAATCTATATATAATATAATTTATGTATTTCTACGTACTATATAACTAAAAGTTAAAGATCCAAATATTTTGGTTGTGCTGATGATTTGTTGTTATTTTATCCTCACTTATGCTCTTGCAGAGTAGTCGCAGTCACTGCGATAATGGCTCGACCATCTGTTCCTGTTTCTGCCGTACCTACACCAATAGTTCTTCTGTTGCATCCATCCATTTTTAATGTTTTTCAGTATGCACATTTGTTGCATTATTATTATATATTGTAAGATAAACGTTGTTCGACATTAACATCTTGTAGAAAAGACATCTGAAAATATTGCGACAGCTATCGGATTAATTCTAAACTAACCAGCCTATTGGGGATGACAGCGAAGCAAAAATCACACCATATAGAGGAGATAGCAGCGGTGGTAGCGATCGCCCTGCTGCATTATTTATTTATCTACCGATCTCTAGCCCGGTACACATATTACAATATTTAACTTAGCCACAAAATAAAACTTAGCGACAGATGCATAATTGCTGATCTCATATATTTATACAAAATAATTCATTCTTATAACTTGGATTTCCCGGAACTCTGATCATCCATATCGTTTCACTACCCGAACAAATACCCGTTCACAAGCATTCTTTCACTACAACAAAGGCAACGATTCTCACTAAAAATACTCCACGATCAACAGACTTTCTACCCTAGGAAACGAGTATGCACAAATTGCATATATTCTCAGCGTTAACTTAAGTCGTTACCGATATCTCCTTAACGAACATTTTACCGTTAATTTATTGGATTAAACTTTGTTAATACATATATGAATACATGTCTTTGTTCTTACTGATATATATTTTATAATTTACTTTACTTCATTGGGATAAATGTACTTAGCAAAAATATGTTTTTCTTTAAACATTCTGTCACAGAGTATCAAATTGTAAAGAGATGAACAAAAAACCCTGTTTTTATAAGAGGGGATTGGATCAGAGCAGAAGAATGTCCCCTTTGCATCTATTTAAGGCACATTTTACATACATATTATTCTTGCATAATCAAATCCCATAGAAAAAAAAAACAACTGTACAACAAGTATTATAAAAGATACTGTTTTATAAATTTCATATCTATGTATGTATATGTATATGTATACATTTGTAAATAATCATCCATGCTGATTTATATTTACATATATAATGTACACTGTTATCTAGATACGTATAAGATTTTTATTTTATTGTAATAGATGTAAACCGTAGAAATAATAATAAATAAATAAATATTTAAACGCATATTAACAATAAACTATTTACTTTATTTCTTAATCTGCTAATAACCAATATAAATCATTTAATGAATCAATGTTCTTATGTACGCTAAAATTAAATAAAAGCACACATTTGGTGTAATCTTACGTAAAAAAAATATGTGGGGTTAATTTAATCTTCTAAACTGAATGATTTTAAACAAGCGACAAGGCAGTTTAGGGTTAATGTAAATATTATGAGTGTTCACAGATACGAAGTGAGCTTGAGAACACTTAACACGATTCGTATTAGAGTGAGGTGAAAGATGTAACCCTAACCTAATTATCATAGATGCTGGATCTACGGTGCAAGAGCTAATGGAAATCCTCTTCAATTAACTCAGCTAGTCATAATATAGTAAGTTACCCACGCCATTTCCTAGTCAACCGAACACTCAAGTACCCTTGCTTGTGTGTGCACTCGCTTACGAGTATGCGGGTCAAACATGGAATGGAATCATTTATGGGTGGGATGTTTCTTTATTGGAAGTTTCAGAAATCAAAAAATGTACATTCTTAAGTATTTCTTAAGTATTGTTCATTTCTTAAGTATTTCAAATATTTCATAACATTTTTATTTTATAAAACACAAATGTAATTTCTTCAGGGAATTCTTGAGAGTCCGATTGCAGCATTCAGGATCCGTTGCTCAATCGTATCGCGCCGGTGCGGCTTTCTATCCTCTATAGGATTGCAGCGCCGGAACTCGCCGCCCGCACCGACTATCCGCGCGGACGCGTGGTGGGATGCCCTGTGCGTTTCCATCCCCGCTGTTGTATGCCCTGCGCGTTCCTATCCCAACAGCGTCTGTCCTATCACACAAGGACGGTGCGTCATCATCATCAGCACCTTATGATGTTGCCATCATAAAATACCTGTCCGATACAGGGTATCTGTGACTTAAATAATGCTATTCTGCTTTTGGTGCTCACCTTAAATTCTAACTAAAGCGCATGCAAAATGAACTCAAGTTTGTCGGGAAGGAATGTGGAAGTAATTTTGATAAATGCCTTCGTTTAAATAAATTTATTCAAAACTATGCAAGATTCCGATTGTATTTTGTTCGTCGCACAACCTCGATTTTATTACAAATGTAATTTTGTATTCGAATTCCTCAGAAACCTCCACCCAGCGACTGTTCGCAATATTTCATTTCATTTCCGCGAATGTTTCCCACGCCCCGTAGGTTATTCGGTTTCGGCGGACGTTTTAAATACTCGGAAGATGCGCAAAGAACATTTCCTTAATTCACATGATGTATTATTTAACTAAAATTAATTCTTTGGTATAAAGCAATAACTTTGTGGTTTGACATATTAAAATAATAAAAACACTTTTCTTTGTATTAAACCACGATTTATTATTGCGCCAACCAGTTTCGCTTAAACTTAAGCTTCATCAGGGCAACTTAATAACTAAACAATAAATACAAACCAGTGCACCTATATATACTTAATGGATTCTAATGCTTTCTACCAAAGTATAATAGAAGCGAGTACGGGTAATAAAGCAAAAATGTATAAAAACTTCTCAATCAAGTATAAGGTTATGTGAATCAATATTTATTATTATAAACAGTGTTTAAAACAAAGTTAGAAACTTTGTTTCTATAAAAGCGTTTAAATCGTGTAATTTTATATTATGTTCTCTATCATAAGTACTAGTTTATTGTTGTCTCACTTGTTTGTAATTTGTCTCTCTCTAATTCATATGCTTATCTCTCTATATTTTGTCATTATCGTGTAATGTTATATTATGTCTCTTTCATATGTACTCGTATATTGTTGTCTCTCTTTTTTCTATGTAATTTTATATTTTGTCTCCCTCATTAAGTATATATAAGTGCATTGCTTTGTATTTATTGTTTAGTTATTAAGTTGATGAAACTTAAGTTTAAGCGAAACCGATTGGCACAATAATAAATCGTGGTTCAATACAAAGAAAAGTGTCTTTATTATTTTAAAATTAAATCGTTTTCTTTTTAAATTCAAATTTTATTCAAACTTTATGGAAAGTTGCTCTCGCCTTGCGGGTCACGCAATTGTTACAATGTGGTATTTTCGAAAACAAAAACATCTTTTAACTTAATTATGTGTAATTTAATTGTATATTACAGTGCTCACGTGGGTACTAACTAAGAGAAATGAGCGAGCACTAGACGTTTTGAAAAGAAAATTTTGAGGCGTATCTTCGGACCGGTTCTGGAAAATGGACTTTGGCGCAGACGTTACAACAATGAGCTCTATACTCTGTTTAAGGAGTTAATGTCACAAAATTTATAAAACTGGGAAGACTTCGATGGCTGGGTCATGTGGAAAGAATGACCGAGCGTCAAGCACCAAAGTCCCTCCTGAACTCGAGGCCGATAGGACGAAGGAGCTTACTAAGGCCAAAATTAAGATGGAGCGACAACGTTCTCAAAAATATTTCTGCCTTGGAGCTTCTGAACTGGAGACAGCTAGCACAAAACCGAGATGAGTGGAGGAAGACTCTTGAGGAGACCAAGACCCACAAGTGGTTGTGGAGCCAAGAGTGATGATGATGAATTTAATTATACAAAATACAAACTTGGAATGTAAAATCGCCTACATAAGAAATGAAATAGGTATCCCAGTAATTTTTTTCGCAAAAACCGCGTTAAAAATTTTCGTAAGATATTTAAAGTCTCTTGTATTTACCTTTTATTTTCTCATTTAACCAAGATATATACCAGATGCCTTGAAAACCTTTTAGAAAACAATAAAAATTATAATGTACCGGGTATCGATCCTGTTAGACCTCATTCCATTCAAGAAAGACAATATATGTAAGCCGTGCGTACGAGGCACATTGTTTCGTTGTGTGGATGGTTATACCCGTAACTCTAACATAACTCTAACACAACCAAGATATATACCAGATGCCTTGAAAACCTTTTAGAAAACAATAAAAATTATAATGTACCGGGTATCGATCCTGTTAGACCTCATTCCATTCAAGAAAGACAATATATGTAAGCCGTGCGTACGAGGCACATTGTTTCGTTGTGTGGATGGTTATACCCGTAACTCTAACATAACTCTAACACAACCAAGATATATACCAGATGCCTTGAAAACCTTTTAGAAAACAATAAAAATTATAATGTACCGGGTATCGATCCTGTTAGACCTCATTCCATTCAAGAAAGACAATATATGTAAGCCGTGCGTACGAGGCACATTGTTTCGTTGTGTTGATGGTTATACCCGTAACTCTAACACAACGTGATGATGTGCGTCGTAAGCACAGCTTACACATACTAATTCAATTGTCTTTCTTGAATGGAAAGAGGTCTACCTCTCGCATCTTAAGTGAGCAATTTGCTAACTCAAATATCCCCTTCCTAAGTTGACTTCATTGCAAAATTTTCTTATAAAAACATAATCCCGAATACTCCAATATGTTAGAAAAAATATATAATTAATACAGATGTTGACATCAAAACATTGTTAAATTAATTAATGAATTAGACGCCGGAACGTTAAAAATAGATGTACAGAAATATCGCTTATGAAAAAGTATTTTGTTTGTCAATAAATAACATTAATCTTGTTACCTCTGTGTGAATTTAATAACATTTTTTTTAAATTTTCGCGAGAAATAGAATCTCTCATCGAGGTGAAGTGTCAAAATGACTACTTTTACCTATAGAATTTTAGCTTTGATTCTGTTCAAATATAAATAATAATTAGGTACTGAAAGAAACGAGCCAAAGTTAAGGGTGGTTGTAATATTATTAAACCCGCTTAGAGTTAAAAAGGAAAATATAAATTATAAAAATCTCTACAACGTAAACTCCAGATCCATCAATAATATAGTATTTGTTCATGTCCTCAGTTTTTCACGACCGTTTATTCTGGGTGTATTTTTCTGGGATATTCTGTGATCTCTCTGGCCGAAGTTTTGGATCCCATTGCAGGGTCCATCATCAGGGCTGATGTGATGAGTATATGTCGATGTTAAGGTTAAGTATTGGCTTTCAATGCCGTACCAAAGTCAGGGTGTGTCCAAGTTTGTGTTAGGTTAAGTACTGGTATGCAGTACCGTGTCGGAAGCAGGGTGCGTATGTCTTATTGTAATGTGTAGTGATACCGTGTTGGAGACAGGTATTTTCAAGAGTTTTTGTGGCTTTGTGTCACTGTTTCATCTACTGCCGGATAATTATCTGTGCGCTGAGTCTTCGAATTTTCACCGGGTGTTTATAAGGAGGCACTCGAGATATATAATTATAATTTTATGTATTGGTTTTTAATAACTTAAATGAAGAAATTTTTCTAACCTGTACACCTAATAAATTTTTCAAATATATAATTTATGTAAATTTATTTAATTATTATGTCGATTTATTTTTAAATAAAATATAAATATTAAATGCTTTATATCAATTGTAATAGGTAAGACAGTTTAGTCGTTTGGAAACAAAATGACGGTTTTATATATCCAAGCGATCCCATCTTGTATGATTGTAGAAAAATTATGATACCAAATTATTATTGTATATTTGCATGCTCTTAATGAGACCTCACCGCTGATGGCCGCTTGAAAGAAACTGGCTGTCGGCGAGAAACCCGGCGCGTTCTACGAGCGTACGCAATAATAACTATATTATTAGTGTTTCGTTCTTTGCTCGTTTTGTGGCCCCAAACTTTTGGACTATCGTCCCGACGAAGCTATAAGCCCTATTATTAGCCTTTAGCTCGAATGTGTTTTTAACGATATCCCGGGAAAACTTATTAAAACTCTTTATGAAATTCACCCTAATGAAGCAGTAACTATGTATATTCAGGCAAACTCCATTCATTGAGCCCCCGGCGAATTGGTTTTATCATGAAAGTTACAAATAATATACTCTCACTATATCATGCCAAATCTGACCACAACACGTATACGTACCATATAATCAGTGTATGAGAGAAATCCAATTGAAATATTTTAACATTTTAAATTTAAAAACATACGCATAGGTCTTGACATTTTTAACTTGTATAAGATCTGTCGAAACCAATTTAATTGTCCACCCCTATTATCGATTATAAACATCCACGTCCCAGCAAGAGCTACCAAAACACAATGCCTCTTCCACGTTCCTTTTGCTCGTGCCAACTCCGGATTACGCTCACCCATAGTGGGAATGTGCCGAACCTACAACGATTTGTTCACCGACATTGACATCTATCATGTATCTCTACACCACCTATGATCACAAGTGAACATAATTCTGCGTCGCGACATTGAATTAATATTTGATTAATAACTAAAGATTGATTCAATGCTGCGATGCAAGATATAAATCAAGTTAGACTTACCTTAATATATATTATATTTAATATTGTTATTTAATTTATTATGTTCTATTCACTACCGTTACTACTTATGTCTTTTATTTTAATTTACTTATATTATTATTATGTAGGGGAGAGTAACCAATATTGAACCGGCACTTATATTGGACCACTTCTGTTTTACTACCAAAATGAAACATTTTTTTTACACTGGCAATTGAAAAACACGCAATTGCAGCGCCACTAACACTCCACCATTTTGTACCGACGTTTAATACATATTGCAACTGTGACGGGAAAAAAAAATTTTTGGACTGTATTGTTGCTGATTTTGAGTGTGGTGTCTAACGAAGTTGTTCGTCGTAATAGTAAGTCATCATTTTGTAATATTTTCTATAAAAAGGCCTGTTTTATACTGTTTTAAATACCAGTAAATGAACACAAATCCGTAAAGGTTATGTTTTTATTTTTTTGTCACGAGTGAAAATAGACCACGGTCCGTATATTGAACCACTCCCGAGTTCCTAAATTGTACCGGTCCAATTAATGCAACCACTTTCGTTCAAAATTTGAATAACATTCTTTTCATTCTAGAGGACCACCGCAGATGGTGAGAGTAAAAAGGAGTACTACAAATGGAGGAAAGAAGACTTAGAAAGAGCGTTGACGACATATACATATAAAAATAAAGAAATGGGTATAAATGCCATCACCAGGCAGTATCAAGTGCGAAAAGCAACGTTGTTGCGTCACGCTAAACTGCTTAATAAAATTGCTAATAATTTTGTCACCCATTCCAGATAATAAAGCAAATAAAAGAAAAGCTGTGCAAACAGCTATTGAAAGAACTTCATCCCCATACAAATTATCCTTAGAAGAAAGTATCCAATGAAAAGGACAAGTAGGTAAAGCAAAAAAACAGGCTGTAATTAAAATGTCTAAAGCTAACAAAAAAAGAGTAGTTAAGAAGGAAGTAGTAAAGAAGAAGACTTTGAAGCGAAAAAAGTCAATTACCAGTAGTTCATGCGATTCTGATGTTGTTATCAAACTAAATGAAGACGACGACGATGGCGATGATGAAAATGAGTGCGGTTTGTGTGGTATGAACTATTTCGACAAAAGTGGACCCATGGTCGAGTGGCTGAAATGCGTGCGGTGCAAGAGATGGGTACATGAGACCTGCACCACAAACCCTGACATATGTGATGATTGCTTGAATTAATACTTTTAGGTATTATCCCATTCAGTAGAAGCATTGTTAATGATTATTTGTAATGTTTGAGTTTATAATTTTGTAATTGCCACAAAGGTTAAGATATTTTTTATGTTGATTAAGCAAAATAGGCATCTAAAGATTTTATTAAGTAAAAGTTTTTCTTTTTAGGAATTATATTACTTTTAAATAATAAATATAATTTATCACGATACAAGATTAAGAAAATGTTGATTAAGTAAGATAGGTATCCAAAGACTTTATTAAGTAAAATTGTTCTTTTTTGAATATATACTACTTTTAAATAATAAATATATTTAATAATGATACTAAACTGTGTTTATTTTTCATTGATTACGTATTTTTTTCATTTGGTCCAATTAAGGATCCCGGTGGTCCAATTTAGGAGACTGGTTGCGTTAATTGGACCGAACGACAACCTTCACTAAACGATTATTTTTCAATAGTTGCGACTACGCTACGATGAGAACAGATTGCTATTATCTAGCTACTGAATCAAGCTATATTTTGAACCATTACTCATTCTTATAGCTTGAAAGGATTAGGCGATATGTGCCATTATGTCAAAAGTGGTCCAATATTGGTTACTCTCCCCTATTATTTCAAAATTATTTTTATGTGAAATATGCTAAGATGTAAGTTAGAAACTTCGTCTTCAAACACAGCAAAATAATTTTGTGGTAACATTATAATTATATTTTATAGAAATAAACTTTGTTTACACCACTTTTTTGTTGAAAAAAAAATTCGACATTTTTCAGAGCCCATGGTCCCTTCGTCAGGATAATAAATGTATACTAACAAAATCAAAGACCTGCAATATATCTAATTCAGTACATTATAAATTATAATTAATAATGTCACTACAAATTTATTTTTCTATTTTTGAAGAAAACATTATAATAATTTAGTAAACCTCAATGACTGCATTTAATTCAATTGGATATTGCTGTCTTTGCTTATACACCCCACACATACCTAACCATGTGATAGAATCAGTTTCTTTTTAAATTTCTCTACGCATGATAAACAGAATGGCATTGCATATCTTTTTTCCAAAAAATATTATTGTTATTTTATGTGCTATTGTATTAAATAAAACGTACTTATTTTTGGACATATCTATAATATCTAAGCAATAAATTAAATTAAAATTGTATTTTCTCCTCACTTTTGTTGTAAATCTGCTCATCTCAGCACAGATTCATCCTAGCGAGATGAGTGGCTAATTTATTTATATGTATATTTGTATTTAAGTTCTCGATAAATAAATAACTACCTATATTTAAGATTCATACGCTTTAAGTATAAGATTAACTGCTTATCAGCCTGAGTTATCTTAACTCTAAATCCAGAAGTACAGTTTAACATTTGCTGCAATTTTCAGGAAAGAAAATCTGCACCGGGCCGTAACGTGAAGAGAGTGAACTTTGCCGACTATACATGCTTAAACTTTGTACAGGGAGTATGCACTTTGTAGAACGTGTCATTATTCCAGAGCTTTCTAACTTGTGAAGTTTGGCCTCGACTCGCTAAGATTTAGACCAGAGAAAGATGTGAGACATTCTTGCGCATTCATTTGTCAAGACTCAACTGGGGGAGGCTTTTTGGGTTTTCTCTTCGCGCGATATGAAAAGAATTCACCGCGTGAGAATAACTTCCACTGGGGGAATAAAGATCGCAACTAGGTGCACTAAAGTACAACACAATATAGTCGAGATTGAGGCACTTGGATGAATACCTCGCATAGTACACAAGTTCAAGTTTCCGCTTTCTGTTCTAATGGTTTGAGTCCACGAATGAGACTTTGATCTCTCGTCTTGGAGATTTGTTGGTAGAACCATATATGTAATACTCCTATATTGCTAATGCCCGTAAGTGAAGGTGTCACGGACCAGGCGGAGCAGAAAATGCCATTAAAAATTTGATCTCATTGCTGTCACTTGACCTGTTGTGCCGTCGTGACTCTCATTTATCCCATGTGGTGGCGCTGATTGGATATAAAGCCCTGTATTCACTAGGGGACAAATTGTCCCTCAACATCACGTGCGGCATAGAGTCTACGTGACGTTATAACGTCGCGCACAACATAGCGGGGCATTTCTACGTGCCGCGGCAACGTTGCCATGAGCACGGTACCCGAGCGTCAGTACCACGTGGTATGTTTACAAGTGAATGCACATGCGTTGTAACTGTATACCACTCAACATGACATTAGTGTGGGAAAAAGAGATTTTTATCTAACTGATCGAGCTCTAATTGAGCTGTAATTGCAAGTCTGATGTGAGGGCCAACAGCGTTCCTTAATATTGTCTTGCTTGGCTATTATTTGTAATAAATTTTCAAAATCAGTTGTTTTCATTCGAGTGAAATTGACAACAATCCGTCAGACATTCGAAGATCGCATAGAATATCTATCCTTCTTTCTGTTTGCAGTAAATAATTTCGCACCCACCACCTTTTCTCCTCTTAGGTTTCGACAAACTCGTTAGAATAAATAGATGCGCAGCACTAGTCATCGTAACCTCATCGGGCGACATTTCCGCGACAAGTGATATGTAACCCGGTGTGTACACGTAAAATGACCGCGTCCTTGTCTCCGAAACATGAGCGTAAATTTTGATGCGACATGCCGCGCGGAATGTTGCGCTATTTGTCCCCTGGTGAATACATGGCTTAAATTAGCGCTCGGACATGCACATAAGACTCGAAGTGACCAGCATATGGCTGAGACAAACATATATTTCAGCACTGTAGCCATTTCGCCTATTTCCAGATCAAGCTAGCAATATAGGAGTATCACATATATGGGTAGGACATTTAAATACATTAACATTGTCATCACTGTTGGTTGTACGACCCTGGTGGATCTTGGCCTCCTCAAGAGTCTTCCTCTATTCATCTCGATCTTGTGCCAGCTCTATCCAGTTCTGGGTCTCCAAAACAGACATATTTTTGAGGACATCGTCGCTGCATTTTAATTTTGGCCTTCTTAAGTTCCTTCTCTCTATTGGTCTTAAATTCAGCGGGGACTTCGGAGCTTGTTGTTCAACCATCCTTTTCACATGATAGAGCCACCGAAATCTTCCCAATTATATAAACTTTGTGGCACTTAGCTCCTTAAACAAAGTATCGAGTTCTTTTTTATAGTGTCTGCACCAAAGTCCATTGTCTGGAACCGATCTAAAAATATGTCTCAAATTTTTTCTTTCAGAAACATCCAGTGCTCACTTGTTCTTTTGCGCTTTGCAAACTAATATTTTAGTGCTTCTGGACAGAACTCTGGATTTTATGTTCGAAATGCTTCGACTTCCACATGAGAGTATTAAAGTTTTTCTGCGCATCCGACGGCCGTGCATTTGGCTGATTTACTATTAGAGCCATGTTTTTGCTTTATAAAGGCGTAACGCAAGGAATTGGGAATTTTTGCAATTATGTCGATATCATCAGAGTAGGCCAAAAGTTGCACAGAGTTGTCGAATATCGTTGCCCTTATCTCAATGCTCGAGTCCCGAATAACTTTTTCTAGGATTGTATTGAATAAGAAGCAGGCCAATCCATCTCTTTGACTTAAGCTTCAAAGAAAGAAGTAGGTACAAAGACACCCAGTACATGACGAGAAACTGAAAGCTCTTATATATAAAAGAACTCTAGCCTCTAACTAAAGCTGATATACGTAGGGTTTCTGAAACGAAAATATCTGAACCATAAAACCCGTTTTTTAACTTAGAATAAAAAAAACAAATAAAACTTTCTTAAACACCGTGGTTTTCGAAAATGAAAATAACAATGATGCTACAATTTAAGAAAATCTAAATAATATGGTAAGAAAAATTGAGTTGGAATGGTGATGAAACGAATTAAAATATCAATTCACAAATATTGCCAAACTCAAACATTATTCCCGGCAAGTGCAGTTGAAGTATCAATGATTGTAATATTTTTATTGCTCCTGGTGTTACTAATTTTTTGGAAAAAAAAATCTGAGATGGAATATGAGCAGAAAATAGTTAATGAATTCTCAAACACGATTGAATGATTGTGAAAATAAAGATTTGAAATAATTTTAATTTGCTTATTTGTTTCTTCAAAAATCTCATCTTAAACATGGCAACAAATCTATTGAAAGGTTTTTTATCGGGAAGATATCTCAAGTGGAGAAAAATATCTCAAGTGTGTATGAAAAACCATTGGGGGAGACGCCAGTAGATACCTACTTTCACAAAGGATGAAACAAAAAAGCAATTAATGATGTGATGATGTTTCCAGATAGCATCGGATAGGATCGAAGAAGCAGGAATTTGCGCTAATTAAAACAACTTGTGATAGGACCAAAAAATCAATATATTATATATCAAGCATCTTTTATGATAAAATCGACATCTAAATTGTGAAATGAAAAGAAAATTAGAATTAATGTAATAACAGTGTGAAAAATGGTGAGATAACAGTAAAGGTTGAAACATACTACAAAAACGCGACGCGACGCCACATCATGCTACGCATGTTAGTACATATCAATCTCATATATTTAATACGATCAGATACAAATAGAAAAGACGCCATTTGATGAAATGCAATCACACGCGGTAACATCCAGTCGATCCAGGTCGGCGCGTGGGAGAGGGGACACACACGCCACCCGACGGATCGCACGCAGTGTGTTTCCTGTTAACACCCGACACCACGTCAGTCTTTCAAAAACATTCTTGGTTTATGATATTTTTTGATTATATTTTTTGTTAGTTTTTGTTTAAAATGTCGGAGCAATTAATAGAATTTGTGAAACGGTACCCAGTGTTATATGATATGAGTTCAGGCCAATACCGTGATCATGGTAATAGAAATAATGCTTGGAAAGAATTTTTTTTATTCATCTGTTTCTGTATAAGATATATCCCTGAAATCTGTTATAAATCTTCTTCAAAATCTTCATTCAGCTCGTCTTTAAAAAGTAAATCGATGGTCACATCAATACACTTCCATCCTACTATGACACTATGGTGTGTTGTATACGTGCATAATACGCGTCAAGCGTCCACACGTCACGTCGCGTCGCGTTTTAGTAGTATGTTTCAACTTTAAATCTGTGGCGGACTGGCTCTAGGTCATCTAGTGGCGCGGCCACAAAGCTCACATACTGGAGGTTACCCAAGGCGCAAAACGGTCAGGACAAATGTGAGCCATGACCTCACCAGAGAAAGATCACTAGGGTAGCGAAGGAAAAATTTCATTTCACAACACGCACACGTTCCCAATTTGAAGACTACAAAGTGTGCGCCTTGTTTGTAGTAGGTACCGAAACTTACGCACTTCGTCTAGTTCAATAGACAACATGAAGTAATCTAATAGTGTAGAAGAAGTGATCTAATAATGTAGTAGGTACTATAAAATTGTGCATCTTCTTCTTCAACAGCCTTCGTCTTTCCACTGCTGGATATAGGCCTCTTTCTTCCATTCTTCCCTGTTGTTTGCTAATTGTAGCCATTTCTTTCTCCCCACAGCGACTATATCATCGGCCCATCTCTTTTGAGGTCTTCCGATGCCTCTTTTATTCTCCCAAGGTCTCCATTTCAGAACACTGGGAGGCCATCTTGTAGCATCCTGCCTTGCAATGTGTCCTGCCCATTCACATTCTAGCTTCGCTACATGATCCATGATATCCACTACTCTAGTTTTGCGCCTAATTTCGTCGTTTCTAATTCTATCTCTTAGGCTTACTCCAAGCATGGATATCTCCATGGATCGTTGCGTACATTTGAGCTTTTCTACACTTCTTTGTAAGGGCCATAGTCTCAATCCATACGTCATTACTGGCAGTATGTATGATTCAAAGGCTTTTCTTTTTAGGCTAATTGGGATCTCTTTGTTCTCGAAGATATGTTTGAGTTTGCCAAAAATAGCCCAGCTCATTCCTATTCGTCTTAGCAGTTCTGCTGTTTGGTTATCTTTGTTCATTTTTATCTTGTATCCTAGGTATATTCATCTACTATTTCAATATTACTAGTGTGCATGTAACTAAAAATTAGTACCTACATGCACGATTTTGTTTAAGGATTGTTTCAGTTTCCGAACTTTTCGTCATTCAGCCACCACAAATATTTCGGCCGTGTTATCATCAAATCCCCCATCAATTATTTCTGACGACGGGAGACTTTCTAGAAATCGTTTTATCTATATTGCCAAAATTTTCACATTGCTAAAAAAGTTACACTTCAATTTAAAATTTGATGTGTGCAATTTGAAGTACGCACTTTGAAGTGCGTGTTCAAGAGGTGGGTCCTATTAACTAACTGTACATATTTTGTATAGAGAACAAGTTGACCAACTGAAGCATACCAATCCGTACCGCAATCTTGAGAGCGAAATTTCACAAGTCTACGAGCTCCTACGGTTTGGCCTCGGCAAAATCAATATCACTAACACTTATATTATCATTATTCCATCAGCTGGATTTAGATCCAAGCTGTCATTGCTTATTTCATTATTCACCACCTCATTCATCACCAAGGATCATTATTTATTGCAAAAATCATCTGAACTGTTTCTTAATAGTGAGATTTCTATCCGAAGAGGATTGTAGTATTCTCAAATACTTTCCTTTATATGTAATCAAACCTTAACTTGATGAAGCTACACAACCCATCATATTAAATCCATAAAAACATGTTATCAACAGCATAATAGATGTGTCCGCCAACACTTCAAGGAGTCTGGCTTCATTGAGTGAATTAAATAAATACAATATTATGTTTTTTTTTCTTTTTTTCAATCGATCGAGCAATATTGTAGATTGACATTTTTAAAAAATATTGATTATTTTATTTATATATATCTACTTTTATGCGAGTTTTTTTTCACCAACATGTTTCAGAATTTACCATTCCATCAGCAGGGTACTGTATAACTGTCAAAAAATTCGAATGAAATGTCTTTTGTTCCTTATTTTTACAAATTATTTGAAAAATTATTTAAAAAAAATATTATTACTGGAGTTCTTGATTACTCTATTACATTTCATTCGAATTTTTTGACAGTTATACAGCACCCTGATGATGGAATGGTAATTTCTGAAACATGTTGGTGAAAAAAAACTCACATAAAAGTAGATATATACAAATAAAATAATCAATATTTTTTAAAAGTGTCAATCTACAATGTTGCTCTGTTGCTATTTTTTTACAATATTATATATTCGTTCGTATGGGTGCGTCAAAGGTTTATGGTTTCTAATTGATTAAAAAATATAATCGGTTAAAGTTTTCTGTGTTAGCGTTTGGTAAATACGAGCTGTAAATACATATATTGATTTATTTGTTCTGTGTATACATGTAATGTAAACGTTACGTGTGTACACAAAGCTCTGTAGTAGTTTTTTCTACGAATTTGGAAACTAAATCCTTTTTAATACGTTACCCGAAAACGGGATTGTTTGATTTTATAATTCTGTTTAAGAACAGATGATCTATGATACAATGTTTTTAAAAAGAAAAATATTCTAATTGTTTCTGTATTTGATGTATTCATCACCATCTTCATCCCTTTGTTCCAGTAGGGTCGGGGGCCCAAAGACTCGACAAGGTGTTTCCATGTTCCCCTGTCTTGCGCTGCTTCTGCATGGGTCACCAGTCTAGATCCATTCTGTTTTCATACAAATTTTTCTGTTGCCTCTCCCAGCTTAATCTGGGGCGACCCACTGGCCGTCTTCCTCACGGGGTTACCAGGAGGATTCTTCTTGGTATTCTTTCCTCTGGCATTCTTAGCAGATGTCCAAGCCACCTCATTTTTCTATGTGTAAGAGTAGGGGTTCCATGCCGAGTATGTGCTTTATATCGGCACTCTGTCCATCAATGTGACTCCCGCTACTTCCCTTAGAAAACTCACCTCGGTAGCCTGGATCTTTGCTCTCACTCTCTCTGTCAGGATCCAAATTTGATGGCCATATATTAGAGTGGGCCTGTACACAGATTTGAAAACAATCAGTTTTGTCTTGTCACTAAGCTCAGATTTTCTTATCACCACACGTACATTATACTACGTCATGTTAGTATATGAAATGGAGATTAAAACATATTTTTGTAACGTGTTGAATTTCAATTTTTTATATAAATAGCGAAATCTGCAGTTAAAATACATACCAGTGAAATTCGTTTTGTGAGCCAACATGAATTCGTGCGACGTTCGCGGCTCGCAACATAGACAGAACATAATAAAGTAAGGCTTTTTTAAGTGTGTAAACTGAACAAAGTTAATGACAGGTACTTCAAAATATGCTTTAAAAGTTATACAGGCTTTCCAAATGCACGGAAAATTCTGATAACAGTTTGCTCATTATTAATTCTTACATACGTGGCACGGTAAAAGCATGATGGCGGATAAGTACTACAAAAATACATAAAAATATAGCGTCATGTTCTCGCAAAGAGACCAACACTAATACTTTACACGATAATACGATTTCCAATGATTTTAATTAAAATTCACCAGCATCCGCTGTATTCATCCAAATTATCTCTTACAGATTATAACTTATTTCATATCTGGACTTCTCCTCAAAGGGAAGAAAACTCTCGATGAAGAGTGGTTCAGAATTTCAGTATTTTAGAATAATGACGGAATAAACGTTTTATAGCTTTTCACTCCAACAGGGGTGAGATCATCGTATCGGTTTAATAAAAAAAGTTATGAAACGCGGACAAAGCTATGAAATGACCTTGTTAGTTGTTGGAAAAAGTGTATTCAGGTAAATGGAAATTATTTTGAATTTAATATTATAATAAAATGGTTTTTAATCTATCGCGTAAAATGCGTCATTTTATAAGCGTTTTAACACGCAAAATGAGCTCAAATTCGAATTCAAAGCAGTTCAAAATGAGCGGAAAAGTTACTCCGGTGAACTAATTGAATAATGAACGAGACAATTATTCATTCAATCATTTTGAACTGCTATAAATAATTAGGTCCACTGGTGACACTATCGGCCGACCACGGAGCTGAATAATTAAGACGAGCCGAAGAAAGCGGTTCCACGAAACAGCGTTGGCCAACTACCCGAGCCGGTGGAGGTTGTAAATACCGAAGGAGACCTTTTCCGACATTGATAAGAGCGAGTTTTGTATTCCGAAACTCGCAAAAAGGCTTCGACGGGAGAGTTTCACGGCGGTTTATCCCCAGAATTACCGTGTGAGTTTCAAAGGACGAAAAAGCTACAAAGGAAAGATAAGGTAAAGCGTGTTTGCTCGCTATAAGTTGTCCGGGTTGACTAGAAATGTTTCCGGCCATATTGAAAAGGATTTGCAGGAAGTAAATTCACTCTATTTCTTAAATAATCCCATTTGACCTGATCGACATAAACATCCCACGCAAACACAGCTGTAAACTTTTGTACAGTAAATAAATATTATTTAATTAATGTATATTATAGATGTCTCACAGAGACGAAACTGTATTTTTTTATTAAGGGAGAGTAGGTATAGATGTCTTTATGGGTGTACATAGGACTTACGACCTATCGTATGGTTGGCTTAAGTGATCACTTTACACAAATGTAACGTTCGCCATTTCCACCCATGATAGAATACCATGTCCATTAATTTTTGGAAGTTTTATATATTTCAATTATACGCCACGTTTTACATGTGAGTTGCAAGGCCATCCACAAAGCTTTTTCCTTCCCCTTGAATGACCACAGATGTCGCTAAATGAGATTTGATTAGGGAGTTTCTTAGCTATAAACTTTATCTTGTCTAATGGAATTCATCCGTATTTCTATCATTACACTAGTATACGCCAGAAATATTATTTCAATTTATTAAACTCCTTTTTTTATTTCTTTTTTTTAACAGTATTTTCATTAAAATAATATTTCATAATATTGGACATATTCAAAATATTCTGAAATATTATTTATTTTGGAATATTTTGGCTTTGGTCTTTTTTTTCGCAGCCGACGTTTCGGATCAAATTCAAATGGCCAAATTCAGCTTTGATGGGTTTAAAAATAAGTAATGTACATAAGATATATGAGTCATAGCCGTATCACAATATACGATTTATCAAAAAAGTTGAGATATATGTACACTATAAGGAAGTGGAAACATTCAGACTATATCAAGACGGATGACTGCCTGAAGTCAAAGTCCTACAACCACCGGTCTATGGCCCGTGTCCATGGAAGAAATTTTCGAATAAGAGACAATATCTGAGACCGAGATTCTCTGGATACATGGAAATGTATCATAAGTCATCATTATCGGAGATGCCATCTCGCGTCTCACTTCTCGCTCGCTAACATCAAACGTCAAATGTTAATCCATTGGCCATTGAAGTTTCGTTTTTCAAATCAAAATCTTAATTCTAGCGCATAATACTGAGTTTTTTCAACGTGGATACGTCCTTTTTTAGAGATGCTTGTGTGTGGGCAACAGAGACTATTTTCAGGTTGTAGTTAAACAATTATATTTTATCACAAACCACTAAATTGCGTCGAGACCTATCGCACTTCTGGTGTATTCTTGGAGAGATCAAATCTGTTTCCGTCGTAGGTATGATTTTTATTCTCTAGTTGGAGAGAACTAGGGAATAATCACTCCATAATATCCTGGCACCTAAAGTATTTTCTAGGTAATTCCACAAAGAAGATAAGCTCGTAACTCTAGATTCTTCCACACAAGCCTGAATGAATAATTTTTTCATGGATACACTATTTTCAAAAATGTGTAATCATAAGTTTTTCTATTTTTGCCTGCCGAGATGTTCAGATAAAAAAGTGTACTATGATTTTCATTAGGTATTGTAATAATACGTTAATTACTTTAAAGAGTATTCATTTAGACTTGTAACAGTGTACATATATCTTTAGGTGTACAACGGTTTAGCTGATCCCCAACTCTTTAGAAAGTAAACTATTGTACTAAGTAACAAGCAAGTAAAGGAGGCTACAAACGGGCTAAATAAATGTTGCGATACTTTCAACAAAGTAGACAGATGACACCATGAAAAGAGCCCTGTTAAATTGGATGCATAAATCTAAGGACCAGACCCTGAGGAAGCGATAGAGAGTGCGATATTTATACAATAAATACCACTGTTCTTATCTATCAACCTACTTAGGAAACAACTTGGCAAATACAAGAATGAATTTAATATAAGTACCTAGTAGACGTATTTTTTTTATAACAAGATTGGATTTAATATAAGTACCTAGTAAACTTTTTTTTAAAATCTTGTTAAGCCGTTAAAATTCCCTATCTCCATCCACCAACATAATTAACATTAAAAAAATATTGACTGCTCGGTGCGAATTCTGTTAAATCTAAAGCATACAAATATTTGCGTATCGAATAAAGTAATCGTACATGATAATAGCTTTAAGTATTTAAAGAATAAATATGAATTTTATTAATTTATAATTATTTATAATGTATATTTTATTTTATAATGTACATAGACTTGATGTAAGAGATAGGAACCTACATATTAAAAATGATACAATAAACGTTATGGTCATCAAATCTCTTACAAGTGCTCATATTATGCGTTTACTGCAATGTGAAAAATCCACAAATAATCCAAAACAGTGTGTGTGAATCATACATTCACACACGTTATTAATGTATATATGGATTTATTTATTTGTTTGGAAATATTTACAGATATAAGAAAATGATATGTATGAGAGTGTAAATAGACAGTAATGAACTTATTAACTTATATTTTATAGAAATAAACTTTGTTTACACCACTTTTATGTTGAAAAAGTTCGACATCACATGTCAGGATAACAAATGTATACTAACAAAATCAAATTTAAAAATCGAAGTTAAGATAATCAAAAAATTAAAAAGTTATATATGGAAAATGAATAATAATAGAGTACCTACTTAACAAGAAAATGAATTTAAAAGATAACTATTTGTAAAAACGACTGATATTAATAAGGGTTTACTTTATAGGGAACATAATTTTGGAAGGGATAGATACATAAAATCTTGAATTCAGTATATTTTTAATTAGTTATCCTCCGTGACTGCTTCAATTTTTTTTTTTGATATTGCTACCTTTATTTTTACACTCCACACGTGATCTGAATTTAAACTTATATACAATATTAAAATGGCAAATAAATTGAACTTTAAATGGCACTAAAGTAGATAAAATTATAATAATAATAATTGAACAATACTTAATCAAATACAAATAATTATTTTATTATATATCTACATACTATGTTTTGTATCTACATACCATTTTAAACAATGCCTGTCTCAACACAGATATTTCTAGTGAGACATGCACAGTCAAATCAAAATTTTTATATTTAACTGAAATAGAAATAAACAAATAAATAAAATATTTTCTTTTTGGAAAGATTTGAGCCTGTCTAAATTTTTAATGGGTCCCGACTGTTAAAGTCGCTATGTTCCGCATTAGCATTTATTATTTGTTTTATGTGTGTATCGATCATGAAACATTTTCAATGGTGTAGTTATTCAATATTAATTAACAGAATTCTAGACTACGGGACTTGTGTTTTTTTCAGTTTTTATTAAAAGTTCACTTTTTACGCAGAAGGGTTTTTTTATTTTTAAAAATTTACTTGTTTTTATTAAATTTATTCATTATTTTTTAATTTACTTAGGTCCCCTCATCTGAATTGGCGTTTCGTATGGAGGCGAAAGGAAAGGCAAACATAAAGCCGATTTTTTTTTATTATAATAATTTATTTAATCAAAGTATGTACCATTGCTATCTATGCACTTTTGCCATCTCATAGGTAGTTCATCGATCCCTTTACTAAAAAAACCATTCGGACGGGAATCAATAAAATCTTTGAAGGCGGTTTGGACTGCCCCATCGGAGTTGAATTTTTTCCTTTGCAAGAAGTTATCCAAATTTCGAAAAAAATGGTAATCTGTTGGGGCAAGGTCCGGAGAGTACGGTGGATGTCTTAGACATTCCAATTGAAGCTCCTCTAATTTGGTAGCCGTCTGTTGTGCAGTGTGTGGTCTAGCGTTATCATGAAGCAGCAGTGGCCTAGAGCGATTAACCAGCCTCGGTTGTTTAGCAGCTAGCTTTTCCATCATGGTTTGCAGTTGCTGACAATAGACATCTGCCGTAATCGTCTGGCCAGATTTAAGAAAGCTGTAGTGAACGACACCAGCACTAGTCCACCAAACGCTCACAAGTAACTTTTTTGGAGTCAATTTTCGCTTGGGGCATGGTTTGGCTGGTTCGGCAGGGTTCAGCCATTGCGATGAGCGCTTCCGGTTATCGTATAGGATCCACTTTTCATTACAGGTAATGATTCGATTTAAAATCCCTTCATTATTGTGCCGGTTGAGTAATGCAACGCAGCAGTCAACGCGCGTTTGTTGATTTGTTTCACTCAATTCGTGAGGTACCCACCTTTCAAGCTTTTTCACCTTACCAATTTGCTTCAAGTGGATTAAAACAGTTTTATCACTAACACCGCAGCCTGCAGCTAACTCGGATGTGGTTTGCGATGGATCCGCTTCCACAATAGCCTTCAATTCTTCATTATCAACTTGGTCTCCGGCCGTCCACGGGGCTTGTTCTGCAGGTCGAAATTTCCAGAACGAAAACGTTGGAACCAAAAAACGCACTGTGTTTTCTTTTGCGGCACCGTCGCCATACACATCATTAATCCTTCGAGCCGTTTCTGCAGCACTGGTGCCACGGTGGAACTCTTACTCGTAAATAACGCGATATTTCAAGTTTTTCATTTTGTAAACTGAGTGACGCAAAGAAAAAAACAATTGAGGAAAAAACAAATGAATTATAATTTTCAAAACACAAATACATGAGTAAATAGCTGTATAAATTTGGATTTGGAATTCCTAACCAAAGAGAAGATATTTGAGATCAAATTTGCCAGTACGGCAAAACGTCAATTTCATATGTAAGGACCTAATATTTGAATTTCAATCCTTACAATCAAGTATAAATTTTTCAACCTATTTGTTTAATCTCGTATATACTTCACATCTCCTTTTTCTAAATTATGTTTTATCTTATATACTTTACACCCCCTTTTTCTAAATTACTGTTATAACTTTAACTATCTATACTATTATATATTGTCAATTTTATAATTTATTGCTGTTCTACTCTTTGGATTTCTTATGTAAAAGGTACTTTTGTGCCGTATACTGAAATAAATAAATAAGCACTCCTTAAGTTTTCAAAATACCTACGATACTCGATATGTTAAAGCATTCTTCATAATGCGTAAATTTACGCATTTATAAAAATTAAGTATGTAAAGATGTTTGAGAACTGCAGTGGGGCGATTAAAAGGAAATGACATTCTTCTTAGAATAAATGACAGCATTTTACTAGAGCCATCAATCATAATCAGTTAACAAAAAGGTTGGAGTAAACATCTGACTATTGAGACTCAAAAATATGTTGTGGAGTTTTTTACAAAGCGCATTATTGTCGGTTGGACACAGCGGAATAATGGGTTCGGTGGGACAACATGGATTTGTCATTAGGGCTAATGAATAAATGAACCACATAGTTTTTGTTAATTATTGAAATCTTATGGGCAATATGAGAAGTTCATAGTTAGAAGTATAATGTACAAACAAAGAAAGCTAATTTTTTACCCTTGAACATACATAGATTCGCTGGGCCAACGTGGATTTGTCATTAGGGCTAATGAATAAATAAACCACAGTGTTCTTGATAAATATTGAAAACTTATGGGCAACATTAGAACTATTTTTTCAATTGATTCAGCAACATTGTAGATTGACATTTTTTTTTAAATTGATTGTATTATTGTATAAATCTACTTATATTATTTGATTTATTACACCTAATAAATAATTTAGGACTTTCTATTTTACACATAAATAATTTTGGTCTGAAATTGAATAGTTTAGAATCATTAGAAATTAGTAAAGCATGTAATAGTAAACAAAATATTATTAATAATCAATTAAATTTAACTACTAGCCCAATTCTAAAAAAATATCCAATAATTGCGAGTAATCAAGAACTTCAGCACTAATATTAAAAAAAAATCAAATAATTTAGAAAAACAAAAAACAAAAGACATTGTTCATTTTGATATTTAGACATAGGTATACATAACACCCTGACGATGGAAAGGTATTTCCGAAACATGTAGGTGTAATAAATAAAATAATATAATTAGATTTATACAAATAATACAATCAATATTTTTAAATATTAGAACTGCATTAAAATGTATAGACTGTGATAGTTAATTTACGTTTGAACATACATAGATTTAGTGGGCCATCGTGGATTTGTCGTTAAGGCTAATGAATAAATAAACCACAGTGTTCTTGTTAATTATTGAAATCTTATGGGCAATATTAAAACTGCATTATTTATTTATTTATTTATTTATTTGTTTACGCCCATTAGGCTTTTACATAAAGAGTATAAAATAAATTTCAAAAAGCACATACATTAAAAGTTTCAGGAATAGCACCAAATCATGAGTATAAAAATTAAAAATGTAGAGTAGGTAACGAGCAGCAATGCGTATAGGCTTTTACATAAAAAAATATATCATAAAATTAAAAAGAACATACATTAAACAATATAAATTACAAGTAGCAAATTATTAAAAGTACCAGGAATAGCACCAAAACATGAGTACAAAAATTTAAAATATAAAGTACAAAGCGGCAATGTGTACGAAAAATATATATTACCCACCATTACATATTAACAGCTGAAGTCAGTAACGAAGCAGTATTGCCTCTTTAAGTGTGAACTTTACTTTCTCCAGACTGTCGACGAAAATGTCAATCATGCAACCATATTCATTACAAGTTCCCAATATTCTGTGTATCACAGAATTTGATTGATAGTTAGTATTGCAATTGTTGCGATGGAATGTGACAATTTGTCGAGTTCTATGTGTGGAAGGGATATTATAATCGATACATGCTACAAGGTCAGGGCTGTCCAACATATTGTTTACAATTTTGTAAAGAAGAACTATATCATAAATTTTTCTTCTATCATATAATGTGAGTAAATTTAGTCTCTTCAATATGTAATTGTATTCTATGTTTTGTATTGGTATGCTTAACTTGTAGTTAATGTATTTGAGAAATTTGCGTTGGACACGCTCAATACTGTCTATATGCCCATTATAATATGGAGACCAAACTGATGAGCAATATTCTAATTGGCTCCGGACAAGAGACATGTATAACATTTTAATACTTTCAATTGATTGAAATGGGCGTGATGTCCTTAAAATAAATCCCAGCAATTTTAGAGACTTACAAGTTATCGCATTAATATGATTAGTAAAAGTAAGTTTCGAGTCGAATAATACCCCTAAGTCTCGAATACAGTCAACATTTTCTAGTTTGGTGTTACATAGAGAGTATTCAAAATTTATTTTTGATTTTAATCTAGTAAATGATATAATTTTGCATTTATTTAAATTTAAGTACAATTTATTCGTTTCACACCATACTGAAAGAGAATTTAGGTTTTGCTGTAATATGTTGCAGTCATAAATGTTGGTTACTGATTTAAAGATTTTTAGATCATCTGCAAACAGCAAATATTCAATGTCATTAAATATTGTTGAAATGTCATTCACAAATAATAGAAATAGTATTGGTCCAAGATGCGATCCCTGTGGTACACCACTAGTAGCATGGAAACATTCTGATACATATGAATATATTTTTACCCTTTGCCTTCTTTCACTCAGATAGCTCGTTAACCAAGAAAGTATTTGTCCACCAAATCCTATTTTTCCCAATTTGGCAATTAATAAAGCATGTGAGACTTTGTCAAACGCCTTACTGAAGTCCGTGTAAACTGAATCTACTTGAGTTTTATTAACAAAAGATTTAATAATGTAATTTTCATACAAAACTAAATTTGTTAGGGTAGATCTATTTGAGATGAATCCGTGTTGGTACGGAGTTATTGTTTGTTTTAAAACAGGAGATATAGTATCGAGGACTAGTGATTCGAATAACTTAGGTATACAAGATTGTATGCAAATGGGTCTATAATTTTTTACATCATTATTGTCTCCATCTTTGAAGATCGGTGTTAAGAAACTTTCCTTCCATATATGTGGGAATATACCCGCTGATATGGATTTATTAAATATGATTGACAGGGGGAGAGATAGTACATCAACACAATTTTTTATAAATAGTTGAGGAATTCCGTCAGGTCCATGCCCTTTATTTACATCAAGTTTTTTAATCCCACTTATAATACTGGAAGTACTTATTGTGCAATTATTTATATTTAATGTGGTTTCAATGTTTGATGTTGCTGATGTGTGGTCGGTGTTTTTTGGTAACACAGGTACATAGACATTTTTAAAGAATTCCGCAAATAAATTAACAATCCCATCAAAATTATTACAAAATTTACCATTGTAGAACATAACATTAGGATAACTATTTTTATAAACTTTTAGGGATTTTGTATAATTCCAAAAGGTTTTAACATTTACTTTGATGGAAGACTCAACTTCTTTTATATAATTAGAGTAACACCATTTAGACAATACTTTACATTGAGATCTAAGCTGTGAGTAATTACTGTAATCGATACTGTTTTTTGTTTCTTTATATGTTTTGTGAGCAAGCTTTTTATTTTTTATCATTTCCTTTAAATCTTTCGAAACCCATTTTGGAAAAGAACTAGGAAATATTTCAACATATGGAACAAATTTGTTAACAGTGTCGTCAATAATACTATGAAATTTTTCAGTAATAACATCAATATCATCACAATTCAACAAAGAAGACCAATCGATGTACTTAAGATGTTCATTAATAGAAGCATAGTCAGCTTTATGAAAATTTCGTAAAAATGTATATTGAAAATTATAATGTACAACTAAGATAGCTAATTTACATTTGAACATACATAGATTCGGTGAGTCATCGTGGATTTGCATTAGGGCTAATGAATAAATAAACCACAGTGTTCTTGTTAATTATTGAAATCTTATGGGTAATATTAGAAGTGCATAGTAAGAAGTAGGTATAATGTACAAACTAAGAAAGCTGAATTTTTACATTTTAACAGGGATTTGGTGGGCATTGTGGATTTATCATTAGTGCTAACGAAAAAATAACCGAAAGAAGGGTATAATAATTATTTATTTATTATCATCATATAATATTATGATGATTAGGTTATCAATATTAAAAAATCAGAGTTTCAAGTACGTAGTATGTGTATATTTTATTTTATTTTATTTGGGAAACATTAAGTGCAATTTAATATTTTTTTATATAATATCTAAAAAATATTCGTAAGTATGACCAGTAAAGTTTCCTCGAAGCTGGTAAAAAAAAACTAAATATAGAACAATGATAAAGAATATGTGATAAATAATAAATATTTCAAAGATTTAAATTATGATAATGCATAAAAATAATATAAGAAATTTTTGACGAACTACAGTTATAAAGTGCAGAAATAATCGATATAGATAAAAATAATCATGTAAAGCAAATATTTATTAGAACTAACTAACTACTGTACAAGTTCTACCATATGACGAAGAAGTTGGTACAACATGGCCTGTTAATAGATCCAAGAGCCTCAAATCTTTTGAAGATTACCCAAAAATCTCTTACGCCAACGGTAAAATAAATGTAATATGAAAATCCAGACACATTTTCTTGATTAAGATAAATTATATAAGTCTCACAGGGACGAAGCTATTTATATGAGAAATGTACATGAAAGTCTTTTTGTACGATGGCCTTACAACCTGTGTGAGCTGGCTTAAGTGATCACCCTACACAATACAACGTTTACCAATTCCATCGTAAGGACATCCAAACATCAAAAAAAAATTAAAATTATATGTAGGTGTAACAGAACTAGTCCACAATACTTTACAGGTAGATTCCCACCAAGTCAAAAATATTCAAGCAACAATGACATAATATCAATAGTCTTGGAGATAATCAAGATTCCATTTTCGATTTTTTGTTATAGATTTTGATTTATATTGAATTAAATATTGTATACGATCAATATACAATTCTCCCAAAATATAATAAAACCCAAATTGTAATCATTCGTAAATTTAAAGAGGCTATGATGGAGATATCTGTAGTTTCTTCTCATGAAACAGTATATATAGATTTCACACTACCTATATACTTTTTAATGTGGCGTATTAATCAATATTATTTTTAATGGATAAGTATACCTATATTATATTCTTCCGAATTATTCAACATGTAGACTACTATACGCCTAAAAATCAGTATTTTCAATTTTTCAACTCCTTTTATAAACAAGTATTTATTATTACCAATATGTTTTTGCTTCACAGAAAACCATATCAGTCTTATTTATGTCAACAGAACACCATAATTTTGCGAAACGCGAACTCAGACAAGTACTATACATGTGAACTATAATAGCAAATGTAACAACATTCAAAAGAATAACAAATTACAAAATGCAGTCATCGAGGATAATTAAAAATATTTTTAATTCTTACCACGTCCAATAAAATAAATATATTCAATAAAATAACAAATTTGTAAAATTACGTATATAAATTGTTTGGAATGAACTTTATTTTCCTTTCTTTATGAATTATTTTTAAAAGAATGCATTACGTAAACAAGATAAAGTTAATGAAGTTTTAAAAATTAAAACTCCTCCGTTATTAGTAACTCTTTCCGAGAATTTACCACTAAATGTCTCCATCACCAGCAAAAACATTCTGGAGAAACTTTGGGAATTATGAGAAGAACCACTGAACTTTCTCATCAAGTAAAATTAAATCAAATCCTAATTTTTTTATAATCCAAAATATGAAAAATCATTAATTTAGAAATCCCTCATATTTCAAATAAAAAAATATGCTTTTAAGAAAGACATAAGCCGAAATAACACAAATTATCTTTATAAGTTTCTAGCTTACCCGCGCGGCTTCTCACGTGTAGATTTTTCGTAACTTTTAGCCATATTTTATCAATTTGTGTATTAACCTTAACATATAGATATATGTTGTTGCGGACTTTTTATAAAACTTATTGAGTTCTACAATGTCTCTGTAGAAAGTATTTAAATATCATACCGTTAAGGCAGCGTTCGTAAAAAACGCATCGCTCGATCATTTTTTGTCGACTTTAGTTATAAAATAGGTCACCACGAAAAACCCTTTTATTTTAGCAATATAATATAAATATATCCTTTGTCCACACTGAAAGTCCATACTAAAGATTGGTGAAAAACTTTATGAATTCGGATTAGTAGTTTCTGAGATTACCTCCTATTCAAAGCGAATCCCCAAATCTTTAAAATAAATTTTCGTCTTGTATTATTTATAAAGAAAAATATTTTTTCTAAATAGCTTTATGAAAAATAAGTTTCAGACAAAGATTAGAAGCAAAAAGGTCACAACTCAATAGACGAAATATAGCTAAACCACTCAGCGGCTGAAAATAGTCATATTTATAAAGAAAAATATTTTTTCTAAATATCTTTATGAAAAATTAATTTACAAAGACAAAGATTAGAAGTAAAAGGGTCACAACCCAATGGACGAAATATAACTAAACCACTCAGCAGCTGAAAATTGTCATCTTGACTTATACACAAATTTTTATTTAGAAAGTTTTTGCTGATTTCTCACAAATAAATTAAATTTAATAAATAATAAAATCTAATAATTATCTAGAAAAATTATACATAAAGATACAAATAAAACAAAAATCTAGGTAGGTACCTTCGTAACAATAAAATGTGAAATAAAGTAAAGTAAAGTAAAGATAAGGTTGACAAATAGGTAGATAAGATTAAATAAAATAAAAAGATATTAAAGGTCTCTTAAACAATCGTAATGTGAAAATTCAAAATCTAATTAAAATGAAGAAATCTAATAAGTTTTTATAAAAAACAAATATTCCTTTTGAAAATTCAATCGTATGTACTACATATCATATTCGTAGTACATGCGAAGGATACATGTGTGTATAATAAGTATTAAGAATGATTTTAATTGGTGGGAAATATTGGAAATATTAGATAATATTCTGCATTTTCTTTACATTTTTGTATATCACAAAACTCACAAAATGTCATGTTCATTTTCACAAGTAATGCTACACAATGTTACTACATTTCATTCATTGTATAACCAGAAGAAAAAAAACAATTTTAAGCACATTTATCTAAATATGTAATACATAAATAAATAATGGTAAAAATTAAAACTCGCAAGTGAGGTAAAAGTTGGAGTACGAATATTACAAAAAATTCTGACAAATTGAATTGGCTTGGAATAAAAAATATTCTTGTATAGAGGTGGGTGCTAAATTTCACAGAATGAAAAACAAAAATCATGTTTCATGTTTTCTCTATCAGTGAGAATTTGAGAAAGCAATGAAATATTTTCCCAAAAACTGTATGGCCCAAGCCGTGTAAAATTTAAATCGTTCCCTTAAACGTATCGGGACACACATTCTGGCTGAGATTTTATCCGGATTAAATTTTTAACCTTGCCTTAAACATGGTCGGACTCTTCTTAATTGCTGTCTCCCTTATCGGGCGCAATCCAAATTGCTTACTGCATTTTAATGACATCCAACATTTTATTTCTTTACCACGTTATTGGGGTGTAAAGTCACTTTATTCATGTGTTGATGGAATCGTGATTATGTATGCATTCTATATATTTTTATTACTCATGTAATTATAAGCGCAAGTTTATATATCAAATAAATTATATACAATAAATCCTAATCGTCTTTACTTTCAACATTATGGAAATTGCAACATGCTACTTACTACATTATTATATTCATTTTCATGATCCAATAATCTGATACATATTATAAGTTCTTTATTTATGTTAATTTTTTAGGCATGACAACCGCAACACTCGTCCTTAAATTTGCGATGTTCATTTTACTCTGTGTCAATTAAAGTGTCCAATATTATTTTGTTTGCTTTTTCGTCACTTTCATCGTACAAGCTTAATCCCTGTGTAGGACATGTGCCAATTCATACATGATAGCATTGCACTGATACTTTAAATATATCGATGATCTTTACGTAGGTGTACTGTCGAATCTGCAAAAAATCGATTTACATTCTTTTCGTATCAAAATTTCGTTTTACTATCTTAAATTATCCAATTTACTATGTATTTTCGGACAACGTTTCTAAAAGAAATATCTTTTAAATAAATTCATTATATAAATTCAACATTTTTTTGCATTGTTCGAAAATATAAGGTAAATTTAACAGTTTTAGATAATGAAACGATTTTTTTTTTAATTTGGCAGTATATGTACGTAGGGACCATAGATTGACCATGCATATTTCTAGAGCAGGCCAAACTTCTAATTGGACGTAGTAACGCAGAAATCTTCCCCAAAACCACAAAAGCCAAAATTGAATTATATACCGGTTTGTACAGCTCAATACTGAATTAAATATCTATGTAGGATTTTGTACGATCTAATTTTTAGAAGTCATATTCTCAACTGATGATTGAGATTGAGGCTTCTATTCGTCCAATCCATGTTTTTTTGGTTTAGACGCTTTCAGCAGTCTAACTGAGATATTTTATTGAGTTTTAAATAAGTAATGTACTCACCAAAAATAAAATGAAATAAAAATAAAAACGTAAATATTCATCTTTATCTATATTAATATCTCTCTCTTTATATATAGACGATATATGAGATAGATCTATATAGATAGGTTATATATATAATATATATATATATATATATATATATATGTTATACTGAAGGTTTTCACGGGTGTTAGAAATGTTAGTATTGATTTCTTTGGGGGTAACCCGCGTCAAAATCTGGTCCTCAGAAGGACCATTCGTCAACCGACGTTTCGCCTGAATCACAACAGGCATCTTCAGGTTGCTTGTTAATAAATTTCCGTCACGAGGGGCAGTGCAGAACAACGTACGTACGATACGATTGATATAGAATATAATATCTATTATATATATATATATTATCTATATATATGTATATGTATATATATACTAACAGTAACCATTCAAATGGCTAATGCGCAAGTTTATATATGACGGGACTCGAAACAAAAGTACCACTATCCATCCTATGTTTTTGTAACTGATTTAAAAGCCGGATTTTAATCCCACAATAAAAGTTAGCGTGAGTTCCTCCTGACGAAGATATAGTGACATCGAAACTCTTTGACGTTAAAAACAATTAATTTGGTTGGTTCAAAGTTAGTTAGATTTTTGAAATAAAATATATATTCAGGATATTTTATACGATCCGTATGTATGTGTTGAGATTCGAATAACGACCTTTTGCTGGAGTGGCATCACAGCATCATCAGGAGAATGCCCTATCGCTGTATGTAATCAGTACGTCCCGAAAAATATTCTTTGTTTCAATACCTAAATATGTCAAACGGCCGTAATTTAAATGTTATATCTTTAAATGTATATTTTTCGTTGTTGGTTATAACATGTGTACAGCATTATGACTGGAAGATGACGTCGAGATTTAATTTTTAAAAATTGCAATGTTGAGTTCCTGGTACCCGTCGGTAAAAAAAATATTAGTGTCAAGTGTCATGAGAGTTGTGGGAAGCTGATGTTAATGGTCCGAACGAGATTGAAGTGTCAGATTGTGCATTTTTTTAAATTGAATCTCGGCTTAATCAACGAACTCAACAACAAAATTATATGTTAAAATCTGATTCCGCATGCAGTGCCATGACGAAAGAAGGACGTTGTTCTGATAACGGAAGGCGTCACACGGTAAAACTCAAGTACGTAGATGTATACGCTGTAGGTATAGATACATCCATAGAGTAATTGTTTCCTGATATATTGAGGTCCCAGTCAAGTTGTGGGTATAAATACGACCATTAAGTAAGTTAAGGTTATTATTACGATCGTTGGATATATTTATGTGTTAAACGGAACCGTATATTTTACTGAGAAGCAAATCTCAACGATTCGCTGAAGTTTTGTTCAGCGTCATCAGGAGAGCGTCCTATCATGGCAGAGATGTATGCCGAATTGATAATGACTTCATAATTATAATCAGTTCGGCCAACACCTTCACCCGCATATGCAGGGTCTAAAATCTCGAATATTGCGCACGCAACGCAAGGACAGTCATGCATGACCGCATTCTCCCTCTAAGAAGAATCTACGACATTCCATTACATACTAAAATGTAACATTGGAAAAGTCTGGAACGTTCTACAGGCCTTTCGCAATCTCTCGAACAAATCTGAATCTTAATTTATCTATAAAAGGCGTCACGCAACGCGAGGTCAATCGATTCATTTCGTGACGACAACAAGTGCGACATCTCCGTAGCGTAAACCAGTATTATCAGTGATTCGCGATATTACAACACGCGACATTAGTAAGCGAGCAAGCGTAGTGTGACTACTAGTGATACCACCGGGATTTATAAAGTATACCGGGGCGAGAATTTTCTACGTGCAAACATTGAATGAAGTTTACCAGTGATTTAAGCAATAGAAACAGCGTTAATTATGCGAATTCAGAAACAATACAATAATAAGTGTGAAATATTCGGGAGACATTTAGCGACTATAAAATTAAGAACGGCACTGTTGGTTGACCACAATAACTTGGCGTGCGGCGACTTTGGAACTAAAACCCGCCCCGCCCGCGCCCGGCGGTAACCCCGAGCCCTGTCATTCAGTACAATTTTGTATTTGCTCGGGAGCTGTGACATCTTGATTACCAATATACACTGAATTATTATGTCCAAAACATCCTAAAAAGTCCGGAATGGTGCAAGAACAATTGCCAATGAAGTATTAAAGTTTTGCGAAGCTGAAAAAGCAAATAATGGACCGATATTACCGTCTGATAGTTTAACAGATAGAACGGCCCCCATTACGGCTTCGTTTCTTTAGTGCTGTCCGACCAAATTTCTGTTAAAGGCTACGACACCGGTCACCGGATATTCTGTACATTATGTATTGTGTAATAAATTTACATCCTGGCAACTTCTGTTACACAGTGACTACTACGCGACAGTGACGCCCTTCTTCGCACGCCAAGTTATAGTGGTCGCATTCTACAATTTAACTTGTTTTCAGTGACTTTCTTTGATAATAAATTAATTTCCCGTATTTTCATTTGCCTCCCAAAGTCACTTCACGGGAAAATATGTTCCATTGTAAATAAATTGAAAGATCATTAGCTAATTTATTTAAAAACGAATAAATTTTGCTGTTTCGCTTTCGCGGTGTTGTACATTAAAATATAAAATAATACCGTATAAACAAATAAAATGCGTAAACGTTCAAGTACATACATGAAACGACTTAATACTTTTACAATCGGCCGTATTTCATTATACTTTAACCATAGACACGTTAACAAGACCAATTGTGAGGATGGGAGACTTGTTTATAGAATGCGATCATTTGGACATAATAAATGTGGCCACTAAATTGTTTGTTACAAGGGAATTTTATGACCCGAAATGGCTTAAACCAACTCTATTAAAGGAGTTTTATAGCCCGTTGATTTTACAACTCCTTGTTAAAAAAGCTCAGGGTCTGCGGCCTGAATCACGAGAAGTGTATCAGCCACTGATCAATTCGGTACTCCAGTTCGTCTCACAAGACCTGTGACCGTCCTTTATAATAGAAGAGTGTGGTGTTTTGAGGCTGGCCACCCAGACCCAGAAATGTACGGGATTGGGTGGGGGGGTAGGGCGGCATAAATGGCAGGAGCCCTGAAAAACTTATGCAAGTGAGCTTTGGAAATCTAGGAACTTAAATATTGTCACGGGAATGTGGCAGTAGGAGACAAATCAGAAACTTGAAATTAATGAAAATATATAGGTTATTTTTCACCAGTAGTGAACAAAAATTGAATTGGAGCATTTTCTTTAATTCACAATAGTTTTTCACTTATTAAAATTATTAAACCGTGCAAAAATTTTAACCATAATTTTTCTACAAGATAATAATCATTTTATTAAAGCGAATGAATTTTTAATATTCTATATAAGTTATTTTAAAGATTTTCTAACGTTTTACAGAAGATAAATCAGTGAAATAATAAAAAATGTAATCTTTGAAGCCAGTTTTCTCCATAATTATTGATGAAGTTCTATAATGACATTACAATAATGATAATTTGTAAGAAAGATCATCTAATCTGTTTTATTCTTATTCTATATAATTCCTTTACTTTTATGTAATATCTTATAGGTGAATGAAATGCATATACATAAGATATTACATAAAAGCATGTGCAAAAATTTGAGAATTTTACTTATTAATCGATAAAAAATTTAGCACGAAGCAATTAATCTAGAAATAAAACTTTCCGGTGATTTTTAATCTTGTATCTTATGATGGTAGCTTATAAAATTTGCATTAAGATACAAATGTTAATGCAATTAAATTCTATTCTTGAATTAATACAGAATTATGAAAACCTTAGCATCCTCTCCGGACTCTTCTCTGAATTCGAGCCCAAAAATGAGCTTTAATGATATCGAAGATTTTATTGCACCTGGATAAACTTGTTTATTGATCTCACAATCAAACCAAAACAAGGTGGATTTAATTTCTATATCTCACAGGTAGTATACTTGCGGGTATCATGTAAATATTTTGTATAATTTCCCGTCGTAAAAGCTTCCATAATAGATAATAATAACCGACGGTATTTAATTGCGCCGAATAATACGATCATCAAAATAATTACTTGAAATGTTACAAATTATTATTTACCAGAAATAACCCGTCAATAATGTCAGGAAATTAATATCAAGTGGTAATTCTAAAAATAATTATACATTTAATCATTCAAATGAAATGAAACGTAACATTGAATTAAACTTTATTGATCTAAATAAGATACTATATTGTTATTATTTTCACTAAACTAAGCCTTGTACTTCACACAATTTTTTCATTACTATTATTTCGACAGAAGCAATCCCTTTCATCAACAGGTGTAATTCAAAACTTTTTTATATTTTTTTATTTATCTTTTTATTTTCTTTACATTTTTGGAATATCACTAGTCCCATAAAACGTCTTTAAAAACGATTGTTTGCAGGTTCAATTTCACAATTAAATGTTACACTGTAACTAAATATCATTCATTGTAATAATACTAATCTGAATATAGCAAAAACTAATCGTACAGTTCATATGTAGGTACTTGTCGTTTGCTATCAACCACTTTCTAAGTTCTGTCACTGATTTTGGAGTCTTTAGACCAGTGGGAAAGTTGCTTTGTATTCTGTTCAAGAGCATGGGAACTTGATATTAAAGTGTTATCAGTTCATATTTATTTGTTATTTTCGGAACAGTCAAAATCTGATTTGTAGCGCATCTTGTGTTTCTGCCATGAGCAACTTTTTTGTAAATTTCATTTTCGTAATTTTCCTTTATCAGCAGAAATAAAATTAACCATAACTGGCAAAATATTGACGGATGAATACGCTAATTTAATATTATGTCTTTGTTCAAAAACCTATGGGTTTACGATTCTTTTTACTGTGACAGTTTGAAGATTTTGTATAGGCTTTATATTTGAATTACTGGAGAGGCCCTAAGATCTTATACCATATCTTAATATTGATTCTACCAAAGAAAAATATATAACTCTTAAAACAGGCTTTGCGATAATGTATTGAATCTTGTAAAAACTGCTAGATACTCCCCAAAGGCTCGAACAAATTTTATAAAAATCTGCCGATCTTATTTAAAGTGTTCATCCATGAGGAAACCAAGGTATTTATGAGTTTTCACATAATCCACTATGCTATATAAACATTTATTTTCAATACCTTCGAGTATGCAATTGAAATCATGTGCAACTATTTCAATGATAGAAATATTACTTTGTGGTAGTATTATTATTATTGCCTTATATGTATAATGAGGTATAACAGAACTAAAAAGAAGATATAAATAAAATAAAATTTAATAAAGTTAAAATAATTGTTAGGTGTATTCTAGTGTAAATGTTAATAATTTGGAATAATGTCAAATAGGTACGTATAAAAAGGGTTCATTATCCGGGCTGATGTGTTATAGGCAATATATCAGCCCTGATGGAGGACACTGCAATGGGATGTGAAACGTCGGCCATAAAGGTCGTAGAGACACCGCAGAATATACCAAAAAACTCAAACCAGAATAATGTAAGAATGTGTTTTTTATATACTTTTTTATATCATAGTATAATATCATAGGTTATATTCAGTTTTTGATACCTTCATAACTACCGGTATACTATCGGTAAACTAGTATTAAACTCAGAGTTATACCACCAGGTAGCATCAGTTTCCGGTAAATTTTCCTATCTTACTGAAGATGTATAAGGACAGAAGCTGAGAGGTCGGTCTTCAATAAAATGGACAGAACGAGAATCGAGAGATGAGAAGAGCAGAGATATAAAAGACTACGATGCTCAGATATAAGCTCACCGAATAAGAAAAATCAAGATATATTATAGATGTCTCATAGAGACGAAGCTGTATTTTTATAAGAGAAAGTGGGTATGGAAGTCTTATTTCGAGTAATCACTATACATAATGTTACGTTCACCAAAATCCACATCTATTAAATTCAATATTCTTTATATGTGTATCAGACATTCTTCTAAATTATTATCATTACACTGGAATACTCTTTTTTAGACGAGTTTCTAGTTTGATCTAAACTAGTCTGGTCTAAACTGTACAAATGAAACAGTAAGCCCGCCCGGAGCATACGCAATTTTCATTGCACTATTTAATGACGTCACTTATAAGAATTGCCATTGGTTAAATATCACTCGAAAAACCGCCAGCTTAGTTTCTGATTGGTGAGTCGTGAATATATTCCATTGCATGATGCCCGCGCATTTCGTTGCATCCTAAAATTTCACTCTCAACGCACCTTAAGAAAAATAACTTTTTAAATAAAATATTTTTTGTCACAACTTGCCCCGGGAGCAGCATTATTTTGTTCTTAAATTGGTTTCGGTTCCGTAATGAAGACATTAGAGCCGGGCGCGTTGTGGGAATCCCCCGCGACATCATAATTCCAGGTCCCGGGTCAGAGCCGAGGGTCTGACCCGCATACCTCGGATTCCTCGGGCCGCGATGGTATCGCGCCGTGTGGCCTTTAATTGGGGGATGCGAGGAGTAGTCGGCCGCGTGGTGACGATGTCCCGCTGAAGGGCGAACGTCACAATACATTTCGGTCCAATAAAAAATCTGTGGATTGATTAAAAAAAGCCGTACAAAGAGTCTTCAAAATTTAGAGCGGCATTAATTTTTTTAAAGTCGCATATTAACTGTATTGCAACATAATATAATATTAATTAAATGAAAATTATTTTTAAAGGGTTATGGTTATTATTACGGTCTTTAGACATATTTAAGTGTAAATGGTAAGAATATTTTATACGAACCATATGTTTTTCCGAGAAACGATAGGAGGTATAGGATAGTCGGCCCTATACCTCCGCGGGTACAGGTCGTTCTCCTGATACGACTTCAACGAAACGTCGAGAATCGTTTCTCGGAAAACATACGGTTCGTATGAAATATCCGTTACTATTTACAGTTAAAAAGAAAACTCGGTTTAAAATCACTATTTCGACGATCCCTACGTAATATGTAAAAATTCGATTTTCGTATTAATGTATTAAACCATCTGTTTTAAAAAAAGTTTAATTTTCCATTAAAATATACTTTTTTTGAAAGCAAAATTATTATTTTTTAACAATTCGAATGAATGGTTGATGGGCACTGCCCCGGTTTTAGCCATTGGACAATAAAAAATTATTTTTATTTTATTTATGCTGATCAATTTTATAAACTTTGTTTTGGTAAGTGACAGCTGTACCGCCATTTTCTTTCTTTGAGTATCGGTTGAAGTTCTTGGTGACATTCGTTTAAAATTATTTAAGTCTTAGCAAAAAATTAAGAGCCCGTGAATAAGTAATGTGAAAATAACTTACTAATCACTTATGTTTGTGTTCGTGAATCAATTTAGCCTAATGAATGAAGGTACTAGGTACATTGTTTTAACGTTATTTCATAACTTAGTTTATTTCTTAGTAGAGAAGTGCCACATGGCCACAACATGTACATCATTTATCTAGTCACCTCTTTTGCCAATGACATTGGTCCAGCAGTCCTCAAGCTTCCAAAGAGGTTTTCTGTTGGTCGCGAAGCCATTTTTGCTCCGCTACCTGCGCGCCTAAGTCTGTGAGAATCCGCGCATTCTTTACGGAAGCCAAGCTCGTCATGGATGATTTGATGGACAGAACTGGTATTCAAAGAAGACGCTACCTCTCCAAATGAAACACGGGAGTTATCCTTTGATGAAGACATGTAGAAGAAATTCATGCGCGTGCCATGCGATATGCTAGGAAATAAAATGACTAGAGCAACGGTATCGCATTAATATCCATAACCCAGGGGCGTGCAGTGGGTGTACATTGCAGCAAATATTTGTAAAAAATTAATTAAAATATATATCTCGTAAAATCCCTATCACAATTAATATCTTGTTATCAAATTTTGATATATCATAATATTCTGTCACATAAATGTTTAATTCCGGTTTTTTTTTTAAATATGTGTCTGCTTAAAAATCACGTTTCAATGTACTCACTGTACGCATCTGCCATAACTACCTGATGATATTAGGATATGATTGCTTGAAAATTTTCGACGCACAATTAAGGCAGGGCGCCCTCTATTTATATTGCCTTCAACACTTGCCCCATATATTTTCTTAATCATCTTTTCCTCGCTCGTACGTTCTTCATGACCAAACCACTAAGTACTCCTTTCTTTATTTTATCTGCCACACTACAGCCATCATTATTTTCACTTCTTATTTGTTCTAAAGACCTGGCATGATCAAATACTACAAATATAGGACGATAGCCCTGTTAAAAGCCTCAACAACCATAGAGGTTGCATGAGAAAATGTATGAATGTAGCCGAAGCAAAAGGGGTGTGCCAAGATAGAAGAATATGGCGTTCTACCCTCTCTGCCTCTCTGAAACGGCGTGATGGTTAGTTAGTTATTTTAATTAAGGCAGGAATCTACATGTTCAATATTACGAACTAACTCTATTGCGTCCTGTATATTATAATAAATTAACAAATAATTTTTTTATTTAAATAACCGATTATTAAAAATCTGAATTCTCGAAACAAAAGTGTCTTTCTTAATGTTGTGGTAAGGCCGGACATTTAAATTAATGGCGAGGATCGTACAGTCTCCGAAGCCAAGGCATAAATACAATGTTTAGCATTGTAATGCAGCGGGCTCGTCATGCGTCATGTCAGATTTGAGTCAGGGATATGATGGCTGGGACGAGCCGTCAGCAAAAGTGGCCGTAATGGGCCGCGCAGCGTCAACGGGTCTGCCCGAATTCGCCAGCAGACATCCTTCAGATCGATTGTCATCTTGGGTTGCGTGGGTAGGTGCTTCCAGACCTTCGATCAAGATCGCCCGATACAAAATACCCCAATTAATAATGATAATTTTTTATTTTTAAAGAAAACATATTTTTACATAGTCATCGTATCAACCAGCATTATATATGAAAAAGAAAGGATCGTGAAAGGAAACGGATTAACAAAAACCAGGCGGGTAGAAAGGATAGAACACCATATTCTTCTATCTGGCCATCCTCCAATATTAGTAATATTTGATTATGCCAGGTCTTTCAGGAATGAACAAATTAGAAGTGAATGTAATGCTGGCTGTAGTGTGGTAGACAAAATAAAGAAAGAGTGCAAAAAAGAAAAGAAAGAGAGGTTTGGTAATGTAGAACGTATGAGGGAGAAAAGGATGGTAAAGAAAATATATGGAGCGAGTGTTGAAGGCAACAGGAATAGAGGGCGTCCTGTCTTAATTATACGTCGAAAATTTTCAAGCAACCATGTCCTAATATCATTAGGTAGTTATAACAGATGCGTGCGGTGAGCGTGATTTTTAAACAGACTTTTTTTTTTTTTTTTTTTTTTTTTTCAATTCAATTCAATTCGTTTATTCAATGTTTATTCAATGTTACAATGTTACAATGTTGCAATGTTACAAAGTTTACAAAGTTTACAATTTATTCAATGTTACAAAGTTTACAAAGTTTACAAAGTTTACAATTAGTGTTTACAAAATTAAATTAAGCTTTTTTCATTGTTGCTGAGAGTCTTGGCAGCAAGTAAACACTACAATTAATTTGATGCCCTGCCTGCTACACTAGTAGTTTACTGTATTATAGCAGACAGTGCTCTTCCAGTAGTATAATGTTCAAGAATATTTAGTATTTATATAACATTTGTGAATCAATATTATTGCCAATTAAAATTGAGTAATAGTAATAATTAAATGTTTACAATCTAATAATGGTGTTAATTAATTCTATTATAGACAAAGGAAAAAAATGATCTGAATAGGATATTTAATAAAATAAAATAAAATAAAATAAAACAATTAAAAGTATTTAGAAAGATGAAAGTAAATGTTCTTGTAGGATTAGTATTTTTCAAATTTAGTTTATATCATGGATTTTAGTAGGTTTTGGACATGCTTCCTTCCCTTTTCATGCAGCCATAGTTTCACTTTTGAAGAAAAATATGCGAGACTATGGCTACAAGTTTTTAGTGTAGTGTTAAGAGTATTGAATATTTTTGGTGCTTGGAAGAGGTGAAATCTTTGTGAAAATGTTTTTGTGAATTTTGGTACAAGATATTCGCTGTTCACCTGTGCCCTTGTTGAGTGTGAGTGAGTTATTTTTTGGTGATCTTGTTTATGTCGGAAAAAATATTTTAAAGTGTTGAGTAAATATATTTGATTGATGTCCAGGACGTGACATTCACTAAAAAGTTCTTCTGAAGGAAAACGAAATGGCTTTTTATGAAGAACTCTCAATACCATTTTCTGGGCTTTGCTTAATGCATCTAAGATAGTAGAAGCTGCACCACCCCAACTGACAGTTGCATAATTAATGAGTGAGTGACACAGTGCATAGTATACTATTCTTCTTGTCGGTGCGTCGAGTACATCTCTAATTTCTTTGAAAAAATAAACTAGCTTTCTTATTCGGACTGTGAGATTCAAAATATGTTTTCTCCAGGTAAGATGCTGGTCTATGTACACACCTAGATATCTTATATCTTCCGTTGACTGCAGATTAGTACAATCACAGGGTTTATCTTTTGATTGACATGTATGAATCTGTAGATTTTTGGGCTGTTTTATTACTGTTCTTTTACTGATGGAGAAGCAGATGTATTTTGTCTTTGAAGCATTTACTGTTAGTAGATTTTTGTCAAGCCATGCTGTTATTCGATTCAATCCACTTTGTGCCTTTTTTAAAACATTTTCCCAGGAATCATCTTGAAAAAGAAGCACTGTGTCATCTGCAAAAGAAATTATTTTACCGTTTTCTAAATTGGAGTTACACATTTCATTGACATATATGAGGAAGAGCGTGGGTCCCAAAACACTTCCTTGCGGTACTCCGTATGATGTTTTGTGGAGGCTGCTGCAGTGATCGCCTGATTTAACCACCTGAACCCTGTTATTTAGATAATCTTCAAACCATGCCAAAGCCGTTCCCCTTATTCCCAAAGCTGATAACTTGTGCAGCAGCAGTGGATGAGACACCGTATCGAAGGCTTTGGCTAGGTCCAAAAAGATCCCAATACAACGTTTGTCTTTATCTAATTGTGTAACTAAGAATTCCGTTAGTTGACATATTGCATCTTCTGTTGAGAGTTTTGGTTGAAACCCGTATTGATTGTTGGAGATTGTTTTGTGAATATCCAGGTATTTTAAAAGACGTACTTTAACTATCTTCTCTAAGATTTTAGAAAAAATACTTAGGAGCGATATAGGTCTATAGTGGCTCGGATTACGGGGATCACCACCCTTGAATATTGGACAGATTGTAGCCAGTTTTAGTGCATTTGGAAAGATACCCGTTGAGAGACTTTGATTGAATATATAACAAAGAGGCTTACTTAATTGGTCTTTATTATACTTCACCACTTTTGCTGTTATCTCATCATTTCCAGGGGCACTGTGAGACTTTAGATTACTAATAATTGCAGCAATTTCATGACTGGAGGTTGGAGCAAAGAAAAATGAATATGGACTTGCTGAATTTAAATTTGTTTTGAGGTTTTCTTCGGTAGTTTTAGACGAGACAAAATATTTTGTGCTAATTTTTTACCAAGCGAAGCAAAATGCCCGTTTACATTATCTAGCACTTCAGTAATAGCCTTATCCTCAGTAGCATGATTTTTGTTTGGAATCAGCATATCACATATATCCTTGCTTCTAGTATTTTGTGTAGAAGTCATTTCTCTTATAGTTTCCCATGTTTTCTTTGCATCATGTTGATTTGCTTTTATAATATTTTTGTAATATAAGTGTTTAGCGGATTTGACCGCTCTATTACAAATATTTCTATACTTTTTGTAAAAGTTTTGTAAGCCGATATTTAGAGGGTTAAGTTTAGACTGTTTGTGTAACACATCTCTCTTATTTATGCAGTTAACTAAACTTTCAGTTATCCAAGATTTCTTAATTTTTTTCCTCGATTTATTAGAAATATGTTCTTGATTTTTTTTTATGTGGCTTTGTAGAATATACAGAAATTTTGAATATGATGTATTAGCATCATTAGTCTCGTATACTGGTAACCAGGTTTCTTTTTCCAAGTCCTGTTTTAGCATTTCAAAATTTAGTTTGTGACGGGGTTTTGTATAAGTTTTTGTATTTATTTTTTGTGTTCCAAAGTCAATCATTACTGGAAAGTGATCCGTGATAGTAGTTTCACATACAATTCCTTTCGCCAAGAATTTGCTTTTAACCATAATGTGATCTAAACATGCGTTACCTCTTGTTCGGTTGTTGATGGCAGGAACGAAACCTTGTTCAGCTAACATGGATAGGTATTCAGATGCGTTTGTGGTGGGAGTACTTGCAGTTATGTCAATGTTTATGTCACCTGCAATGATCATTGTTGGATTTTTGGCCATTGTGAGTAGCTCTTCATAAAGAGAATTTGTGAATTCATGCGCACTTTGGAAGGACGGTGGTCGATAAATCCCATATATGTAGGTACCGTTACACAAATTAATTTTTAAACAATTGGCGTCACTTATATCCGGTTCAGTTACTTCGAAATTTATATTTGCTTTAATGTATGTTACAACCCCGTCATTTTGGTTATAATGTTTGGAGGTTTTATGCCCGATGTATCCTGGAATCGTCTTGTATTGTGTCTTTATCTTTCAACCAGCATTCCGTAAGAATAATAATTTGAAAGTCTATATTTAGACGATGCAGTAGTACAAGAAGTTCGTCAAAATTATGATTAATGCTTCGTATGTTCATATTTAGAATCTTAAGAGTGCTACTTCCTCTACAAAAATATTCTTTACAGTTTTCTGGTTGGTCCACAGTTTTAGTGTGAATTGGTTCAAAGGAATCTATTTGGTTTACCAGATCAATTATATTAGCCATTCCATATCTTTCTATAGTAAGTTTGGACAATTTTTTTGTTACACCAACATTCTGTACAAGTAAATATATCCGAATCATATTGTGTGCATGATTTGGGTAAGGGGACTATACTTTGGAAAAAAAAAAACATCGGAATTAAATATTTATGTGACAGAATATTATGATATATTAAAATTTGGTAACAAGATATTAAAAATTGTGATAGAAATTTTACGACACATATCTTTTAATCAATTTTTTTACAAATATTTGCTTCAATGTACACCCACCGCACGCCCCTTGGTTACGGATATTAATGCAATACCGTTGCTCTAGTAATTTTATTTCCTAACATATCGCATGGCACGCGCATGAATTTCTCTACATGTCTCCATCAAAGGATTACTCCCGTATTTCATTTGGAGAGGTAGCGTCTTCTTTGAATACCAGTTATGCCCATCACATCATCCACGACTAGCCTGGCTTCCGTAAAGAATGTGCGGATTCCCACAGACTTAGATGTGTAGGTAGCGAAGTAAAAGTGGCTTCGCGACCAACAGAAAACCCTTTTGGAAGCTTGAAGACCGCTGGAATAAGGGCATTGGCAAAATAGATGACTAGAAAAATGATGTGCCTACATGTTGAATCTTACCTTTGTAGAACCAATTTGTGTAAATAGTAATAAGAAAAAGGTAGATAATCTGCCTTTGTAGATATAATTAACATTACCTTAATTAATCAAATCATAGTTTTCGGCTAATAAAATATATAACTGGATATTTAACTTGAAATCACCGAAGACCAGTTTGATCACAATAACCTGTGTCTACTAAATACATGGACGGCGAAAACAATCGCTATTCTGAGAATCGTTATCGTAATTATTGTTTCAAAAATTTATGTGTTTAATGTGTAATTTAGAAGCTATCTGAATCCATGCACCTGCATATTCATCAACCAATTGCTTGATGCATACAGCTACAACATTACGTAAAATAATCGCAAACAAAAAAAAACATTTAAATAATGAAAGAATGTAAAACCGACTTTAGCAAAATTAATAGATTAAAAAGGGTCGCTCAAATAGGCATGTTGAGCGAATAAATGAGGAACAAGAAAGATATATAAGGCAAGTGGTGATGGCGCCAGAGAGGCCGCGGAAGACGTGGCATGACCAGATTAACCAGATAGGTGAGTACTCTAAGATAGTCCTGTTAGAAGCCTTAACAATCGTCGCGCTTGCATGCGAAGATGTATAAATGTAGTTGAGGCGAGAGTTGTTATCAGGACAGAAGAGTGTGGTGCTCTGCCTACCCCCGTGGTTAAGTAAGTATTGCATATTACTTATAAGAAATAAATAAATACAATTATAAAAAACTTGATTAAATAAATATGAGTGATTCTTTATAGGTAAGTAGGTACCTACTACAATGCTAACAAGAATCACGAGCAAGATTCATAGTACTTTGCACAATACTAACAAGAATCAAATGGAGGCGTTCTATTTTCCCGCCTGAAGGGAAAAGTTTAAGATCACTTACACCTTTTCAATTTACAATATGTCAGGCAATTTATTCAGGACGAATGTCATACATCCAGAGCGCGCCCGCGATCGCCGCGGCCAGATCGGCATAAAAACCGCCATTAGCGTTTGTATTACACGGGCAAATAAAAAAAGCGGCCGTGTTTTGTCCGTTGTTTTGCCGCGCCGCGAGCGCCCCGCCATCTTGCTTCCCCGCGCGAATCTCGTCACATGTCCGTCTGCGGGGCTCGCCTTTGAGCCGCAAAAACCCGCCGGCGAAAAAGCGCAAAAAGCGGCGGGAAAGCGGCGATCCCGGCCGCTTCTTGTATAAATTTTTCGACACAATAGCGCTGTTTATGGTAAAAATGCCGGGCCGGCTTTGTTCGCCCCTCGCCGCCTGACGGATTCCGCGCCGCCGCGTTTTGCTCGCTTTGCGGGATCGTTCGTTTTGCTCGCTTTCGCTGCGTTCGCTTCGTTTTGTCGCGAGAGCACATCATCCGGGGCTATTTGTTCCGCGACTTTGGCTGAATTTCAAATCGGAAGAATTTCCGCAGCGGGCGCGTCTGTGCCCGTCGCCGAAATGCGTCATTCGCGGCTGCGTTTTTTCCCAAATACGCCGCGCGGTGTGACCACTACGCGTGCATCATCGCAAACGGGAAAGTGTGAAGTAGATACACTAAAATAATTCGTTATTACCTACATATAAATATTTGGCCATGGCATTGCTTGATTACTTTTTTCAGACCGGTGCGTAATAATTTTTTTAATATAGTTGCGAACACAAAATACGCGTCGCTTTAACATTCCTACAATTCTCAGATTAAGCTTAACGGTTGTACTATGAAAATAGAACTACTTTGATGGTGTCCTGGAATGGGGCTCAAACTAGGAGAATCATAACCACTACATTAAAAAGCTATTCACAGCAACAATTTTACTCAAACACTATTGAGCCGATTTTGTTCAAATTTATGCATATATCTTACTAATAATATTATATGCTATGTAGGATCCATTTTTCAATATTAAATGCGCCGTTAGTTTTGTATGACTTTTTAACTTTAAGCGAAAAAATTGCTACATCATAGGCATCGCACCATAATTAATAAATTAATAAAATAATTTTTCATTTCAATCAAACCCTGGCATAATGATTGTCTCCACCAGCTGCGAGCGTCATGAAGGATTTTTACGGATAGCGTATAACCCCACAATTTTAAAATTTTCTAAATGATTTGTCAATTAAACATTAACCAATATTATCCGTAAACAATGACGGAAACAAAACGAGTTTTCAATATGCAATCGTTGCGTCATTCTAAAAATCAATTTGAATTTATTTTTGGTGGCTCTAGGTGTTTCAAACCTTATTATATCTGTATATCGAGTAAACTAAATAATAAACAAGGAAACTAACGACGAATTCTACATAATAATAAATAAAATATCGAAGTCATTAATCTTTCTTAGAAATACATATTTAACGAATAGTTAAATAACTTGTCAACATTTTTTTTAAATATCTTTTCTCATCAATCTTTCTTGGAAATTAACGAACTCTTAAATAACTTGATAAAACTGTCATATATTATGTCCATCCTGACACAAGATTTTCTTAGTGAAGGGGCATTATTATTAATAATAATTTAAAAAATAACATATATAAAAAAAAGTATTGCTAATACTCCACATAAAAATATAGACATATCATTACCAGTTGCGAAATCTATGAATACTAAGAAGTATATGAGAAAAGACTACAGATGTCTCTAGCATAGACCATTTAAATATACGGAAGATTCCTAGAATTCAAACATAAATAGAACTTTCAAAAATTTTATATGTGAATGTTCTTACAATGGAATTAGTGAAACATTAGGTGGAGTGATGATGTCCCTTGGGATAAAATCCACTACTGTGTTTTTGAAAAATTTGGACAAACTCAAAATATTCTGAATATAAAAATCTGGTCTAACTTCTTTTTAAATTAGGCAATCCGCCCTTAAAGAGCGATTTGTGTATCTGGTCCAAAAAGGAATTAAAAATTTAAATAGTTTTCAGACGTATCTAGTGTAATGTTAACGATTTCGTGGAATCTCATATACACATATAAATGATAGAATTTCTTTAAATTTCAACCAAAAATATAGATACCTCATTAGTGACGTCTATATTTCTTAGGGAAATAAAAAAGCTTTGGACGCCGGTGGCGCTAGTGATAACACACATGTGAAACAGGTTGTAAAACTTAAATATATATTCAACTTCAAATGTGACAGATGTGGTATTCTATTACGGGTGGAAATGGTGAATGTTACGTTGTGTAAAGTGAACACTTAAGCCAGCCGTACGATAGGTCGTAAGCCCTAAGAACACCCAAAATAAAAGACTTCCTTATCTGGTTTCCCAAAAAAAAATATAGTTTCGTATCTATGAGACATCTGTAATGTATCTCGAAGGTAACGTTAAATTGCTGTGATTCCGTTTGGCTTCCCAACGTAGGCCAATTATTTTGCCCTGTGTTTAGATCAGCAGAGGACAAGCGTATCGTGTTGAAGAATCAATCGGTGAATTCCCGGCTTAACACCTTCGGACATTAAACAATTTAGCCCGATTAAGTTTTATAGAAGGAAACACAATGTCGAAATGCGGAGGCAATAAGAAGAAAAGGCCCCTGTCGCAGGTGGCAGTAAATTGTGGTCCCCTAAAGAAATTCCACGCGGACCAGACCGCATTTCGGGTCCCAAATAGCTTGTTTGTATTTACATAAAAGGTTTTCAAAAAAACACCTAGAATCGGGTCTCACTTTACCCTTTCGATTGTCGTGTCTGGATATTTTCTATTCAGGGGTAAAATATTTATATTTTCAATTGTTCTTCAAAAGGCCGTTCAATAGAAGAGAAAGTTGAAAAATATAATGGAAATAATATCCTGACTATTTATATTGATCATATCCGGTCGTAATATTAAGGCAAGGTGAGCAAATTTCACCTTTTTTTTCATACTTTTTATAAAGTTTTTTATCACATTTTTGAATGGAAATAAATCATTTTATAATTTATTTATCAGGTTACATATTTTTTAAATACGGATATCTTGTTAAAATGGCGCAAACTAAATTATATGATTAAATAATAAATTACCAAACCTAATATGTTTTAAAAATGCATAAAATGGCTCTTTTTTTGGCCTTTTATGACTGAATGGCCTCGTGAGATGTCTTTTTCTTTCAAATATTACAAAATAAACGATTATCAAAAATGTTTCATCAAGTCCCTTTGTGACAAAAACAAAATAATTGCCATTTTATTTTAATCACACTTAAATTTTGTAGAAAAATTCAAGTATGGTTTTTACCAATGAAAAAAATTAAGAAAAATTTTATTTTATTATTCAATCCTTTTTATTCAATCATTTAAAAAAATCCAAATATAATACATACAGCATTTTACACAAATAACATATTAAATAATTATATTTTTAATAACAAGAATTAAGATTTGAATATGAAAAAAATTGGAATTATCAATTAAATTTGAAGGATTATAACTCTTTTTACATGGGCAAAACTTTGAAATTAGAATCAATGAGCATTTTAGATTTTTAACAGTAATGATTACTCAGATTTTTCAAACCATCTAATAGAATTAAATACCGGTTTAAAAATTTTACACACCGATACTTTGGGTTTTCACTTGAATAACCTAGAAATATTGGAAATTAGAAAAAGTACTAATAAAAACTTAAATATCGTAAACAATCAAATAAAATTTGTAAATAGCCTATTATATTACTTTGTAACTACTTAATTTTGTAACCAAGTAATTGTAATTTTTACCCACCCACCCACCACAACTAACTTGTCTATACTTGAACATTAATTATCCTGAAGATGAGAACATCGCTCTCGAAACATGTTTAATTTATATATTCTTTCGTTTCACGTTATTTCTATATATGTACTTTATTTATTTATATATCTGATGTACTTACTTAATTACTTAACTTAATTGAATATATTTTTCAATATTTAAGTAATCTCTAAGGAATAAATACTTATTATTATTATTTAATTTGGTTCTAAATATAAATCTATTGTACGACAAATCGATGGATTGTTTTCCATAGGAAGGGTTGATTAAATTTGAGTTCTTCACATCGGCCGAGGCGGCGGACAAGCCGATCATTTGTACCGATAGGCGGCCAATTTGAATTCGAAACCTTTTTTCCGTTTTGGCGCGCACTTTTGCCGCGCAGCCTAATTTATTGGGGAGAAAGGGATCAGCCAGCGGATTGGTCCTTCGAGCCGGACAAAAACCAAACCCAAAACGGGTAATTGAAATGAAGATGAGTGTTGCAGCTGTTTTTTTCCAAAATTCAGACAAGAATCTTCTTTGTAGGGGAAAATATTAGATTGAAAAATTATGTAATGTTGAAGTACATGAAGTGTTAAAAAATTTTGTATTGGGTTGGTGCTTAATCGGTGGCTGGGTCATGTGGAGAGAGTGTCCAAGCATCAAGCACCAAATTCCCTGCTGAACTCAAGACCAATAGAGCGAAGGAGCTTAGGAAGGCCAAAATGAAGATGGAGTGACAACGTCCTCAAAGACATCTCTGCCTTGGAGCATCGGAACTGGAGAGAGCTTGCACTAAATCGAGATGAGTGGAGCAAGATAATTGAGGAGGCCAAGACCCACCAAGGGTTGTTGTGCCAAGAGTGATAATGATGATGCTTAATTATCGACTGAACTGTACTTCTTGGAGAAAGGAAACTGATACGAGATGAGCGGTTACTAAGATATTTCATGACATATTTTCAGAGAAGAAGAACCACGGAGAGTGGTTTGTCCGTTTCAAATCTGGTAGTGCCAACTTAGACGACAGAGGGTCGATCTTCTGATTGTGATGACCAAGCCCTTCTGTTGGCTTTGGAAGAGGACAAAAATTGCACCCCTAGGATACTGGACACTTTTCGCCCACTGAATTGACCGTCTTCCATGCAAATGGAATGCAGTTAATAGGTAATCAGTATAGCTCTGTTAGCATGTTTAATGCTCGTACACTCCGTACATATAAAAAAATCTACTTATCTTCTATTTTATAGTTTGCCTACATATTTAATCTATTAATTATTGTATTTATCTTAATGATATTTTTTCAGCATTTTATCATTTTCTTTTTTTTTAGATACATACATAGATATGTCATTTTACATTTCAAATATGGGAACAATTTATTTTACTGTCTCTATGAGAGTCAGAAGACTTGAGTATAGAGAAGGAGTATTACAGATACAAGGTATAAATATGCATTTAAAAACAGTTTCTTGTTTTTTTCTTTTCTTTTTCTTGTGTTATAGTAATCTTCATTTTTTCCTGTGGTTTCTCTGTTTTTTTAAATATGTATGGAAAATATTATGTGTCTAGTAGGTGTTTTGTATACATGTTTTTTGGTTTTAATTTTAATTTTTTTCTGATCTGTTATTTTTCTGATCGTTTGATTTTTTCTGATCTTTTAAAGAATTTAAAACCAAGAAAACTAAAATTTTCTTCTTATGTACTTATTACTACTTATTTTATTTATATTTAATATAATTTCATTTTTTGAAATTTTCGTCTTGTATACATACATGGCTGTGCTATTTAAACACTATGTGTTTCATATTATGTAAAAGTCTGACTGAGGGCCGTTATTATTAATAAATTAAAAATACAATTTGGTTAATTTTGGAATCTTGTATATCTATATAATAAAATAAATCATATACTTCCCCATTATACGTGTTTTGATGATAATTAAGGATATTTATGAGTTGTTTTACAGAAAAGTTTGTCAATTGATCGAAAATTAACCATAACTGTGACGAAAAATTCCACAATGGAATTAACTGGATGGTAGGTAACTGGAGTAATTCAGCAGAACCTAATTGGTACTGGCGAGGTCTAATACTGTTCCGCTGGTAGGCTTATATATAATACATACACATATAATACGGTAAGTACATGTAAGTCGGTCGTGACACAAGATACGGAAGAACAGGTCGTTATTGCGTTACAAGTCTTTATTTAAAGAAAATTCTTTATTAGAACAAAAATTTTTGTAAATTAAAATTTTGTATCATATAATATGGTATTTCTAACTCATATATCTATGTATTATGATTCCGCTAAAAACGCATCAAGTAATGTTGCGTTATTGAGAATTATTGCCATTATTGAGAAACAATAATAAAATGGCAAAATTGTATAAACTAGCGAGATTTACGGACTGTTTTAAAATACATGTAGATAATATTTATTTAATTTTTTATTTTATTAGTCATCCAAAAGGGAGACAAATCGGTTTGTATGATAAAATACAAAAAAATATATAGTCTTCCACAATTAACGGATAACACAAATAGGACATAACCATAGATTAGTCAATTTTACAATGACAGATAAAACAACTTAACAGTTTCATTTTTTAACCGATTGTTCCAAATTTAACTTTAACATAGACAAGGACTCGTGATGTATATAATATACATGATCGGGGAGGGGGACGTATATGACAATACTCTTCATATTTAGTGTTAAAAATATATATTGAATTTAAGACGTAATTATAATCTGAGCACATGCGTGGAATGGGAGAGGTTTCCTATTGTTGGTTTGATAAATTGGAAGGGAAAAGAGGTACTTCTGTCTGGTAGGTCGGAATGGGACGTGGAAAGCTAGCAAGCTGGTGATTTCAGGAGAATCAATAAGGTTATGAATTATTTGGAAAAGAAAGGATTGATCTGAAAATATTCGCCTGTTTTCTAGAGTATCCAATTTGTGAAATTTCATTGAGTCCAAATACTTAAAATTCAAATAAATTTGTAGTTGCATATTAGGAATGTTTTTTGAGGGTTTTCGATTCTGTTAATATTAAATTTATATGTGGATGACCATATTGTCGAAGAAAAAACTTTTAATTTGTAGAAATATTAAACACATTATTTATTATTCGGATAAATTATAAAAATAATAAATTTAATATTTATACACGTTTAATAATTTATATTTGTATATTATTATGGATTTTAAAATAATCTACGAATCTTGCTACTTAATTTTTGCTGCCAGCCATTCCAACTGTCATTGCGCATGCGCGCTTTATTTCAAACACGTTTTCGTTCTCTACTATCTATTGCTTTTGAAAGCATGTTTGTATGTTTAAGACGCCAAAAATCAAAACATTTTGATTTTATAATCCTTTTTAATGAAATATCAAGCCGCCCCGCCCGCTGGGCCTAGCAGTGAGCAATCGGCCACAGCCGATTACAGATACCAACGGCCGATATCGGACGCGAAGCGGTCACCATAGCTGCTTGCGGGGCGTAGCAGCGGGCAATGCAAGAGAGGTAATTGCAGACACAATTCGGCCGTTGCTGATTTCTTAACTGCTAAAATAATCATACGGAATATCACCATAGTCTTTCAACCTATGTATGGATAATATACAGGGTTATTTGGAAAACATTAATAACCTCACAGGACTACATTCCTGCCTTCATTATGAGTCGAAAATGTTCAAGCTATCATGACCTAATATCAATAGTTATGGAGATATGCGCCATCAAAGTTTGCATACTTTTTTCAATATTTCTGACTTATTTTTTGTAAAACGTTGGACAATCATTACAGTAACTTATATCTATTACGAAAAATTCATTCGTTTCAATACAAGTTCAATAAAATGATAAAAACCCTGAAAAATTTCCAATTTGAAAACATTCCAATTGGAATTCGAAGGTTTTTATTATTTTATTTAACTTGTATTAAAGGAAATGAATTATAACAGATTAATTCAATTTAATGGAGTTTTTTTATATTGATATTTGTGGTCATATTGTGTAGTAACCAAATTTAATCAAAACCACTAATTTTATATAAAAATATATATATTTGGTTGATTTATTTTTTGCTGTGTGTATTGCACAATGATAATTTGTTTTACATTTTAAGTAACATGTATGTAACATACATTTAAGTTTCATAGCTAGTAGCAAAAACTTTTCAAATAAAGTGATAAAAACCTTTAAAAAAATCTGTTTTTAATATTTGCAAGGTTTTTATTATTTTATTCCACTTGTATTGAAGTGAATGTTTTTTTCATATTCGATATAAGTTACAGTAATAATATTCCAACATTTTACAAAAAAATAAGTCGGAAATATTAAAAAAAAATGCAAACTTTGATGTCATATATCTCCATAACTATTGATATTAGGTCATGATAGCTTTAACATTTTCTTAATCAAGGTAGAAATATAGACGTGCGAGGTCATTAATGTTTTCCAAGTAACCCTGTATATGAAGGAACTGGCTAATATATATAGTTTAGCAAATAAACTGGTAATAGGGAAGCTAATCTGCTGCTGTATTATATTTCACCCTCATATTTCGCGACATTTTAAGAAAACTGGCAAATTTTCAAACCTATTCAAATTTATAGCCACGTATATTTTTAAGTTTTTGAGATATATAAAGTGAATTGTTACAAATATACTTACTTCTCTTTCAAAAAAAACAATCAGTTAATGGAATAATTAGTCTCTGAGATTAATCCTGTTTATGGATACATGTCGAATCCGAAATATCTGAAATCGTGAGTTCTCGCCGGTGAATTTAGGCCACGACAAATACAATTCAAATTTGTATGCTTCTTTTTTAATAACATGGTGGCGCTATGTCTATTTTTAGCCGAGTTATTGTAATTTGAAATTTATTTGGTAGAAACTATTGTTCATTTTAGCGCAATTGCCTTGTCTCATACCCGGTACCAATTTTCAAGATGTTTTTACGTCAAAATAATAATAATAAGAGGGTTTTTTTTAATTCATATCTTATTTTTTTAATTATATTACACTTCGGCTGCCTAACTAGTGATTACCTGTTTGAAGGCAGTCGACTATTTACATTACAATAATTTTTTAAATGAACAAATATATAATACATAAATTTAAATTTGTTAAAATAATTAGTACCTACACATTACAATAAATTTTGAAACGAACAAATATAAAATAAATTTAAATTTGATAAAATTAAAAATTAAAATATTGTGATAATTGAACTTGTCTGCCCGCGAAATTAAAAAATTCCACCTATTTTTTCTCACAGGGTGGAGATCTCACTGATCGCCCAGTGATGTTTATTTAACTCTATTTCGATAATTTATTGAAATCCGAAAATACCGAGAGCGTGACTGTCATCTTTGTTGCGGTTACGAAAAAATTGTACAAATGTGTTTATTTTGAATGTCGCCTCGAGTAGAGGGCATCAATTTCCAGGACTGCCCCAGTGTGGAAGACCAGGAGGGGCAAAAAGTGGGCGGCCGAAGCGCGAACTGACGTGCGGCGGTTTTATTGCCGTGGTGTTAAGAGAACCCCAAACAATAACAGAATATTCCGGGGATTGTTTACTCTGGGTGATATTAATAATTCATCTCGTCGCAGATGCGAGCGAGTATTCTCAGTGTATAACTCAAATACGTTTTTATTACATATACCGGGTTATTTGGAAAACATTAATAACGTCGCAGGACTATATTCCTGCCATGATTATGAGTCGAAAATGTTCGAGCTATCTTGAACTAATATCAATGGTTAAGGAGATATGCGACATCAAAGTTTGCATTTTTTTTCTATATTTCTGACTTTTTTTTTAAAACGTTGGACAATCATTACAGTAACTAATATCAATTATGAAAAATTCATTCGCTTAAATACAAGTTAATAAATAAATAAAATGATTCGTTTAAATACAAGTTAATATATAAATAAAATGATTAAAATGTTTTCCAATTGGAATTCGAAGGTTTTTATTTTTTTATTTGACTTGTATTAAAGGGAATAAATTTTTCATGTTCAATATAAGTTACAGTAATGATACTCCAACGTTTTACAAAAAATAAGTCAGAAGTATTGAAAAAAATGAAAACTTTGCTGTGCATATCTCCTTAACTACTGTTATTAGGTTATTTAATTATTTTCGACTCATAATCATGACAGGAATATAGTCCTGCAAGTTTATTAATGTTTTCCAAATAACCTTGTATACTAGCTGTAACCCAAATATAACAAAAAAACAAAATGTAACAATAATGATGGAATATCGGTTCGCGTCTTTGCTAAGCCCCAGTATAAATTTTAGCATCTTTTTGGCGATCTATGGAGAGGCGGCCGTAGTAACATGTGTTATCGGCCGGTTCGGGTTCGGTGGCCCGGCCGTTTTTTTAGCCGTGAATTCGAACAAAATTACGGACGTGACAGGGAGACGGACAAACAACGAAATTATTATGTTTGATCTTTTTAGATTTCACACCAAATTTAAAAAAAATAATATAGGCTCAGAATATAAAATTGTACCGAGATAAATTAAGCCCCATCTTTAAGAGATGGGATTGGATGAAAGATGAAGTATATCTCCCCTCGCATAAATTTAAGACACATTTATAATGTAGTTAAATTATTTAATAATTAAACCATGCATAATTAAACCCCTAGTATATAAAATATACTTTTTGCAATAGAAATAGTTTTTTTTATTTCGCTCCAAACAGAGTTTCTTTAAGTAAAAAAATAAAGCGTCACTTTAAGAGTATTTGGTATAACCTTTTTACACTTGTTTCAAAATTTACAAGTGCATTGTATCTGTTTGGCATTAATATTTGCAACATTAATGCTTTCCAATTCAGGCACGAAAAAGTTAATAATCATGTCTCTGTACCGCTCACCGTTGACTCTTATTTCACTCATTATTTTTGAAGAAATATGGATCAATGATTCTACCGGCCCATAAAGCACACCAAACGGTAATTTTTTTGGATGTAATGGTGTTTTGACAATGGCTTGTAGACCATCATTGCTCCAAATGCGGAAATTCTGTTTAATGACATAGCCATTTAACCAAAGTGTGAAAATTAGACCTCCATATTACGCCACGTCTGCGCCAACCACGGCGGCTACATGCTCAAAATTATATTTAAGTATTAATGCCATAAAATTATCTGTTAAATAAAGATAATTTTATAGATATTCAAAACTTTTGTTTGCATTTTATTTTAATTTGAAGTTCTTCACTTTTAAAAAATCTTAGAAAATTTATTATCTTTAATAATTATGTTTAATAAATACCCTTAGTGTAAAGTTAATTTATTTTATCCAATAAAATAATGTAATAATGGTTACCTCTACCATTTTAATCCTATAATTAAAATGCACTTTTCTATTATTCACAACGTGCAAAAGTAACCATTACTAGTCTTAAAAGTTACAAAATAAAATCGCACAAAAATATGTATCTTTGATTCAAAATCACAACTGTAAATTGTGTCTAAAAACTTTGACAATTCATCCTGTTTTCTGTAGAGTCTGGAACAATGGGAAGTCTCCCGGCATCTGTCAACTGCCGCATAAAGAGAACCCGACGTGGGGAACACGTGTACCTGTCGGGATGACGCGCCAAAATTTCGCGAGTTTTTTCTGTCACCTATTCAACCGCCGCCATAGTCCAGCGATTCTCCTCTAGAGATTTGCCATCTTCATCATATAGCCCGCTATTCTTCGCTACATCGGTCAAGAGCGTTCGCCATTTTTCCGGTTGCGTAATGTCGTTTTTGCACAAGATATTTTCGTTGTGCGACATGATATTATTTACGACTTTCGGTTTGCGAATATTTTTTTAGTGTTGGCATCGTTCTGTTGCAGAAGACCGCATTCTTAAAATCATTAAGAGTCAGGGCCAGATCAATGATTATGGCATTAACATCATCGGTCGATCAAATTCTCAATTCTGAATATCGTGGTACCTCGGTAGACGTCCTTAACGCTCCCGTTCCGGTACGGGGTTACGACTTAACCCCAAAATTATTATTTTTAAAACTACTTAATAATTATAAATGATATTGAGCTAGTATCCTTTGTAATTTTCATAAACATCCCAAAGAATGTAATACCCAAAGGAAATGAAATAATGTGTTATAAAACAGACATATATCAAAAGTACAAAAAAAATTGTTTTTCCGTAGACAATCGTCAATATTCTATACTTTATGCTTGCTTCATTTTACTTGCACAGCTTTTCTCAATCAGATGCTTGTGATTCGTTAGATGTCAAAATACTACAGTTTCTAATAAAATGACGAAAAATTTAGTAGAATCTTTACGCATTGTATCATAACTGTAATTTAAAATATTATACATTTTCATTCAAATTATTTACATTGAATTCGAATCATTTTAATTAAAATGCATATTTGACTGGGGTTACATTTCTACCCCACTCCGGCCTCCTATCCTATTTTCGATCTTCTGGTACCCGAAGGATAATCCGTTCCAGATTTTTGGGCTTTTGGCGGATTGAGGTGTGTGAGTGTTCTGAGAAGAAGGAAATATCCTCCCGTCCAAAGGCGTATTCTTCGTAATGTGTGAGATTTTACAGCAGAGGCAGGATAGATATACGAATACGGGGTGTAATTAATATTCATGATTAATACTGATCATTTATTTACAAAAATTTTACAGAGATGGCGTTGAGAACAGAAAGAGCTACGGCGGTTGGCAAAAGAGTGGTCGTACATCTTTCTTGATACTATGTTGTACTCGTACTGGCGTTCGAGCCTAGTAAGCCGCATCGAGCAACTGATTGGTAGGATTTGCTCGATACGTGCGGCTAGAGACGTAGCGGATCTAGACCACTACAGACGTATACCAAACAGGACGTATACGAAATGACTTTTTCCCATGAGAAATAAAGGGAAAAATAAATATGTAATGTTTATATTACGGTGATTCGAGGTGTTGATTTTATGTATTGAAACAAAAACTCGTATTTTATACAAAACGTTTTACCGTACATACCGTGTACACATTCGATTCTCGACGTTTCTAGAGACGAAGCTATTTATTAAAAAGGAAATTAGGTATGAAAGTTTTTTTTGCGTGTTTATAGGGCTTACGATCTTTCAAAATACTTTAAAAAAATTCACCAATTCTGCGATATTTGAAGGTTTTAAGCCCTATAAACACCCAAAAAACTTTCATATCTAGTTGCCCATATAAAATAACTTCGTCTATGTGAGACCTCTACAATATATCTTAATTAATTATGTCCCCTTGGATATAAAAGCCGGTATTGTGTTCTTGAAAATTTTGAAAATACTCAAAATATTCAGTTATACTGAAAAAATGCAAACTTGAAAGTCACTTATCTCAATAACTATTGATATAAAATACATTATGGCTTGAATATTTTTGACTCATAATTTAGGCAGGAATCTACAATACAAGTAAAGTGTTGGACTAGCTCCGTTACACCCTATACCAATTCAAATAACTTCCCTCTACAGTCCTCTGTTTGATTTTAACTTGTCTCTTGTCTAATCTTGAGTTTTAACAGGTAAAACTCAAGATTTATCAACGCCCCCAATAGACCCCATCCCGTCTCCCTCTCTCCTCTACTTAAATTCTTAATTTTTTTATAAGAAAAAAATTAATAAAATAAAAATACCTTTGTGATAAGAAACTTAATACGTGTTGGTCTTTAGTTAGAGCAACACGAAGAGTATTTTGTGAAGGTTTTGGTGTGTAAATATTAGTATAGATGTAGTGTTTAGTGATATTTATATGCTAGTTTAGTAGTTGTCTTGACGAAGAGATGGGTTACGTCTCGAAACCGGTAGATAAAAAAGTAATTTTTCGTGGTTATATAGTAACATAAATAACATTCTGGTACATCCTGTTTATACAAGTTACAAACTTATACACACACACATCTACTATAACAAAAAAAATATGTTTAGATATTAAATGTATCTGGATGGACGTCTGTCTGAGCGCGTGAAAGGGACAGCAGATAGAGAGGGAAAATGTAAAAAAAAGGGATGCGCCGTGCGGGGACGCGCCAATACGACAGCACGCACTTGGAGAGATTTTTAGAACCGCTAACTGAACCTTATCGCGATATTATTACATTTTGTATGGAACCCAAATAACCCAGTAGCGCATTTGGATTTTCACTAAGGATCCAAGATCTTTCCTTGACAAAAAAGAAGGACATTGCAGAATCCTTTTTAATTTTGTAAATCTGTGGCAAAATAGCCAGATGCGGCCCTGGTGAAGAAGCCTCCGCCCGTCGTGCCCGAGGTTTGATTTACTCGCCACTTTTTGACGTCAACACATCATAATTTGAGGGAGCGAGCCGCGGAGCCGAGCGGGATGAATGTGTGTAATTGGCAAGAAGCGAAGTCAATAAAATAATATCGCTTCAAATATCTGACATTGTTTTGATATCGATACGTTGACGCAAATACTTAATATCTAAGTGTTTAGCGCTCCTAAGTGTCGGACTACACGGAACACTTACTTCATACCTAGCATGCGCGATTACTTCATATGTATGGTAAAAAAGCATAGGCAGCATTATCCAAAAAATTAAAAAATCAAGATATATTCTGTCTCATAGAGATGAAATTATATTTTTTTATGGGAAAGTAGGTATGGAAGTCATTGGGTGTTCATAGGGCTTACGACCTATCGTACGGCTGGCTCAAGTGATCACATTATAGAATATAACTTCATATAAAATGTACACATATAAAATGTATCGTGTAATGTACCGAGACAAATGAGACATCAAGAAAGTGTTCTTTGTAGTGACCCACAGGAATAACTATGCATTAAATTCATCGTTAACCATTATTCGTTGTAGGAGCATACCCGAATTAAAGAAATACTTAGACTTATAATACACCAATAGAATTAATTTCAGTATAATGGACTAAATTTTTACTTATATTTTGTTCCCCATGAATTATATATATTTATTTATTTTATAGTGTCCTCATTGTTGTTCATTTCCCTTTTAAATATGTTTTGATTTTATCCTAATATATTAATTTTTGGTTTATTATATATTATTTATCTGGTATATTGGTTTAATTATCATTATTTTACTCTATTACTAATTTGTTAAAGGTTTCTAATTATTACTGTTTGCTTCTGTACTAATCATCGTTTATATATATATTGTTAATTTATTTTAGACTGTTTATTTAATATTGTTTTCCATTGTTACATTAATTTTGTTGCATTCCACATTGTTCATTTATCTTAAATACGTTTTATTTATATTATTATTTTTTAATTATTTTCTGTAAAATTTGTTTTATTATAAACTTATGAAAATCTTTTTGATTTTTTTGTACTGTAAAAGCCCACTAACTAGGATCTTGATTAATAAGTAAAATATATATATATAAAAACACCCCTTTATTAAAAAAAATCAATTTATATTAGAGTGGTTTTATTTTATTTTTTCTGTTTTTCCATTTGGTTTTCATTTAAACTCAAAAGATATTTTACTGAGAAAACCTGATAAGGGAGTAACAAATCCTTTCAGAAAAGAGTGTGCCTCTTTCGGCGCCCTTAAAAATGCAGTAACTGCATTAATCCACTATATATAACTGTAGTAATCCACCAGTAACATCCTTTAAAAGTAGCTCATTTATTCACTCACATTAAATATCTGTTCATACGTAAATGTAAATTAAACTAGTGATACGTTCTCTATTCGTTATAATTCGATCATAATGTGTTCCTTACTATCCTGGGCCCCGTTTAGTCCTGACTTACCCGACCCCGCGAGAAGGTATTAACGCGGATCGATAGAGCAGGGGATGGCGGAGGGCGCGGGGAACACAGCCTGTCGTGGGAGGCTGCGGAGGGGGGCTGTAGGCCGGAAGAGGAAAGGAAGGAAGGGATGTACGAAGGGGGTTGGGGGATGCCGGGGTACGAGAGTACCTTCTCATTTTATCCAAGGGAGTAGAAAATTTTAATAATATTTTCTCCCAGATCAAACTTAATGTGGTGCCACAAAACAATAGTGATTGACACAAAACAATTTTTAAGAAGTAATTATAATTTCACTTAAGTATAAAATTTTACAATTAGAAAATAGAAATAGATACAAGTATGGTACCACAAAACTGTCAGAATATCAAAATAGACATCGGGTTTTTCTTATTTATTTTTAGCGAAATTTAAAATAAATTAAATTTTAATAAATATTATTTTTCTTAAATGCAGTCAAAAGCCTTCATGAAATACGTCTACTTATTGCCAAGTCTATGTAGCACAGTCAATGGTGAGTGAATGTGTTAGTTTGGTCTTACATTTTCGTGGTACAAAATATTGAATTTGATTTGTACAATTGTAGATTGATTTGTACAAAATATTTAAAAATTTGACGTGGGGCGACATTAAAAAAACCATAAAATATGTATTGTTTCGTACAAATTTAACAGTTATGTTAATCAAAAAAATTTATCTCTCATATTTTCAATTTAACCTCTAGTTAATAAAACATAAAAAAATATTTATTTGAGGAGGCATTCTTTGGATAACGTTCAGCCCTGCGCGGCGTATCAAAATGATCTTCAGTATTGACACTACATCTGGTGCGTTATACGAAAACTACAGTTCATAATTACATCCACAGAGTATAAAATTGTACAGCGATGAACTAGACCCATTCGTTTATATGTATTCGAGACACGTGTATTTATGGCACATACACATCATGCAGTTAAAGTATTTATTCTTGCATAATTAAATTTTCTAGTAAACAAACGTATTTTTTGCTATAGACGTTGTTTTAATTTTTTTAATATGATTTCCAAACAGGGTCTCTTCAAGAAAAAACGTTTTTTTTAATACGCAACTTATTGCTAAGACTTATTACTATACTTTTTAAGATTAATTAGTTTGATATTTTCATAATTGCTTAAAAATTTTAAACCAGTCAAACATTTTATTTCGTATCTATCTATACAGGGTGTCTCATAATTAGTAGCAAAAACCTTACAGGTGGATTCCTGTCATGATAATGAGTCGAAAATATTCATGCAACCATGACCACTAATAGTTATGGAGATATGCACTACACTAATAGTTATGGAGATATGCAATATCAAAGTTTGCATTTTTTCCCAATTTTTCTGACTTATTTTTTGCAAAAAATTGAACTATCATTACAGTAACTTATTTCGATTATGAAAAATTCATTCGCTTTAATTCAAATCGAATAAAATGATATCAACTTAGCAAAAATTGAAAATATATTTTTTTACAAGGTTTTTATCACTTCAATTGCATCGTATTCAAGCAAATATTTTTTTCAAAATCCTTATAAATAAATAAAAAATTGGAAGAATTTTTCCTCATTGTGTGAAGTGAGCGCATTTTCCTGACGATTATTGTGATTATGACAAGATGACTCTGCGCTATACCAACGATCAAAAAGTGTAAGAATTATTTTAAAAATGAAGAAATTACTAACTTATCAAATTATTTTTATATCAAAGATTTTATGAAAAATTATTGGCCGGATATAGACTGACCTGAATTTTATGAAAAATCTGTGGAATAAAGTAACCCTTGATATAATTTAATATACAATTTCGAAAAGGGCACATTTCGCATCTTCTTCTTCTTCTTCCAAGACCATTAGTCCCATTTACTTGGAATCGGCTTTCCATTTCCGCTTTCTCCTTTGGGCACGGTTTTGTTGACGAATACATTTTTTCATATAAATGTAATCTAAACATTTTCCTGCATCTAAAATGCACAGAAAGAGTACATATCTGGTATTAATTCTACTGTCGACGTCAGTTCAGAATTAATTTCTAAAACTCTAGGAGATGTGCCCTTTTCAAATTTATTGCTTTTAAATTAATTTTCGTTACTTCTAAAGTAAAATGTACTTGTAGTAACTTACCAAGCCAAGCTGATCTAGCTTATAGTGGCAAAGTACCTAATAATTATCTGAAAATTGGAGAAATTGCAAATATGAAACAATACATACCGGTAGAATTTACAGATTTTTATGACAAAATACTGTAATGACCTTACTACAAACGAAAGAGAGCCTGATTTTTGAGAAGATTTTTGCTTATGTTTGATTTAACTATTGTGTTTCATTTTAGAAACCTAAAATAAAAGTTTCGCAAAAGTTATATGTTTTTTTCTTTACATTTTATGTATACACAAATATAAAATATCTTTAATAACATTTAACATCAAATATTTCTGTAATTTTCGAATACTATTTGACCCCAAAATGTAACACATAAAAAAAATTTACACTACTAAAAAATAATTAGTTTCTTTAATTTTTAAAATTTAAAATTTTCAGACATGCACCCTTTTAGAATTTGCATATTCAAATATATTGAAACCTTCACCAAAGGAAAGTCTCAACAAAATTATTGAAAATGCGATATATATATTTTTTTAATTTATTTAATTTATGGTACAAATACAGTTCTTATATATACATAAATTTGAATAAAGTCGTGATGTGACTTCGACGTTTTATTTAGAACCCCTAAAAATCATCACAATTATTCAAATACTGAAGAAACTCGCCCCTTCCTTGGATATGCGCAGGATACATACATCAACATTTTCGTGCGGGGGAGACTATTGACGGGGGAATTTTCTGGGATGCTCCCAGAATCCACCCCCACCACCTCCCCTACGCCCATCCCATCAGCCAATGAGAGAGAGGACGGGCTGGATAGAGAAGCGAGCAATTTACTAACGAACCGTCTAATGGAAGCGCCGTTTCCGCTTTCCCCGTTTCCTGTTCCTGACACGACTAAACGAATTTTTTTTTCATCCAGGCTTTAATTCGGTGTTTTTTTTCCAAGTGGAATGTTAATATTCGGTATCTCTCTGGCTTAAAATGGAAAAAAATATATAGGTTACATTTAAAATATTATTGTGTTATGACCATGCTATCATGTGAAAGATAAGGTTTGAATATACCATATAATATAAGTAAAATTATTATTATACTAATACTTATATTAGTAATATGTCGAGATTAGTTTTCTAAGGGGGGTAGTGGGAGCCACACTGACGGACAGAGTGAGAAGTGCCGACATAAGGCACACATGGCTCGGCATGGAGCCTCTATTCCTACAAATGAGGTGGCTTGGACATGTGCTAAGAATGATAGAGGAACAAATTCCAAGAATAATCCTCTTGGCAAGCCCGGAAGGGAGACGGCCGGTGGGTCACCCCAGATTAAGCTGGGAGAAGCAACAAAAAATGTATATGAAAACAGAATGGGTCTAGACTGGTTGACTCATGCAAAAGCAACAGAAGACAGGGGAATATGGAAGCACCTTGTCGAGTCTTTGAGCCCCTGACCCTACTAGGACAAGAGTATGAAAATGATGATGATGATATTAGTAACAAAAAACATTTTTCTTTGCATATAATTGTTAATGCAACGAGAAATATTTATTTTATATAATAATCATTAATAATCTAAAGATCTTTAATATTTTTAAATATATTCAGAAAAAAATGGACACTTATTACATCATTCGAACGCGTAATACCACAGACATTAAGCAAATTCACAATATCCGCTTAAACTAAGGACAGTTGCGTGTCAAGTGATCAAACTTGGAATCCACCCACTTAATAAATGTGCGGTTATTTTGTGTCTTATCATTTAAAATACAGCTAAGATGTTATTAAAGAGTTAAGGTTATTACGACGGTTATTAGACATATTTATGTGTTAAATAAAATGAATAACTTAGCAAACCGTATATTTACAACCGGCCTCCATCCCTGATAGGACTCTCTCGAAAACGAAACGTCGAAATTTGCTTCTCATTGAAATATAGGGTTCGTTAAAATTAACTGTTTTATTAAACACATAAATATAGTTAAGAAGTGTTTTCTAGATTTTACCGAATCTACTGAAAATTAATGAATATTTTTTTTATATATATATTAGAGCATATATATGTAGATATCGCGCCACGAGTGCGATTACATATGCTCTAATAAGTTTTTTTTTTGTTCTCGTTTTCAAATAGTATTAATTTTTTGATTCATCCAACAGAAATACATAAATACATGGTTAGAAAAGAGTATAAAAAATATTTATATATTTACCACAATTATAGGACAACACAGATAAGACAATGATAATTTTACAGATGCAAATAATTTTACATAAATTTTACATTAACATAAAAAGATAAATTTAACAGACATAAATAAATTATAAAAATCAGTGTTAATAATTTATTTATTTATTTACGGGAAACTAACAGTACCTACAAATTAAAATCAGGTTACACATGATTATTAAATAGTTTAAAGACCGCCTTACAAGTTTCCACAGAATTAACATATTATGTATTAAAAAGTAGCAACAATTACTTAACAATATACAAAAAAAATTAAAGGTTTAAGTTAAGAACAATCCATCCATCAAAGGTAAAAAGGGAATCGGCAATAGAGAGGAATGAAAAGATCTACTTAGTAGAAAGGGGAAAAGACAAGAAGAAAAAAAAGAGAGGAGTGAAAAAAGGGACAAGTGAAATTAAACAGTAATAATAGTTATGTGTAGGTACAATGTACTTCTTTAATTTACTTCACTTTTGCTTATGACAAGATTGTTTCACTGATTTCGCTCAGGTTCGCACTAGAAAATTTGTCGCTTGATGGTAGGTAGGTACTCTCGTATTTTATTGGTTGTCGATTATTCTTGATTCGCCGTCGTTGTCGCTTTATCTGTGACTTTCACTAAAGGTCAAAACAAACTGTCTTTGCAGCACGATGCCGCCATATATATAGAGACCCGTGTTCTAGACATTTCGCAAATCTATTAGATTATTCCACACCTTTATAGTAATTTCCAATATGCTGTAAAAGGTTTGTAGATGTATCTACCTACCGAGTGCTGTAAAATACCGAACACGTGAAATTCTTTATGTTTCCAGCATCTCGTGACAATGTTTTGGTACGTAGTAGAACCAATGATGTACATAAATGTACATAAATGAACTCGTTATGCAGTAATTTTTAAATTAGTAATAATAATGATGATAAAAGATGATGTGATTCAGATTTCGTATTTCGTAAATATTTCATTTATAATATATAAGATAAAGTGGTTCTGCATTTATAGCATAAAAAATAACAACTATACAAACTGAATGGGCACGGAAACAGCACTTCACTAAGTATGCACATGAACAGATTTCTATACACATTAATTAAGCGACAGGTTTAGATTGTATCTATGTGTGTTGAGCTCACATTTTATCTGGTGTATTGAAGGTTGCCATCATCGTACGCAATACGTACGTAAAACAAATGAATAAATGTCAAGATGCAATCGGCCGTCCGCGTGACACGTGTCAGAGTACGACTGACGTAAACTTTTAATGATATAGTTAGCTTTAATAAGATGGACAGTATCGACGTCATCTCGGGGTAAGGCATAAATTACCATTGAAAATTATTTCAACATTACCTTTAACACAGGTGGCGAACAACGTTCGTGGTCACTTTTAACTAAAAATGTAATCATAATTAGATATGCTTGTACCAATATTTCGTCAAATTTGTGTGAAAAAAAATCGTTTGTGCAATTTTATGATCCAATGTTATCATTTATGCGCTGGGAGAGATACATTTTATTAGAAATAATTTTATTTTTTAACAAATAGATCGTAAATAGGTCGTAAATATTGATTTTGATAGATGGTACCAGTGTGGCATTAGCTTTTGCACTTATACTAATGATTGTAATTAATGAACATCAATGATATAACAATAATAATTGATATATTAAAGAAAACACATTATTATTGTGAAGTTGCAATTTCAGAACGAAGTTCTGTGAATTATTAACCAATTTTTATTTATCAATTAGGAAAGACATACAGAAAAATAAAACTAATGAAAAAGTATTTTAACTGCTACCGGGATTCAAACCAACGGCCTTCCACTCTATCCGGGAATGGCGCGTTACCCCATTTCGCCACGGCATTAAATAACGTAAATATTTCTCTTATATGTAGTCTCTTTTTAATTGATTAACAATTAATACACATATTTTTCCATTTTTGAAAGCAATCCACTTTTTATAATGCAATTGTCACAAATAACTTCCCGGTAGCAACTAAGATATTTTTTAATTAATTTAATTTTCCTGTATGTTTTTTCTAATTGATTAATAAAAATTTTTTAGTAATAATTTATTTAAACAATGCTACTCTATAGGCAAATGATCACAAACAATTAATATTTACAAGCAAATTGTGGTTATAATATACACTAAATATTTTGTCTGTTAGTAAATATCGAATTAGTAACTGTCAGTGACGTGCGCACAATTCTCACCAAAAATGAGATAGAGAATTACACACTTTGGGCCTGCCACCGCAAATACTCGTTCACTAAACTTAGTTTTCTGGCGATGCGTGATTGGTAGTACAACCCTTTCTGCAGATAAAGTAGAGGCTTACCTCAGAGTTTGACTTTTCAAGTTGTTCAAGATACAGAGCCCTTGAAGCTACAGAGGGACCTTATTATGTATCGCCTTGCATATCAACCAACACAATTTGAATTCCAATATTTCTGATAAACGAATCCAATATAGTGACTCGATTGCCTAATCACAACTTATGTTGACTACAAAGACATTTATATAATTCATCAAATATGTGCCCCCACTGTTCGACCCCTGAATTCTCCATTCACAAAATCAATAATATAATATATCTATATGTTTTATTTATTTACGGATGTAATTTTTTTTGTTTTATTTATCGGTTTGGCAACCTTTTAACACCATTTAAATTACGTTCACTTTTCCACACTGTCGTATTTATACTTATGTGATATTTGGTATAAAATAAGCTAATTTACATATATCAACTTACAGATTTAATAAATACCTAAGGATCCCGACTAATTTTACGGAACCAAGCGAGGGGGGGGTTAAAAAATGACGGGAATAAAAGAAATGAGGTGGAGGGTAAACGAAGACAATAACGTAGACTGTATATTTTGAAAGGTAATGGCACAGGAAGCTCGATTTACCTGTCAACGATAATTCTGTCTTGTAATACAATAATGTATTGATAAATTTTGAAATTTGAAATCGGAAAGACATTTCACCTGATCATACGCGAGATGATCGGAGCCGACAAAATTTCAGCCGATGGTGATGGAAATAATTTGAAGTTGGTAGTTAATATTCGGTTGAGCTGTTAAAATGAACTGAGAAAGGATGTAAGATAAAAAGAGGGGGTATGTTAATGCCAATGGTTCTATGGATTCGCATATTTTGTTTTTCTCATTTTATTTATTTTATTTTTATTTATTTAATATTCATGGAAGACCAACAGCACAACAAAGAAGCATAGAAAACATTGATATAATATAGATGGCCAATTACAGGTCTCCACATTTAGAAATATGTTAGTAATGATAAATATTTATGAAATAAACTGAGGCATGTTCAAAATTATATAACAAGAAAGAATAAATAATTTAAACAAAAGAAAAAGAAACTTAATTATTAGCAAAAAAACATAGACATGTTAAAAAATAATACAAAAAGAATGAACAAGAGAAAAAGAGACTTAATTATTAAGAAGGAAAAAAATTCTCAAAAATTTTCTTAAAACTTAGGCATGTTAAGAATTATATAAAAAGAAAGAATAAATATCATCTCATATCAAATAAACTGTTAGAATTCCTAAATAAAATAAAATGTCACAAAAATATCGCATTATTCGAAAAAATCTATACTAGGAACACAAAAATGCTTTACAAACAGCAAAAATGCACAAAAAAAATAGTAGGTACACATTTAGCAAAGACACATAAAAAAGCAGTATTATCGATATATCTTGAATTAATGATTTAGACGCGCGACTTTCTCACTGGGAATGCAAGTTCGAATCCCCAACAGGACAATTTTTTTTTAGTCTTTCACGTTATTCCTAAAGTACGTGGAACATTCATTCTATATCTTTAACTAGAACATAAACTGCTCAATTGAAATTAATCTTATACAAAATGGGTTTTTTTTTAATTTTGATAGAAAGCAATAACTCTATGGTTTGACATATTAAAATAAAATGAAATATGTCAAATTTTATGAAACTACGAATTTATTAATTTCTAATGCCAACCGGTTTCACTTGACTCAAGCTTTTTCAGGACGTAATTAACAACTAAACAATAAATACAAAGTAGTGCGCTTATATAAACATAATGAAGGAGACAGAATATAAATTACAAGAAAGAAAGAGACAAAGTATATAAGTACATGAGAAAGAGACATAATATAAATTTGGAGAAGCAGCAGAATATCAAATTACTCAAGAAAGAAAAAGTATAGAAAACAAAGAGGCTAATCACAAAAGTTTGATGGATATTTTTTATTTTACGAATATTTATTTATCCCTATATTATTACAAAAAGACTGATCTTTATCAATCAATCGATTGGAAAATTCGGATAAGCCGTTATTATTTAAACACTTAGGCCGGCGCCACACCACGCGTCTTTTCCGTCGCGTTGAATTGGCAGAGTAAATGGATTGATCGATCATCCGTGTAGTGTGTCTGATAAGCGCATATTGTATGGAAAAAATGTAGTGGCGTTCTGCGACCAAAAAGACGCGGCGGAAATTCCGCGCAGTGTGGCGCTGGCCTTAAGGTGTTCTTTACAACTCTGATATTAACAGGATATACTTTTGTATGTTTTATCAATTCCAGAATTCATTCATGGCCTCCTGATGGCCACCATTGATTATGAAACACCTGACCTTCAAATAATAAATTCATTTTTCCATAATTTACAATAAAGTAGGTACCTATGTAAATTTAATAAAAATGTTCCAACTATTTCCTTGATTAGAATCAAACATAATAATTTCGTTGTCTGTCTGTCTGTCTGTCCGTCCGTCTGTCCCTTTAACTTCGTGTAATATTGGTAATTTCATTCGAATTCACAGCTAAAAAACGAAATTAAATGGCCGGAGATAGGGCTTGAAACCGGGCCAGCAAACCTGAACCGGCCGCTCTACGAATGTTGCTTCGGCCGCCTCTCTTTTTGACGGGTTGCAGATAGTTTGTATATAATACGGCATGTACACATTTCAATACATCTCTCATTGATATTTTTTTCTATACACGTATGTTTATATAATTTCAACCCACAGTTAATTACAAACACAATTCTATATTTTTTATATCCCATGTCCACCCTACTAAGCTTGTTTAGTGACTAAAGTTTGATTTAATAGCAGACATTATTTTAAGTATTTCATAGTTAATGCACTTCTATATAAAGAAAAAGAGACGTCATGATAAGCATATTCAAGCGCGTGAAGATAGCAACGAATACGGAACATTAATATTTACTTGATTGAATAATTAAGAGGAGAAGAAATATAAATAAATTGTCTCAATTTATTATATACAAAACAATGATTTATAATAACGTTATAGTGATTTCTCAAGAACAGGTGTTGAACCTTATTGAGTATCTACTGTTGACAAATAGTTTTAGAAATTTAAATTAATTCCAATTAAAAAAACGTTTTTCTTCTTCTCTCTTTTGCAGCCTCGGGACTTGAAAGTCCATAACTGCAGTCACTACAGAGCGCCATCTATCCCTTGACATCATCTTTGTGGGCCAGTCTGCTGGGCGGTCCCCTACCTCTTGCGGGGCTGTCTTCGTGTTATCTGCCCACTTCCATCTCGGTCTTCCTCTTGGTCTCGATCCTGTTGGCTATATGACTCATTTGCAGTCACTATATCCGACCACACCAGCTTTCAGTTTCCTCAGAATATCTGTGGCGATACACCGTTTCCAAAATCAAATCTCCGGCGGCATAAAACGGGTAAAACCCTTCAACCCAACTGATTTATTCTATTCTTTTTTGTAACGGAAAATTATGAACAAAAATAAAAAACATCACATGATTATTACATAGTACAATGTCATCTAACATGTATTCACAATAACAACAAGGAATGCTAAGGAATAACAAACAGGGAGAAAAAAATTAAAGGTAAAAAGTAGTAAAATATTTACAAAAAAAGTCATACGGTTTGGGGATGTTTAGCGAATGAATGATGAAAGAATGATAAGAAAGATATATAACGCAAGTGTTGACGGCGCCAGAAAAAGAGGACGACGGCGGCAGATGTGACACGACCAGATTAACCAGATACTGTAAGATGGTCCCGTTAAAAACCTCATTTACCGTCGAGCTTGCATGCGAAGATGTATGGATATGAATGAGGCGAGAGTTGTGTGCCAGAACAGAAGAGTGTGGCGCTCTATCCTCTCTGCCTACCCCACAGCGGTTAGTAAATAAGTAATAAAACAAATAACAAAAAATAAAAGGTAAAAAGTAATAACAAACAGAAATAATCGAAGAATAAAAGTTAAGTCAACCATTATAAGAATTGCAGCACATTAAAAAAACAGGAAGAATAAAAAAATAAACATTTTTCGTTAAACATTATAAGAATCGCTGCAAAACAATAAACAGAGATAATCAAAGAATAAAAGATAAAAATGGTATCAGAGTTGGAGAGGAAAGAACATATTTAATATGTTAAAAAAGGAAGAGAGAAGAAAAAACGAGAAAAAATATATGTTTATTATAAAGAAATGTAAACATACATTTGCATATACACACACATACGAGATTTGAACAAGTTTTATACTGAAATTTTTCTTGGAATTTCTCTTTTTTGCGAATAGACGTACCTACGTCAGAATATGGTATCATTATCATATTTAAACAATAATGGCGTAAAACATATTTCCAATAAAGCCAATACCATGACCATTACAACGATTTTTGTTTGTTTTACTTCATTTTAAAATACTATTACTGAAAATTAATACCCAATACATCAATGTTATGCGAATTGTACACAACTAATCAATGTATTCCTTTAAAAAAACACCATTTACATAAAATGCTTTTTAAAAAAATCTAGTACTTTTTCGCGGTTGAATATAAAATTACTTAAGTCGAATGTTGCTTGTGTTTATTTTTGTCGAATCGTCTCGAAAGAAGCGTCACTTTGTAAATGTAATAATCTCTATTTAACGAAATCTTCCCGACAAATGTCCGCAAATTGGAATTGGTATCGTAAAAGCGGAAACAATGATGTTGATATTACGAGACGAGCGGAAGTGAGACACAGATATACCTCCCTCTCCCCCGTAATTGTGTGGGGTTGTGGGGCGGGAAGGAAGCGACGCCATCTTGGAAACAGCCTCCCAAAATAGGATGCGCATCTTTCGAAAGCGGAAAATCGGAACAGCGACTGTTTTTCAAGCGACATATAATACGTATAAATAACGTCTGCGCTGTATTTGGTATTCAAAATTATCTTATTAAAATATTATGGTGTTGATGATTCTTCCCGTTATTAATGGTGAAGTGCAGCAAATGATATTATCAAGATATTTTAAAATCGAGAAGATCTGCACTCGGTCGGGTGTTTCCGAACGGTTCGAAAGAGTTAGAAAGATCTGGAAGCCTGCTAACAGATTACGTCGCGATTAGATTACTAACGATTCAGTTGTATTTTGACAGAAAGTCATAGTAACGGGCGATAGTGAACTGTGAATGCATGAGATAGAAATCGAAGTGAAACATATAAACGACGTCATGCAAAGCATTACCAAAGACGAATGGAACTTTCTAGGGAAGCCTTATTTAATAGATACTAATTACAAAATAATGATCCAGCTAATAAATTGTTGTGTCCAGTGACTTTATTTCCTAATAAAAAAATTATTTGTTCACAAATTATTTGGATCCCATAGCAGCGAGCCCGTGGCAAAATTAGTGATTTATTTTTTAAATTTATATAAAAAAGGATAGAAGTACCTACGCACTTTTGTTATGAAAATAAGACAATTCACTGAACTCCCGGGACGAGAATTGAATCCCCGACCACCTGGATTACTAGACGGGTGTCTTAATCACCGATGATTCTGTACCAACAAGCTTAGTTTAGAGAAAATACAGAAAAATTATACGTATGTTAGAGCACAGTTTGAAATAAAGTTATCATTTAAAAGACATAAATGGCAATAGGTGGGCCGTATTACAACCCGCCTTGATAATCTCCTCTTATCCTCCCAGTCCCAAGGTCGCTGGATACTTATATTTCTTATTTTTTCTTTATTGTAACAATGTTAAAAATGATTTTATAAAATGACTGTGTAAATAATAAATAAATAAAAATATTTTGATGAAGGACAAAGGAAAATGTCATTAATGATTGGAAATATTTATAAATATTTTGGACTGTTAAATTTAATTGGTTATTTAAGATATTTTAGATACCTTTTTATGTTTTACTTATTTCTAACAATACCAAATTATTCAAATTTTGACCAACTTCATTTAAATGTAATATATTAAGATGAATACGAAATTTTACCAAAATAATTATGTGATCATTTGATGTGAGGGTATCAGATGCAAAACTGTTACTTTGCGTAAAACAAGAATACAAAGAGACAGACCTGTTTGAATATCTCAGGCAAAGAGAGTCAATTTCACAATTAATAAAGGTTTTGTATATAAAACTGCAGTTTGTTCTGCAATGATCTGCAGTTCAGAATGCATGACGGTAAAGAAGGTGCACGAACAAAATTTCCGCCGATCGAATAATAAGTGTCATTGGTCGAAATTGGCGTTCGAATTATTCTGCTCCAAATGCTAGCCAAGATTTTTAACTTACAAAATCCGAACCAGTTGAAATTTAGAATTTTGCGTTCCGTTATCTTTTCTCTGTTGGGAAATTGACGTTTTTCATACGTTTCATACGTACCTAAAAATGCGACGTTTCCGTGGTTCAAAGGGGTTTCCGTGAGGGTCAAAAATAGAAGTTTGCAGGTGACCACAGCAAGTGCAGCGTACACTCGATTTACTATAAGCGGAGCTCTGCAAATCACAGAAGCAGGACGGACGCCGTAAGTACAATGTGAACTGTGCAAGTAGCTAGTGGTTGTAGTAGAGATATTTCGAGTGTCTAGACTATGCGTGTTATTGGCGGAGATGAAGGAGGAAAATCTTTCTTTCTTTACTCCGACCCACGTTCGGTGGTAGCAATTCCATCCATCGTCATACATAGAATAAAAATAGGGTCGCTCAGGTGGTTTGGGCATGTTGAGCGAATGAATGAGGAAAGAATGGTAAGAAAGATATATTATGCAAGTATTGATGGCGCCAGAAAGAGAGGGCGACCACGGAAGACGTGGCATGACCAGATTAACCAGATACTGGAAGATGGTCCTGTGAGAAGCCTGAACAACCGTCGAGCTTGCATGCGAAGATGTATGAATGTAGAAGAAGCGAAAGTTGTATGTCAGGACAGAAGAGTATGGCGCTCTATCCTCTCTGCCTACCCCCACGGGGAAACGGCGTGATGGTAAGTTAGTTAGATAGTTAGTTAGTCGTACAGCAGGCTTATAAATTCACAATTTTTGCATATTCAAATATCATGACTTAAAAGTGTCCTAGTAATAATGGGAAAGTTTGTGGATCCTTTCGTACGCGATTTCCCGGAAACCCAATAAAACAATTTGTAATGAAAATGAGGAAGAGAGAGCGTGATAATATTACTTAATGTAATGGCAAACATCTCTGCTCAGGCTGGAGAAATATTGCGCGACAGGGTGCCCACCCCGGCTGCTCCTAACCACCCTGTTAAGCTCGCAAACAAAGGATAAATATTTTCAAAATGTATTAAATTTCTTTGTGCATGATGCGAGTGTGGCAGAGATAGGGGACAGCCACGGAAAGCTTAGCATGACCATCTTAATCAGATACTGGAAGATGGTCATGCCAAGAGATTGCATGCGACAATATATGAATGATGAGTGGATGAGGCGAGAGCTGTGTATCAGCAGAGTACGGCGTCACTTCAATACATTAGATTAAACTCTATTAGAATAGTAAATCGCAAAAAAAGAATGAAAATAAACTGAATATAGAACTGAGGCTTAATGCTAGAAGTGGCTTTGTCAAATAGTGAATTGTTCAGGATTGTTTGTAGCAAACAAACAATAGATGTCATTAACTTTCAACACACATATCATTATCATCTGGTCGAAGAAAATATTAATTAAGAAGCCTCCTAAGATAAGGTACTCCTAAAATAATGGTCATTTAGGAGTACTTTCTGATGCCCAACATAATCTGACATAGGCACTTTATTTTATTTTTATATTTAATAGAGACACTAACAGGATAATACGTACATGATACTCAAATAATAAAACATTATAAATGAAAACTATGCCCATTATCCCAATTACAAGTGTCTTCGGCACGCTCTAGTAACATGTATTTTTGCATTTAAGTATATTTTACATTAAATATTAAGTTTATGTACATTTATGTGTATTGTATATTTAGTGTATGAATGTAGTGCGATTAGTATTTAATAAATAATTGATTTAATGGATCTATAGGTTCAGGTCATCGTTTAGAAAATGAATATTGTGTATGAGTGAGTTTTGATAAGGTATCTGCAAGAATATCAGCATCAATGTAAGGGTCAGCACAATACACATTATATGTACGACATAACCTTGTGATGGGAGAAAAGTAACCAACATTATTAGTGTGCTGGCTTATTCTACAGAACTCCGGGTTTCTTATACGGGGTTTAACATGCAAATTTATGTCAGATGAAAAATGTCTAGAATTAACCCCCATATAAATCTCTATATGATAGAGTGACGAATGAATTAATAAGAAGTGAATTTAATGCTGGCCGTTGTGTGGTTGATAGAATTAAGGAAGTGATTCTTTACTGAGATGATTTGGCCTTACGGCACGGATAAGCGAGCAAAGAATGATGACGAACGAATGAGCGAGTGTTGAAAGCAACAAGAACAGAGGGTATCCGTAAAAAACTCGGCTTGACCATATATAACCCAAATACTGATTATCTGGTCACTATTTACATGTGCTCTCATATACCTTAACACTTATTAAGCTAAAAACTTACCTGTAACGTCTTTTTTTTATATATTTATATCTGCTGAGAGTGGTTTTCCGGACTGGCGAGTTCTCTGTTCGTTTACGTTGTACAATTTTCTTTTTATTTTTCCCTCGTGGAAGTGACTAGTGCACTGTCTCTACGGTGTTATTTTGTGCTCATTTATATTTTATACACTTGGCTTTGTTTTCACCTCATTTTCTTATGACTCATATCTTCTTTGGTTTTAGGTATTAGTAATTCCTCACATATATGTATATCATATATCATGTCTCATTCTATTTCTTGTATTGTTTACTGTTGTTAACAGTAAAGCCATTTTGTGTGGACGTCTCACCGCGCCGCTTGCACTCATATGAGTTTAAGTAGCATGGAGAGGATGACCACTTTAGCATTAAAAAAATGCCGAGTCCCTCTTTACTATACCTAAACAGAATTTTCATAAAATTATAACATGTTTTAAACTTATACAAATATTTTCAGGTTTTAATTTAAATTCAGATTTTTTTCTTTCATATTTCCTCTGGCATTAATATTAGGTCCTTACATATGAAATTGGCGTTTTGCCGTACTGGCAAATTTGATCTCAAATATCTTCTCTTTGGTTAGGAATTCCAAATCCAAATTTATACAGCTATTTACTCATGTATTTGTGTTTTGAAAATTATAATTCATTTGTTTTTTCCTCAATTGTTTTTTCTTTGCGTCACTCAGTTTACAAAATGAAAAACTTGAAATATCGCGTTATTTACGAGTACGAGTTCCACCGTGGCACCAGTGCTACAGAAACGGCTCGAAGGATTAATGATGTGTATGGCGACGGTGCCGCAAAAGAAAACACAGTGCGTTTTTGGTTCCAACGTTTTCGTTCTGGAAATTTCGACCTGCAGAACAAGCCCCGTGGACGGCCGGAGACCAAAGTTGATAATGAAGAATTGAAGGCTATTGTGGAAGCGGATCCATCGCAAACCACATCCGAGTTAGCTGCAGGCTGCGGTGTTAGTGATAAAACTGTTTTAATCCACTTGAAGCAAATTGGTAAGGTGAAAAAGCTTGAAAGGTGGGTACCTCACGAATTGAGTGAAGCAAATCAACAAACGCGCGTTGACTGCTGCGTTGCATTACTCAACCGGCACAATAATGAAGGGATTTTAAATCGAATCATTACCTGTGATGAAAAGTGGATCCTGTACGATAATCGGAAGCGCTCATCGCAATGGCTGAACCCTGCCGAACCAGCCAAACCTTGCCCCAAGCGAAAATTGACTCCAAAAAAGTTACTTGTGAGCGTTTGGTGGACTAGTGCTGGTGTCGTTCACTACAGCTTTCTTAAATCTGGCCAGACGATTACGGCAGATGTCTATTGTCAGCAACTGCAAACCATGATGGAAAAGCTAGCTGCTAAACAACCGAGGCGGTTAATCGCTCTAGGCCACTGCTGCTTCATGATAACGCTAGACACACACTGCACAAAAGACGGCTACCAAATTAGAGGAGCTTCAATTGGAATGTCTAAGACATCCACCGTACTCTCCGGACCTTGCCCCAACAGATTACCATTTTTTTCGAAATTTGGATATCTTCTTGCAAAGGAAAAAATTCAACTCCGATGGGGCAGTCCAAACCGCTTTCAAAGATTTTATTGATTCCCGTCCGAATGGTTTTTTTAAAGGGATCGATGAACTACCTATGAGATGGCAAAAGTGCATAGATAGAAATGGTACATACTTTGATTAAATAAATATATTATAATAAAAAAAAATCGGCTTTATGTTCCTCCCATACTAAACGCCAATTTCATATGTAAGGACCTAATAT
>JADDOH010003250.1:0-22842 GCA_016648135.1 Agrypnia vestita | reverse complement strand
TTAAGAAAATATATTCTGAGCCCTATAATCTTATTTTATACGTACAAATGGTTCACATCTTTATTAAGTCCTATATGTACGGTATTTTTGACGAATAACGCAGGCTCGACTGTAGCATCACCGCTATCGTTGCCGCCTTCAAGTTTGCTGGCCCGGGATTAAAGTCCCATCTCCGGCAGTTTAATTTCGTTTTTTTAGAAGTGCATTCGAACGAAATTACGGACGTTACATGAAATTACTGGGGTAGATAGGCAGACAGACAGACAATAAATCATTAAAATTGGGATATTCTATATTTATATGTAGGTATTATGTTTGTATGTACAAAGCAATCAAATGTCTTTTGACCAATAAACGCCGATTTATCAATAACGAAATGAAAAAAACAATGAAACTACCTATTCGAAACAAGCTATATATTTATTTATTTTATTGTACATATAAACTAGTGAGACCTCAGATAAGATAATTTACAAGTGTTAAAAATCAAAAAGTTTCTTAAATTAAATCTAATCTTTCGCTTTATCTGAGGTTTTGTCAAAACGTTACAACAAAAACTGTAGTCACCATGCATCTACTTATAGGGTATATTTACATTCTCGATTTTTGACACGTATATTCCAAACACCACTAGCAATTTCCAATTTACTCTTACGTTAATTTACGTCTTGACTGACAACGAGTGCTGTAAAATTTTCGATTACGTGTAATTCTTTCAGTATATTAAATCTCGTGATGATACTTTGGAAAAAGGGTAGGTTCAGAAAACGACTAGAAATAAATGCAGAGTTGAAAAGGAAACAGTAATAGAGGCAGGGAAAGAAGTGAATGAAGGAATTTGTATTTTACGTAACTTAAAAAAACAAACATTTAACGATGAAGCTTGTTCAAGAGCATAACTTTTTTGACTTCTGGCAGTGAATTTTGATCGTCAAAGGATGGGAAAAATTTCGATGAAACTTTAAATAAATGTTAAATATGAATTATAATAATCTAAGAACAATTTGATACTCATTCAAAAAGTTTCGTTACAATGTCGGCTGCGCAGTACTTGAGTTTAAACAAAACTTTATCATCATCTCAACAATGAATAAATAATTTTCATCGAGAGTTAATTAATATAATAACACGAACAAATAAAAGGGCAACCTATCAAATAGACCGATGAAAGGCTTTACAAATAAACAAAATTGACAGCTTTCAACCACAAAGTAATAAAGCATTATTAACCACATATCTAATAATTTGATTTTAGTTACTTTAGTACATGTATCCAACAGACGAAATTTAGATAAATATTTTTTTAACTGATCTTAAAACCAAATTGAAGATTTTCAGATTTCAAATTGAAAGCCAGAGCGAGAAAAAATATTCTTTGTATTATATAAAATGCTTCTAAAATACACAAACATGCTTTTAAAATCAGTTATCAATTATTTTTATTTTTTTAGTAGGTAATGAATGTTTGGAACAGGTAGATGAGTTTGTATACTTGGGAAGTATGTTCGATAGAAGAGGGAATGTTGAGAAAGATATCGAAAGGAGAGTGACTGCGGGGAATAGGGTGAACTATACTTTGAACGCAATAGTTTCTAATAGAAATATGTCTACCGAGGCAAAACTAGAGGTACATAGTGGAATTCTGGAACCAACCTGATGTATGGAAGCGAAGCCTGGAGCTGGTAGAAGAGGAATGAAAGTAGATTGAATGCAGTGGAGATGAGATCCCTCAGGCGTACGTGTGACAAATCAATTTACGATAGAGTAAAGAATGCAGAAATTAGGAATGGATGTAAAGCTGATTTTATCATAATTAATAGAATGAAAAAAGGATCACTTAGATGATTTGGCCATTTTGAGCAAATTAATGAGGAAAGAATGGTAAGAAAAGTGTAATGTAAGTGTTGATAGCGCTTGAAAGAGAGGGCGACCGCGGAAGACGTGACATGACCAGATACACCAGATACTGGAAGATGGTCCCGTTAGAAGTCTCAACAACCGGCGAGCTTACATGCGAAGATGTTTGAATGTGGATGTGGCAAGAGTTGTATGTCAGGACAGAAGAATGTGGCGCTCTATCTTCTCTGCCTACCCCCACGGAGAAACGGCGTGATGGTAAGTAAGTAAGTAAGTATCAATTATTAAATTTATATTCTCTGCCAAATAATCATATTCAAATAGGTCGACCTGTATTCTCGTAATAAGGAAGTTGATATTTTTTTCTAATCCCCTCATATAATGTAATACTTTTCACTTACCTAAAAATTTAAGTGCATTAAAATAATAAGCATATTTAAATTTTTTCTGGAGGATTATTTTTTACTTAATATATTTTTAATGATTTGAAGCATGATTTTTTAACACTGTGTAATTTAAATTTATTAATCAGCTTCTAAATATAATAATTAAGTTGTCTGTGTATCTGCCTATCTGTCCGTAAATTCGTTACTTAATGAAATTAAACTTTAGATAACATTCAGGCAACACGCAACTGTGACATGCCCACCAAATTACCGTGATTTTTCACGGGCTTAGTTTTCATTATAAAAAGGATTAGATGTTACGTATGCCCGAGCATGGTACAAATTACGGACGCTACGCAAGGTTACGGACATACCAACAGACATACAGACGGACAAACAACGAAACTAGTATGTTTGATTGTGTGAAAAATTCAGAGAAACGGAATTAATTCGGGACTCAATCGACTTAAATTTTTTAATCCAGATTGCACGCAACGCTATAACGGGGGCTCGCTTAAACAGGTCCAAATATCGATCGATGTATATTAATCGGTATTAGTCCCCCTTAAAATACGGCCGTAAACGGAATTAAAATTTTATGCCCTGCCGCGAGTCGGACTTTTTATGGTTCGGAACCCGGCTGAGGGTTGGGGGGTTATTGCGGTATTAAAACTTCCCCGTCTCATCCGCAGGTGATTAGAATGTTAATTTGCTAAATAATATAAGAAATATTTCATGCTTGAGGAAACGAGGCATATTGCTTTCTTTAGTGTACAAATTTGGCGGCAGGTGTCTCTTGTCTTACCACTTTAGCTTTATTTTAGTTTTTAATTTATTTTTTGTCCTGTTTTAAACTATCCATTGTTAATTCACAAAAACATTAAAGGTGTATCGTTACATTATATGTTTTTTTTTTTTAATATGATAGAAACCTAAAAGGTTTATGGATAACATTTTTACATGATTCAATATAGGAATATAATAATAATATAATTTAGATACAGTCATTTTTTCACAGTTGGCTGAGTTTTAGCATTTTTGTCACATCTGTTTTGAATTTGTCAGTGGTCAGTTGTTTGGTCTGTTGTGGCAGGTCCTTGTATAGTTTTAATCCATTGCAAATTAGTCGGGATTATCCTGTTTTTGTTTTGGCGTGAGTTATGGATAGTTTTGAGCCATTCTAGTGTTGTGTTGGTGTTTTTCGTATATTTTGTGTAACTTTATATCTTCGTCTTGTATTTCGCAAATTGCAAGTCTGTGAATGATTTTAAGTGTTTCGATTTTTGTAATGCTTTCGATGTTTAATTGTTGTGTTATATGGTATACAGTTTCAGTTGGTGTCCGGTATTTCAGATCATAGACGTTTTTTAGTATTTTGTTTTTCTGTCGTTGGAGTCTGTTTAGGTTAGTTTTGTTTCCGGTTCCCCAGAAGGGTATAAAATATCCTATTCTACTATTGACGTATGCCTTGTACATTAGAATTTTTACGGTCTACGGTGTGATTTCGTGTATTTTGTGGAATGGGCTGGTCAGTTTAGTCAGTGAGTCAATTACTTTGTCTATTTGAAAGGTCCATTTGAGGTATCTATCTATGTTGAGTCCTAAGTATTCAATATTTTCTAGTTCAGTGAATGTTTCGTTGTGTATTTTTATATCCATTTTATGCATTTTCTGTTTGGCCTCAAAGTTAATATATTTACATTTTTTAGCATTTAAGGTTAGAAAATTTATTTGTGTCCATTCAGTTAATATATCTACGTCATTGTTGATTTGTTTTGTGGTTTCTATGTCATTATGGTTTTCGTAAAATATTCCGAAGTCGTCTGCATAGAGTATTATTTTGCCTCTGATATTTAGCTGCTCCAGGTCATTTATATATATGATATAGAATAATGGTCCTATGATTGATCCCTGTGGGACACCATAGCTGACATTCATATAGGTACTTGTGGTTTCGTGTAGTGTGGTGTATTGCTTTCTGTCCTTTAGGTAGCTATCGAAAATGTTTAAAACGTTGCCAGTGATTCTGATTTTTGCTGATTTGTTTACAGATGTACTGTGTCAAATGCTTTTTTAAAATCGAAAGAGAGTCCGGTCACGCTTTTCCCTTCGTCAATTTTTGTCTGTAAGTAATTTAATAAATGTATCATGGATGTTGTGGATCCCTTTTATTTCTTGAAAGCCGTGCTGTGTTTTCGTCAGTATGTCGAGTTTATTCAAGTGTTCGAGTACTTTTTTGTGTATTACTTTTTCAAATATTTTACTAAATACAGTGAGGTTTGCTATGGGTCTGTAGTTGCTGGCTTCGTCTTTCTTGCCACTCTTGTGTATTACCATTAAAAAAGTATTTTTTGGTGTTAAAAAACACCGAATTATCAATTGAATTGAGAATATAATCAAAATGAACGAATATATTAGGTCCTTACATATGAAATTGGCGTTTTGCCGTACTGGCAAATTTGATCTCAAATATCTTCTCTTTGGTTAGAAATTCCAAATCCAAATTTATACAGCTATTTACTCATGTATTTGTGTTTTGAAAATTATAATTCATTTGTTTTTTCCTCAATCGTTCTTTTCTTTGCGTCACTCAGTTTACAAAATGAAAAACTTAAAATATCGCGTTATTTACGAGTACGAGTTCCACCGTGGCACCAGTGCTGCAGAAACGGCTCGAAGGATTAATGATGTGTATGGCGACGGTGCCGCAAAAGAAAACACAGTGCGTTTTTAGTTCCAACGTTTTCGTTCTGGAAATTTCGACCTGCAGAACAAGCCCCGTGGACGGCCGGAGACCAAAGTTGATAATGAAGAATTGAAGGCTATTGTGGAAGCGGATCCATCGCAAACCACATCCGAGTTAGCTGCAGGCTGCGGTGTTAGTGATAAAACTGTTTTAATCCACTTGAAGCAAATTGGTAAGGTGAAAAAGCTTGAAAGGTGGGTACCTCACGAATTGAGTGAAGCAAATCAACAAACGCGCGTTGACTGCTGCGTTGCATTACTCAACCGGCACAATAATGAAGGGATTTTAAATCGAATCATTACCTGTGATGAAAAGTGGATCCTGTACGATAATCGGAAGCGCTCATCGCAATGACTGAACCCTGCCGAACCAGCCAAACCATGCCCCAAGCGAAAATTGACTCCAAAAAAGTTACTTGTGAGCGTTTGGTGGACTAGTGCTGGTGTAGTTCACTACAGCTTTCTTAAATCTGGCCAGACGATTACGGCAGATGTCTATTGTCAGCAACTGCAAACCATGATGGAAAAGCTAGCTGCTAAACAACCGAGGCTGGTTAATCGCTCTAGGCCACTGCTGCTTCATGATAACGCTAGACCACACACTGCACAACAGACGGCTACCAATTAGAGGAGCTTCAATTGGAATGTCTAAGACATCCACCGTACTCTCCGGACCTTGCCCCAACAGATTACCATTTTTTTCGAAATTTGGATAACTTCTTGCAAAGGAAAAAATTCAACTCCGATGGGGCAGTCCAAACCGCCTTCAAAGATTTTATTGATTCCCGTCCGAATGGTTTCTTTAGTAAAGGGATCGATGAACTACCTATGAGATGGCAAAAGTGCATAGATAGCAATGGTACATACTTTGATTAAATAAATATATTATAATAAAAAAAATCGGCTTTATGTTCCTCCCATACTAAACGCCAATTTCATATGTAAGGACCTAATATTAATATTATCAAAGGCTTTGTTCAATCGCGGAATAGTCCACAGCTAGTAATCAACCATAATAATTCCTGTCCGTCCATCCGTCGGTCCCCGTTACTTTGTCTAACTTCTGTTATTTCGTTCGAATTTATGGCTAAAAAAACAAATTAAACGGCCGGAGATGGGGCTTGAACCCTGAACCCCGAACCCGAACCGGCCGTTCAGCGCATGTTGCTACGGCCGCCTCTTTGTGGAGCGCCTGTAATGAATGAGCGCCTGCAAAAGATGCTATAAATGTATACTAGGGCTTAGCAAAGACGCGAACCAATGTTGTGTCATTTTTGATGGGTTGCAGCTTGTTCCGTGTAGTCTTTTGCCGAAAATAAATACGTGCTATTAAAAAAGTTGTATTATTGGCAAGAATATGTTTTGTATTCTAGTACAAAATTTTATTTGCAATTACTTCGTGTTGAATAATAGGTAATGTTTTTATTTTTAATATAATGAAAAATTATTTTTTGATATGTACTATCCTTCTTTTTAGTTCCTTTTAAATATTTATTTAGGAAATATTTCAAAGGAACACATTTTAACATCTAGTATACAGTATAAAAAAAATGTCTTACAGGAATTATCCAATTTCATAATAAACTCTTAAAGGTTTTGTTGGCAAATTTATTCATAGTTTTTTTAAATTTATAATTTAAAGCTCTTGATTTGAGGTGGAATTCCATTTAATTTTTTAACCTATCATGACCATCTTCAGACTAGTATATTATTCTCTTAAGCTAGGGAATTAAAACAATGTTAGTACGGGGTTTTAAAAAGTGGGCCTTTTTTGCAGTGAACGTTTATTCTGTGCTGTTTTATATAATCCCAAGAGGATGATGATGATTTGATTCAATATTGGAGTATTTCTTCCCTTATTTGTTTAAGAAGGTTTTTTAAGGTATTTATACAACTTAAAAAAAATAAACCTTAAATTTGACGGTACCGGTCTTAACCTGTCCTGGCTGAAACCGTTATACGGTTTATAACTAACTAACCATCACGCCGTTTCCCCGCAGAGGTAGGCAGAGTGGATTGAACGCCACACTCTTCTATCCCGGCAGAACACTTTTGCTTCGGCCACATTCATACATCTTCTCATACAAGTTATACTGTTGCAGCGTTTAACGGGGCCATCCTCAAACACATGTTATATCTGGTCGTGCCAGGTCTTTCGCGGACGCCCTCTATTCCTGTTGCCTTCAACGCTCGCCTCATACATTTTCTTAACGTTCATACGTTCCACATGACCAAGCCATCTCAGCAACGCATTCTTTATTCTATCTACCACACTGTCGCGTCCAATTTATTCATTCTTTACTCTGTCGACCAAAGATTTCCACACAAGCGTCAATTATTATTTATATTTAATCGATAAATAGTATAAAAAAGTTAAAAATTATATTAATTAAATCAATAGTAATTTTCATGTCTGATTTATACCAAAGTTCGTACGGAGGTGTAGAATAACACGATACAGTGATATTATATTGTGGCTGAACGTTCTCCCAAACCTATTACACCCGTTGAGTCCCATTGTTATTGAAGATGAGGAATAGGTGTCTCTGACACGTTTCACCGTACACACATCCATAGACAAACACGACATTTCTCATACCTGAGCGGGACGTGTGATCGATGCCGCCTGATTGAATCCGGGAGCGTCCGCACCCAGCTTAACGTAAACGCTACGTAATGATTGTTGGCGCAACCTTTGTTTTCCGTTAACGTAGGATCTTTGATTGTCCGAGTCACGCGCCGAAATGTGAAGCTGAGCCTTCTTTTGTAGGCTTTCTTCGCGACAGGGTTGTCGGAAAACATCTTCGCAAAAATGTTTGTCGACTCGAATAACGAACGACGAAAGGTATCAAATGATTTATGTTAGAATTTGACTATATACAGGGTTATTTGTAAAAGATTAATAACTTCGCAGGATACTATTCATGCCTTGATTATGAGCCGAAAATGTTCAAGCTATTATGACCTAATATCAATAGTTAAGGAGATATGCGACATCAAAGTTTGCTTTTTTTTTTCAATGTTTCTAACTTATTTTTTGTAAAATGTTGGACTATCATTACAGTAACTCATATCGATTACGAAAAATTCATTCGTTTCGATACAAGTTAAATAAAATGATAAAAACCCTGAAAAAATTCTAATTGGAATTCGAAGGTTTTTATTTTTTTTATTTGACTTGTATTAAAGGGAATGAATTTTACATTTTCGATATAAGTTACTGTAATTAGAGTCCAACGTTTTACAAAAAATAAGTCAGAAATATTGGAAAAAAAATGCAAACTAACTAACTAACTATTGATATTAGGTCATAATAGCTTGAACATTTTCGACTCACAATCAAGGCAGGAATATAGTCCTGCGAGGTTATTACTGTTTTACAAATAACCCTTTATAAGACTACCAAAGAAAAAGAAAAACACCTCACAAAACTGTATGATGTATAATGGTATTAAAATCTTCGATAGCCTGCCAAAGGAAATTCAAAACATGGAGAATATAAGGAGGTTTAAACTGGAGTGCAAAAATTTTATTTTAAAATCTTTTAAATTACATGGAATGCAATATGTTTTAGTGAAATCATATATTAGCCCACACAACATTATGTGTGGAGCTAAATAGCTAAGATTACTAAAATAAATAAACATCATACAAAACAGGAAATAAATAAATCACATTACATATTGGTGTTTCATAGTCTGCTCATATATCACACCATCTTCAAATCCACTGGCTTAAATGTCCAGAGAGAATTGAATTTAAGTTGTGTCTTACAATATTCAAGGCTATTCACAGCACGGCCCTTCAATACATTACCGACTTCTGCTTTCCATTTTCTGAAAATAATAGACAGTTAACACTTTGCTCGGTATCAAATTCAATACATGTATTGAAATTCAATACACGATTTTACAAATTGAAGTATATCGCGTTGGTGACCTAACTTCGGTGACCGTGCTTTCGCGGCGGCTGTACTAAAGTTATGGAATAAACTACCAAAAAACTGAGATAGACAGCTTTAGTTCCAAAAAATAACGAACGATGTACCTACTAATTTATACAATCATAGAAAAACTTCCTGGCGCTCTTAACTACAATTATAACCTTAAATGTCATTTTTTGTATGTTAACTTATGTAAATAATGTAAATAAGTTATAAATTCTAATTAATTAAGAACTTTTTGTAACCACTTGGAGTAACTGTACGTCTACCGGTTTCGATATCACAGTATCTTCATCAAGATGGAGGCATACAACTATCCATTACTTACTTTAGTAAACAAATTATTTTTTGAACGGGGGCATGGCTACAGTTATGGTGTGGGTAATTGTCGAGCATGGGAATATATCAAATAATGGAGAATTAGTGTGCGTCCATCGTGACAAAGATACAGGATATCAAAACCGATTCAAGTAAAGTTACTCCGAATGGTTCATACAAAGTTCTCAATTAATTAAAATAAATAACAACCACAAAATTAACGCTATGGGCATAAAAAAGTAAATAAGTTTATTAGCCTATTAGTTTTTTTATAAAATATTTTTTATGTGTAAGATGCCCTTGAGGTGAGTTTTTACGGAATCAGCGCTATAAAAATTATTCAAATTATATTTGAATATTTTCAAATTATTTTTGAATATTTTACAAATAAAAGAATATATAGTTTTTTTATTTAATGCAAAAAAAATACATTTTGGATATTCACTGTTGATTACTTTTTGATACATATTGGATATTTAGTATTTATTGTAATTTTTTACGCTTGAGCAAAATTATTTAACCAACTAGTTTCAACCAACCAAAGATGATGAAATATGATGAATATGAAAATGTAAGGTTTATATATCTCATAAATAATGTTGGTCTTAAATTTGATTATTATGAAATGTTAGTGCATGTTGAGGGAATGAATGAGGAAATAATATATGACGCAAGTTTTGACGGGACCAGAAAGAGAAAACGACCGCGGAAGATGACCAGATTAACCAGATATCCAGTATCTATCTGGTCTTGTTAAGAGCCACAACAATCGTCAAGCTTATATGTAAAGATGTATGAATGTGGATGAGGTGAGAGTTGTGGGACAGGGCAGAAGAGTGTGGCGCTCGTTTCTCTCTGCCTACCCCCGCAGATAACGGGGAGATGGTGGTTTGAATTTTTTTTTCTAAAATAGGAAGAATAAACCTGTGATATTTAATGTATAATTTATATGAATCTCAACGAAATACTTAAATAATATCTTTTCTAAACAATACAAATGTTTTTTTATTTTTATTTCAAATCTATTGATTATAAAACGGATAATATGAAACTTCTTCTTCAAATATAGCAAAATTATTTTGTGGTGACATAATTATAATTAATATAAAATAACTTCGTAAACACCACTTTTTTATTGAAATAAATTCAACATGTTTCGAAAACAATGGCTTCAGGAAACAAAGTTATTTTAAATTAATGACAATATGAAACGTTATTATTTCAAAAATAAATATTTTTTAAGTCATTCAGTTGTCAGAAAAATAAATTATCAAATAGGCTACAAAATATACAAATAAGTACAATATTATGAAGGCAGGTGAGTTTTACCCTTACAGTATACGTTGCACCACGCACAACCCTTGCGTAACGAACTTTGAAAATAGGGGTTGTTACTGTGATCGGACACGACAGATTAAGGGCGCTGAGAGGCTGTATCGAGGGTTCTTCGATGGAACTGTCGATAAAAAACACCCCCACTTAGTGGTTAGTTCGTAGAAGCTTTTTATACAACGGTGAGGGTGTGTTATTAAGTTTTTTTTATGATTATGGACTGTATGCTTCTATATTCTCAAAGTAAACTTGTAAAGCTATGAGACTTTCGTGGTTACTATACAAGTAAAGTGCTCGAAAGATTTCAAGTTTTTATTATTATTTATTTTAAATTTATGCACGTGAACGGTTTTGTTATTTTTTAATTATAATTAACAGTAAATAATTATAATTATAAATAAAAAACAAAATAAATAACAGTTATAACTGTAATCTACTTAATGTCACGTCATTGTTATAATTAGCGAATATCATCTACTCTATTGTGTCTAAGAAATCCACTATCATCTTCTTAATATCGCTCTATACGTCTGCTCTTGCAGGCCTAACAACGAATAAGAAAGTCAATTTTATTTTTATATTAATAAAAATAAAATAATTTTTGTAAAACTACTATTTATTGAATAATAAATATGTTTCGGAGCTTATCCTTTTATGTGTATACAATATATACTAAAAGTTATAAGTAGAAAAAAAGACACGAAAATAAAATATATTACTACTTAGGAATAAGTGTGAAAATAGATATAATGGGTTAACTATTTGTCAATTTTAATATATTTCCGGTATAATATTTTACACTGTTATACTACCTCTGAGATATTATAAATAATCACGTTATTTCAAATATGAGGTATATATTTGAATTTAATGAAATATGTGAACTTAATTTTAAAAATTTAAAGTTGCTGAATAAAAACATATGTTGTTTCATGGCATAATTATACGCAAATGACACCCTGCACATTTGCATTACACAACTGTTTTCATTTATTTGCAATGAGAAATGTGAGAAAGAAGCAGTTGTACGTAATATTTCATGACACCGTCTCTTTGATAAAAGCACTTTTTATGTTGTAAAATGCGACGCGTTCCTCGAGTGCAGTATCGTTATATTCTCTATTTGCAAGCAATTTATACGTCACACCTATATTTTTTAAATATTAAATATCAAAATAAAAAACACGTCAAAAATATGAAAACTTGTGTAGGGGAGAGGGGCATTGCGGAGTATCATAGTGTAAATTTCACCAACCCTTATTTTTGTAAAATTTTGTAAATTAAATGCTGCTTTTTGGCCTTAATTTAAAAATTAATATATTAATGCGTCATCTGTTATAAGAGAAATATAAATATTACACTATTAAATCAGAGAGAAAAAATAAAATATTGCTTTGATTTATCTCACATATGGACTTGTACATCCATGCTATTTAACTACTAACCTTGCAAAAGAATTCCTGCTTTGATTTCGAGTCGAAAATGTTCAAGCAATCATGACCTTATATCGATAGTTATGGAGATATGCAATATCAAATTTTTCTTTTTTTTATAAATATCGCTCTATAAATCAGAGGAAAATTAAATATCGCTTAGATTTATCTCATCTATATTACTCCATATGGACTCGTACATCCGTATTATTTATCTAATAACCTTAAAGGTGGATTTCTACTTTGATAATGAGTCGAAAATGTTCGAGCAACTATGACCTAATATCAATAGTTATGGTGATATGCAATATCAAATTTTGCTTTTTTTCTCAATATTTCGGACTTATTTTTTGCAAAAAGTTGAACTATCAAAGCATTAATTATTTTTCTTTAATACTGATAAATTACTCCTAACGTTTTAGGATTATTGATCTAATTTATAGTTATAAGAAATGCAAAAATAAAAACACCGGTATACAAGATTATCGAAATGACAGGTATATATTTTTTTCTTACAAGCTTACATTTAACACATGTAGATGGCGTTGTGGTAGCATAAGTTGGTTTGCGATTAACTTATTTTAACATCTTCCCTTAAACGCAAACCCATAGCTCTCGAAAATTTTTCAATCTTCATCTGTGAAGAGGATTTGGTCAGGACGTCAGCCATCACACTCTCTGTACCAACACATTTAATTCTATCTCATTCTTGGCAATTTTCTCTCGTAGAAAATGGTACCTGATATCTATACGCTTGCTGCGCGCACAGTAAGATTCTGTAATTGCAAATTTAATGGCACTTTGATTATTACAATATACAGTGGGTGTACTTCCAATATCATGGTGCAGTTCAGACTCCAAATATCGAAGCCACATTGCTTCTTGTGTAGCGAAGGGAAAAACTTCATTTCAAAATGAAGACTACAACACACACACACGTTCATCAGTTTGAAGACTAAAACTACTTGAAGTGAAGTAATTGTAGTACTACAAAATGAAGTGAAGTAAATGAAGTGAAGTGATAAAATGAAGTAATTGTAGTATTAATGAAGTGAAGTAATGAAATGAAGTACTGAAGTAATGTAGCACTAGTGAGGTGATTTTGGCGAGCTAAAAAAAAAAAAAAGGTCAACGAGAAAAATATTTAAGACAAATGACGATATTTTCTCCAAAGTAACATTTGGCGACCTAAAAAAAAGGTCGCCAGCCAGATTTCTTCATTCGATTCCAACAAATTTTCAAACCATGGGGGGGGAGGGGTTGTTACAGTTTCCAGAGATTTCTTCATTTATCTACATCAGCTTCCCATTTCACGTAAACAATGCACTATTTTAAGTATATTTCTCATACTTTCGATAACATTGAAGTGTGTGTACTTTGTAGTGTTCGCTTTAAAATGAAGTGTACTATTTGAAGTTTATACTTTCAATAACTTTGGTGTTTGTAGTTTGTAGTGTGCACTACACTTCAAATCGTGCGAAGTGTGCACTTCAATGTAATGTAGTACTACATTGTAGTAGTGAGTACAGAGCGGACCCATCACTATTCTTGTGTAGCAATTGCAAGTGAAATATATTCTGCTTCCATAGTTGATAAGGCAACTGTACTCTGATATTTAGAACACCATGAAATAGTTGTACCCTGAAACATAAAAATGTAACAGAACAAGACCTACCACTATTAATATCTGAAGCCCAATCAGAATCACAGTAGCCAAACACCTTTTACAACTTTTTTACAACTATACAACTCAAACAAAATGATAAAAACTTTAAAAAAAAATATTTTTTCAATTTTTGCATGGTAAACATATTCAATACCTTCATTGCATGTGTAATCTATTCATCGACGAGTTTTTTGTACAATTTATATTTCCAAGTTTGCAATGTAATGTTGAATTTTGCCTGGTAGGCCTAGCAGGAACATAATATATTAAAAATGAATTTACTTCCTGAAAATCTAACAAGCCACTTACAATTTGAAAAAGATAAACAAAGTCGAAAAAATTTCAGATAATGTAGAATATTTTAATTTATATATTTGAAAAAATGACATTAAAAATGTTGCACAATATTTAAAAATTGTTCAAGTTTTATATTTTCTTCCTAAAATATTTTTTTTTTACCTAGAAGCCAGTAACGCAAATGAGTTTTATTTCGTTTATATTAACGCTCCATATATCCGTATTTCAATTACATAAAGATTTTCATTATAATTATTTTAAAGACGTGCTTGTCAATTTAAATACCATTTTACATGAAAATTATTTTAACGCTTTGATAGCAAGGATATGTTTTAAATTATCTGATATTCATTTATTAAAATATCATTCTGCAATCGTTATATATTTAAAGAATAATTCAATGAAATTTAGATTTTAATTATTGCTAGATTTTACGTTGTAAAGACTATTCATGATGATCACTAAATTAGGTGAAATACATAAACAACGTTATTCTTATGTGAATATAATTATAATTTTACAAATTACTTCTCGAGTTTCGAGAGAATCAGAATCTTTGAATGACACATGCATGAAATGTTTACATTAAGAAGTACAAAAAATACAAATTTAACAGGAAATAGTTTCACAAATCAACTATCCATATTATACGATCCCGGATAATTTTATATGTGGCTTTATTTGCAGTTTTATTCAAATTGTTACGAGATGCTAAAAACAATTTGTCGAAGAAGCTAAGAAGAACGCAATGTCCGGACCTCTAGTAATATGTCACTTGAAACAGCACTATCGCAGGATCTAACAACGTATAAAAATACAGGAATAACAGAGAAGCGACGAGGATCTTCTCCTAAACAGTAGAATAATCTAGAAGGTACGAAAATACCAGCATTTAGATATTAATACGGAACCACGCTGCGGCCGGAGTTCAGTAATCGTGTTTGACAGTTTGTTCAGTGCAAAGTCGGGCGCGAGCCACGAGACGATGCCCAGGGTAGTCAGTGGTGGATTGTGAAGCGACAGATATCAAGCGAAGTGCCAAGGTAGCATTGAAAATAAGCGATAAATACTACGCGCGGGAAGTGAATGTTCTACAAGTGATAAATACGTATTACCCAGCGATAATAAAGTGTTCATCTACGAGTAATATATTGCAAAATAGTTGTTGACGCATCTTAGGGTAAATGCCTGTTGAGACGCAATTCCAACATACCACTTCCTAACTCTACGTCCATCTCTCTTGTCCGCTCCTGTTCCCATCACTCCGTCCCCCTCTGGCCTGCCGAACCGGGCGAAACACGATGCGCTGGACAGGGCCGGAGTGAGTCTATATTCAGTTATCTGTTAAACACGTTGACGGTCGAATCTTTTGCCGCTTGACATCCTGTGCTTGTGATACGTCGTCGCAAAGGCCGTGCTATTCAACATATCAAGTGCGTGATTCCAATCAACATCCGGAGACAGTTATCGCTTCTCCGAAGCCCGTCGCGACTGTGCAAAGGACGCCCAACTCAACGAGAACAAAAGGTAGGCCTTTCTTTAATCCTTCCGAAACTTTCTCCCGTTCGAGCTGCGTCTCAATTATAAATAGAACCAGTTGATACTGTCCCTAAATTATTGCAATTTAAATAAAAGCGTTAGGTTTAATACTTCTTAAGTGACTTTGTACATAGAATGGTAAATTAAGAATGTTTTTAGGTTTTCACGGCCACTCAGAATCTTCAAGTTTGTGTTTACTGGGGTATTATGCCGTGTTGTTACGACCTTTCGGGCCGACGTTTCGGATCCCATTGCAGGGTTGCGTACAATTTCCAAAAGGCTCAACGAGCACAAACGGGCGTGCAAACTCGGTCATCCAGAAAAATCAGCACTGGCTGAGCATTTTCTGGATACCGGCCATCATTTTGCATTCGAACCGAAAATCCTTGGAAAGCCTAAGAGTCACCATGCGCGTCTTATCGAGGACACACTAGAAATCTACAAGCACCCGATAAATATTAATAGAGATGATGGTCTCAAATTAAAAACATCTTGGTATCCGGCGCTTCAAAGTCATTCTCGTCGCAGACTCCACAGAGATAGAGAGACAACAGATGAATCATACACACAACACATAACAACACATCATGACTTCGGCACGGTATTGCAAGCCGATACTTGACCACAACACCAGCACTCACAACCACACATCAGCCCTGATGATGGACCTTGCAACGGGATTCAAATCGTCGGCCCGAAAGGTCGTAAAAATACGTCATAATACCCCAGTATACACAAACTTGAAGAATGGTAAATTAATCACTATTTAATAAATCGCTAGTTTATTTCTGTGTTTTAATTTTTGTGACAGAATGTATTTTCTGTTTTGCATTCGAGTACTGACGAGGGGCTTTATGAGACAGCTTGCGAGGAGTTGCTGGTGGTGGTGTGTTCACATAAATCTCTGCGTGTCCTCCACTGTCTGCCTCTGTAACAAATTGGCGCAAGTGGCGTGTGTATGTGCTGCAGAGTAATCGAAAAAACCGTTCGCTTCCGACTGACGGTGATAATATATTCATGAAAAAAAGGATTAATTTATTTATTGTCGCAATTTCTTCCCTCGGTTGAAAGCCTTTGTTTGATAGACGCAACCCTTTCGCGTTCACCCAGGGCTTGGATAATCGAGTTAAAAATATATGTTTTCGAGCGATTTATTTTTTCCCGGTTTTCGCGAAACTAACCTAACCTTCACAAGTCCAGGACTTCCCTAAAAAGACTTCCTTACATGTTTTCCATATATAAATAACTTTTTCTCTATGATACTTGTAATATTCACTTTATTCATATTCAATAATATTATCATATTAAACATTCCATCATATTCCCTATAATATAAGCAAATAGGTAGAGTTTATGGGAAGAGTATTTAGAAGCCAAATTAAAATTAGAAGTTTTTATTATACAGACACCATTTGAAACATGTAGGCGATATTACACTACATCGCTGCCCATACTCAAAGATTTGACTTCCTTTTGCCACTGCCACTTTTGACACTGCTCGTATTTTGAAATGTATATATTTTTTTAAATTTGTTTTGTGGCTGCAATGTATTATCTTAACCTTCCAGTGGTCGCACCCTTGCGCCGAACTAAGCAGTCGCGCGAGGTCTGTGATTCCACAACTTTACATGTCTACTTTGAGAAGATGAATGAATACTTCATGACATTGTATAGCACACAATGAAAAAATGTATATTTTTTACTCTATAAACAATAAATATTATTTATTCACTTTTTTTCTTAATAGTTAAACAGTCTTATGAAACTCAAATTTTTACTTATATGACACAAAACAATGTTATAAATCAACATAATAACAAAATAAAATGAATTTTTCTTTTCTAGTATTAATCATTAATAGGCTTAGTATAATTATCATAGAGATCAAGCAACTTTATCAACAATAGCACCATGTTATAGGAACTCACATATTTTTTTTTACGTTTTCTTCATGAAATTCTACGTTTAAAAATTGAGAATATGATGACAAAAACACGTTATCATCGTCACTGTCACTAAGTTCACTATCCGATTGAATACACTTTTCCTGTGCTACCGAGTATTGAATCAGGTTAACCTCTTCGTTTGACACATCATCATAGATTTAACCTTCTACTACCGCGTCTTCTAGCATGCAAGATACTGGCCATTTGAAGTCTTCGTAATTCATTTTCTACAAAAAAAAGTGTAACATATAAATAAATATACATACAAGATATATTATACGTAAAAAAATTATATTTTAAGTAATAAAATTCAAATAATATGAAATACTAACCCAGGTTTCAATTTCTCTTCAATGAATTTTCTAGTACTAACCAGTCGCCCGTGGAATCTGGAACCGCAAACACAAATAAAGAAGCACGTGCGCTTGCGACGAATATATATCGAGGATATCACGGAAACTCAACCGTATTTTATTCATAGTTTGTGTAAAATTATAAAAATAAGTTCGCTGCGGACTCAGAGACCGCGCGCGACCGCTGGAAGGTTAACTTAAAATTGACCTTTTCCAAGCTACCAAATCAATCATGCTAAAACAAAAACAGAACAGACGTGACTCACCTGCAATGTATTGAAACTATATAATAACTTACCTTAACTGACAAGATGACAAAATTGTCACAAATTTGAAAAATAAGTGATAAATATACTAAGAACTACATAAACAAATAATTGGTATCTGTTTTCCATTTTTCCTGTTTTCCATGTTTTTCATCCATCCAAAATATTTATTGGTGTGTGAAAATGAAATTTAAGTGTTTGTCGAACCCTCTCTAATATCTTTTTTAGATAAAATAAAAATCTAAATTAATACCTTAATATTACGGGATGAAAAGTAATCAGTGTGAGAATTCGGAAAAAAAACTAACCCATAAAAACCAAGTTTTTGTTATACTCCCTTTCTCATTTATTAGTTGAAACAGATTTTGCGTTTCCTCCACGCATCGGGTTCGAGTCGAACAACGCCAGGAAAAGGAGGAATAAAAACCGTTAAAATTTCGAAAAATCCAAAATTACACTATAATAATTAAAAAAATTAAAATTAAAATTTGTGAGATCATTTTTATTATCACCACAAATCTGCCTGCAAAGTTTCAGCTCGATTGGATCACGGGAAAAGGGTTAAAAATCGATCCAAAGTTTTTTCGGCAGACAACTGACAAGCAGACAAGCCGACAAGCAGACGGTACGAGTTAAAAAAAAGGGAGTAAAAATAAAACAAGATCTTATAATATTCTATGAGTTTTTTTATGGAAGGTTAATTGAAAAACATTAATTACCTCGCAGGAATATATTTCTGCTTTAATTATCGGTCGAAAATGTTTAAGCAACCATTACCTAATTTAAATAGTTATGGAGTTATGCAATGTCTAAATTTGCATTTTTTTTTCAATATTTCTGATTTATTTTTTGTAAAACGTTGACTATAAAATATTCCAATTGGAATTTCTGCAGGGTTTTTATCATTTATTTAACTTGTATTGAAACGAATGAATTTTTCGTAATTGATATAAGTTACTGTAATGATGATTCAACGTTTTATAAAAATAAGTAAGAAATATTGAAAAGTAAATGCAAACTTCGAGATTGCATAACTCCATAACTATTGAAATCATGTCGTGGTTGCTTACACGTTTTCGACTCATTATTAAGGCAGGAATATAAAACTGCGAGGTTATTCATGTATTCCAAATAAGATAAGAATGATCTTACAAATTTTTGTTTAAAAAAATTAATTATAGTATGATTTTAGATTTTTCGAAATTTTAACGGTTTTTTCAAATTGGAAACCATACGAATAAGAAAGAAGCCCGACGCGTGGAGAATAGGCGAAACCTGTTTCAACTAGTCTGACTCGAGCCATGGGTCCGATCAGACGGTTTCTCGACGCCGTGCCCCCCTATACCAATTATTACGTTTTCAATATTCAATGAGTTTTAAGGATAATAATATATATGGAATAGATTTCCCACATGACCTTAAAGCAAGAGGAATATGTTGATATCAAATTGGAAACAATACAAATGAGAAAGGGAATATAACAAAAATTTGGTTTTTATGGGTTAGTTTATTAGATATTTTTTTGTAAATGTGCTCTTAAAACTAAAGTGCTCTTTTGAGGAAAATTCTAGACAGATTAAGAAAAAAACATGTCTTGGGATTTCTCAAAATATTTTACTACACATAGCAGGACCGAAGCTTTATGTTTCTATGTCACTTACCCCTCCTACGAAGTACGTAATAAAATAAAGATTATATTTTATTTGGAGTCCATTTTGGGGGTAAAGTAATCGAATTTAAAGAGAGTTGTTACAAGTCCGTGTACAGAATTTGTTCTAAGTAGATGTTGAAACGAATTTATTTAAAATATATAATGTTTACCTGCGTACATATTTATGATACGTTTATAGTTATGATAGTTTTCTGAGACATTTCGCCGTGTGTACATGGCACATTTCTGGCCGACACTTCAGTTCCCGTTGTAGGATCCACCATCGGTGGTTATGACTTATTATGAGTATTGATGTTGTGGTTATATGTATATCTAAAATTAACTGAATCTGAATTGTAAATATGTACGAGAAATATTGAGTGTTATGAGGAAGAGGTAATTAAGGTAGGTAAGAGGTAAGAGGAATTAGGTAAAAAAAGACGTGTGGAAGTGAAGATGTTGAATATGACAATAAAAAAGAAACCATGCATTATGTGAGGTATAAAAGCAAAGTCAAACAATATCCAAATATTTTTAAAAATTTTTGATTCCGCCTTCGAGGATTACTTATTTGGAATGTAAATTATATTTTATTTAGATATTGCTACCTTTGCTTTTATACCTCAAATAATATGAATATTCTTCGTATAATATTATCATTATTTATTATTATCATTATCTATTTTACGAGAAATGAGGGAGAGGAACCAAGCAATAGTTATGTGTAATACTCTATGTGTCAGAATCTGCGATTTCTTTCAAATCCGAGTCATTTTTTTTATATTATGAATTTCAAAGTTTGAGCTATTGCTTTCCACTCTATATTATTACTTTATTTTTTTTTGAATTTCTATTACATTATGTTTTCCTTACGCTTCTGCTTGTTATTTACTTTTTACTTTATATTATATTTATCTTTATATATTTGTATCTGTATTTTAAGTATCTTCTTTCCACTTTATGTCATTATTATGTTTATATGTTATTATTTTTTTCTTTGAACTATATAATCTATTAATGTACACTTTACCTATCTGTTGTAAAAGCTCTACAGGGCGTTAATTAATAAAAAAAAAATTTAAAAAATCTGGTTGGAGTGTTCACCCCCCCATTGAGCCTCCAGGACGAACATGTAATACTATTTATAAAATAAAACCATACATTCATTTTATTCAGAGCAATATAAAGTATTTTAGGACGACCTTACTTACAATGCTAAAAGTACTACGCCTTAACTTAAAGATGTATTATCGATGTCCCATAGAGATATCTAAAATATATTTTTATATGAGAAAGTAGGTATGGAAGGCTCGATTAATGATGTCCCCTGAAGATAAGTATTTTGTTCTTGAAAAAATTTGATATACTCAAAATCATCTGAATACGTCGTAGCTTATTTTTGTATGTACCTATTTTTGTGAGAAATATGTGATAATTGATCACAAAATAAACCCGTCAAAACAACCATGTTATTTTGCAGTACATATTTAATTGTTGCAGCCTGCAATGCACCGCCGCTGTATGCACCAGAGGCGTATTTGGGTATGGCGGAGAGTACCAACGGAGCTGGCGCCACAGAAACCCAAAACTGCGACAGGATGACAAAGCGTAGCTTGATTGCTGTCACCACAAAGGGCTAGAGGTCTGCCCACAATCAAAAAGATAGGACCCGTATTTTGATAAAACTGCATTCGATTTATAAATGAAGACCCCATGGCAAGAAGTTGTTAACTAACATTTTTGTCAAAAATGAGTTAATAAGCCGTTTAAACTAAATATTAAAACGCTCTTTCCATTGGAAATATGTTCAGAACTTAAAAAAATTAGAACATGTTCAAATCATAGAGATAAACATGTTAACTACACTTTTTCATAAAAATCAAATCAGTTACTAATGGGAAGAACATGTTATCTTCAATAATAACAACCTCTATATCTGGCAACAATATCTGGCAGTACTGTTATATATTTGTTTTTATTTGAAGACTATTGTAATATACACTCACATATTATTTTTCAATAATTTTAAATGGAACTTACCATGTTTTGTATTATTAATTAATATTCCAGGTATTTTGTAATTTTGGATAATGGATGGTAAAAACGAATGTTCGTGTTTTATCAATTTTAAAAAAGAGTTATTCTATCAAAAACTGTTCCAGAGGCGAAAAAAATGGTTGTTAAGTACATTTTTTAAGGAAAATTAGTATATGTTTATTTCTTTGTGAATAAATTCGTTTTTTTTTACTTTGTATATACATTTTTGATATTTTGGTGACATAAATAAATAAAAAATGATCTTGAATTAGTAATAAAATAGATTTTTGAAATGCGAAATGCAAATCTCTAATTATCTCAATGCTAAATGACTTGAATGTTAGTTAACAACTTCTTGCCATGGGGTCTTCAAATTCTCTAAAGATTTCTCTAGACTGCTTTGAATTAAAAAAAATCAATTTTTCTTGATTTGTGCGATATAACCGAAAATTTATTAATATCAGTGAGATAATTACAAAAAACCTCTCCCAACTCAAGGAAATTTCTCTAAAATCTATTAATCCTACATTATACTGGAAATAAGTTTTTAAAATCAATTTCTTAGCCAGTTTTCCTTTTATATATCTGTATAAGTAAATACTTGACTTTTAAGTATGCATATTTGTGTGTTTGCTACCAAATAGTGATAGTTTGATGGTTAGTTAGCTACATTCCAAAAGGGATATTATTATAGCTGCCAAATTTCAGTATTTAATTCTCAAAGTATTATGAGCGACAGAAAATACGTGCTTTTATCGAATTGATAGAAGTTTGATATACCATGTAGCAAAAATTGATGCACAGGTTTTTCTTACATAGCAGTGAATCGAAAAGATGAGCTAACAAGAACATAATCTAAAGACAAATTTTAAAGAAATATCCGAAAAAAGAATTATTTTTATCCTTGTATTTGAACAGGCGTTTAAATTTAAAATCTTTACTTTTAAATTGCATTGAAGTAAATTTATATTCCATAGTCTAGGTTTTTAATTGCACCTCGAAACCTGTACTATAAAGGTCATATTAGTCTCGTGGTGTATTCCGGTAAGCAACGGTGCTCGATTTAAGGGTAG
>JADDOH010003249.1:0-22944 GCA_016648135.1 Agrypnia vestita | reverse complement strand
AGAATGATTGGTGTTAATTATATGATTGGCAAATTCGGAGAAATTGTTATTTTTTAAGCAGCGGCGATGTTCTTTTATGCGTGTATTTAAGTTTCTAGTGGTTTGGCCTATATACTTTTTGTCACAATCTCCGCAAGTTATTTCATATATCCCACTTTTTTCTAACATACCTATTTTTGTTTTTGAATTTAGAAGAATTTTACCAATATTATTGTTTGTGTAATAAGCTGGTCTAATATGAGTAGGGAAGCAATTTGTAATTTTATTAGAAATCGGACCATTATAAAGAATTTTTCGCGAAATTAAAATTACTCCACTCGGTTCCTCATAGACGATGGATAATGAATAGTTTGGAAACCGTTGAAATCCTAAAAAAATTAAATTCTGGAAACACATTAATAAATAATATCACATTTCAGTCCAGTTCACCACTCCTAGAGCTGTTCGGCGAAAAAAATACCCTTCCCTGCCGCGCGCCCCCCTTACCCCCCTGACCTACCCAATTAGATTGATAAATTTTGTATTTAAGTTAGTTGTTATCTATACCTGATGATGAGAGGGACTGCTCCTCTCGAAACTATAGTTGTAATTTGATAACTCATATTGTGTGTGTATTACAAAGTATAATAAAACATATTTGAAATTATAATGTTGCACCACGAAGTATCTGCCAAATCTTTCAATGATATTAAACATAATCAATTATTTATACACTTTATCAATATGAAATTTTCACATGGAAGCCATAACTTGAATGAAAAAATGAATAAATTTAAATACCTGATACAAGAACATAATGTCGGCTGTATGTATGTCAATTCACCCCTGCTCCATCCTGTAACCCGCCATCCTGACTATAATTTATGAGGACCTCGGCCCAGGAGTGCCTCTAATGATTGCCAGTAGTACATCTGTAGGCAGCCCCTAATGAGAAGGCTGTGTTAAGCAGCAATTAAACACACTCACTCTGAGGGTAGCTACCCCTCATAAAAACGCCCCGACACAACCCCGATTCTTATTTATATTCGTTATCTTTTGTCTGCGGTGCGGATCAACCAATTAATTGGTGTAATTAGGGGATGAAAACGTGGGATAAGATTACTATTGGACGACTTGGGAATCAAACGAAATCTTAACCGAGTCTTGAGATTATCAGCGTTGTATCAATGTAATTTGTTTGTCTGGTATTCCCGAGGGTGCTGAATTCTCTAGATTTATTTGAACAGATGAGACTTACTTATTGAGGAGCTAATTCTTTTAACGAAGTGATTTCATAAAGAAAACGATAATCTTTATTTTTAAGAACAAATTTGACATTGTTTTCCACGGAAAATGCTTAGTAACAGGTACGATTTGCCACTGTCATTCTTTTTTTTCATTTATTCGTTGGAATTCATTTTAATCATAAATTAATAACATTTATTAATTTTTAAATTAATTAAAGAATATTTATTTGAATGATATTTTTTTCCATACTTTTGCTTTCGTTTAGGAGTTCTCTAAGTTTCTGAGTAAAATTTTAAAGGTTATTATTCAGCCACGGTATTCAACCTCTCTGCCTGACGTTTAGGATTTCACTATAGGGTCCATCATCAGGTATGTCGCTTTACATAGGGAAATATAAAGGGGTATTTCCCGATATACGTTAAATTTTATTGATGTCTGTTTTTATACATTTAAGATAGAGCGCTCTTTCTGTTTTAAAAATTCTGGAAAGATTCAATATCATCTCACTTTCTTCTTACTTCTTTCTAATAATTGTAGTCAGATTGTACAAAAATATGAATATTACCTAACTAACGAGTATTTTGTAATTTCCCTTTTATATCATTTTTCATAACAAATAAATAATTAAACTGTATCTTAAAGATATTTTAAATTTTTACTGTGTATACTTCGGTTTTTGATTTTTAGTTTATTAGTATACAATTGTATACTAACAAAGGGGTCATGGGCACTGAAACAAATTAATATTTTTCAATACTAGAGTGATGAAAACAATGTTTATTTTTATTTATAATATAAAAATTTAATTAAATCCGTTATTTGAAAGCCTTCATGGTTTATCGTTAGCAGTAATTAGAATCAGAAAACTTTATGTACTCCTCTTGAAACTTAATTAAAGTTGTTTCAGTAAATAACTTTACACAATAGAACTACACATGATAATATAAAAATACACTTAAGTGGAATATAAATAAAGCAATACACGAATCAAGAAACAATATTTTTTGAAAATTCTGAGTTACTTCCTGTACTCGCAATCAAATTGAACTTTTTACAACTCTTGAATACTTTTCACGATTTTACGTTAATTCCAAAAAATCCAGCTTACTCCACTGGCACTCAACCCATTTTAGCCTTTAGTTAATTCCATTGCTGTGGCAATAAAACCCTTAAGTGGAGATTGTGGCTTTTGGTATTTGCAGAGGATTCTGATTTTGCTGAAGGTTCTAAATCCGTTATTTTTAACCGTTTCATTCCGTTAATTGTCCTTAACTCTACATTTAGACGACTTAAAAGGTACACTTGCATGCGAAAATGTGTATTCAGCTTTAATTAGATGATTCTTTCTCTTACAACAATGCAAACAAATTTAGTACACGATTTGGAAAGAGCTAAGCACTGTAATATCATTAATTGCATTTTAAATTATTTATCGGTCTAATGGTTAAGATACTTAGCAAGCGATCCAATATTCCTCTTTCCAGGAGACCAAAAAGTAATTTCTTTTTTCAAAGCATAAGCATTTAGCTGAGTTTATAATAACTTAGTGACACGTGTTTCGTGCACGCATCTGTTTTTTTAATAATAAATTTTAATAATAAATAATCATATGGCTGTAACGTTGTGGTGTAGAAAAAATATTTAAATTTTTACTAAACCAAACATTTAGGTATTACATACTCATTGATTTAGTTTTCTTATTAATACCAGGTATAATTAATAATTTAACTGTATTTACAATGTATGCACGTAGAAGGATAGTTTTGTTTTGGTCGTTTATAGGAATAGGGATATTTGACAATAGGGATAAATATTTAGGGTAAGTGATGTTTTTTTGGATTTTTATGGTTCAAAGTTATTCACAATATCCTGAATTACATAAAAGATTAATTATTTATTATTACTTGTGATGAGACGGACTTCTTCTCTCGAAACTATCATCATCTTCATTGTCAATGATTACATTGCCCGAATCCCGAAATACTTTTTTTAAAGCTATGTTGAATAAGAGGCATGTCCATCCATATTTTTGTCTTACTCCTTGGAGCGTTTTAGAGGGCTTGGACAGATCACTGCCCACCCTAAACATTTTTTTAAAAATAGAAATGCGAAAACGAAATAGGTGTCACATCAATATTCTAACTATTTTCAAACAAAGCTAAACGCTTGTGCTATGAAAATGAAAATGGGACTAACTTGCTGGTCTGGAGTGAGGTTCGAACCCGTGAACTTTGGATCACGAAGCGAGAGTCCTAACCACAAGACCAACAAGCTACTACATTACAGGGGACATTGGTAATTTCGCCAGATTGATCATCTTACAAGGCATTCTAAACTCATTCATCCTATTTATGCTATCATATGCAGGCGTGAATCTACAAAAAGGGGGTGAATTTTGACTTTGAATTGTGTTGTTAGATTTTTGTCTAGGATATGTCCTTAGGAGTCAATTTGATCAGTACATGATTTCACAATATTTTTGATTATGCTAAAATCTTTTATTAATACAATTACTGGATTTTTATACTCAGAGGGATCGTCATTAGTCGAGATACAATATAACTGTCAGAAAAGGGAAAGCTAGTTATATGATCTTAGATTTACGATCTATCATTTACTGGCTTAAGTAATGATTTTATGCAATGTAACGTTACCGATAGTTGTACGTAGTTGCCAATAATTTCCTTGAACATAAGAAACAAAATATATCTAGATGGACGTCTGTCGGAATGAATGGAAGAAACTGGAAATATGAGAGTGAATGGGGATAAAGGGGACGCGCCATCCTGGCATTTAACTTGTACAAGAGTAACTACTACATGAGCTACCTGTAAATTACTAATAACATTGTCGCAATATAAACTCATTGTTACAAGTGAATATATAATCTTCAAGTGGAAGACCGACTTAATCTAGATTCTCAATTTCATACGTCGTAACCTCCTTAGTTTAAGGGACGAAAAAATTACACTATTAGACCTACATAAGTGACTAGAGAAGAATAAATTAACTTCTTTTTTTCAATTGGTTGAGCAACTTTATAGATTGACATTTTAAAAATAATTTTATTATTTGTTTTAATCTACTTATATTCATTAATTACAGCTAAATTAAGTCCAATTCTAAAAATGTTTCCAATAATTTTGTGTAATCAAGAACTTCAACAATATTTTTTTAAATAATTTAGAATACCAAAAAACAAAAGACATTATTCATTTTGATATTTTGATATTTTCAAAACACCCTGACGATGGAAAGGTTTTTTCCGAAACATGTAGGTGTAATTAATGTATATAAGTAAATTAAAACATTTTTTTTTTAAATAAATAAACGCCCGCTAATGATAGAGTATATTTCAGTTAAGTGAAAAATAAAACAAGTGGTAAGCACTATTACAACGAATAATTCAAATTATATGTACTCGGGGGTGCTACTTTGTACTTGTCGCCGCGTGACATGTTTTGCGAAGTGACCGTGCAAACGACGCCACCCAATTCTGGCAACAGCGGGTGTCAATTTATTTGGCGCGACTATACGAGTACAAACGTGTCGAACTTAACGGAAAATGGAGTCACGCGAGCGCATGTGCAAGACGCTGCACGTGGCGCGATGTAAATTGCAGATAATTCTTTACATTTTATTAGTGACTAGCAGTCCGTGCTCTGCGTTGCCCGGGATACAGAAATGGTAAAACTTAAAATATGGCTGGAAGATGGGAAGCAGTGTTTTCACTCCCGGGATACCGAGAAACCCGGACTTTTCTAAGCATCGTTATCCCAGTGCTGAGCCTGTCTAAGTACCGGGATTGCGGTGCTGGTAGATTTTTTGGGTACAAAAGCAAAGGCAGCAATATACAAAAAAATTAATAATCATCGGGAATTACCAGTAAATAATGTAATAAATTCGAAATTTTAAAGGAAACACGATTTTAGAAGGGATAAAAAATTGAATTTAGTAAAAGTTCAAAAAAATTTTTTTTTTTTGGATAGCTGCCTTTTTGTTTAATATTTTCTGTCCTTGGACACTGCTTTAACTATAGTTTCACTATCTTATTATAACCTTGTATTATCTTTTTCTTTGTTAGCAGCATATCGTTTAGAAAGAACAATAATATTATTTATCTCAATTTTTTATTTTAAAATCTTAATAAGGATTTTTTGTTTTGAAATTACTAATTTATCTAGGAAGTTACAAAAATATTATAAATTTAAATACATCTCAGGAATTTCAGAAGATCTATTTAATCCCATTAACAATAATTTTGTTATCTGTCCGTCTGTCCGTCAGTCCGTCTGTCTGTCTGACTGTGTGCCTCCGTAACTTCACGTAACGACTGTAACTTTTTTATTATAATTTTTTTTTCGAAAATTTTTTTATCTAAGGTTTTCACGGCCGTTCAGAATCTTCTGTGTACAGTTATACAGTTTTCTAGGATATTCTACCGTGTATATGTGACCTCTCTGGCCGTATACACGGCAGAGTATCCCAGAAAACTGTACACAGAAAAAAATATTATCACAGTCATAATTTTTATTTTATCTTACCCAACGTGTACAATTTAAAAATAAGTGGAGACTGAACCATTATTATTAAAACTTATGATTGAGCATTTTCCTGATCAATATTTAATTTTGTTGACAGCAGAATTTGAGTAATGGTCTGCACTATCTAGTGCCAAAAATTGTTTTAGCAGAAAGCATGATATGACTTTGTGCTTTCTTTCAAAAGAAAAAAAAATCATGATTGACCACAATCATTTGATCTTAATGACTTAATAATTTTATTAACTTGAAAACCAGACATCCTACGACAAAATGCATAATATCAGGATGTAGAGCAAAATATATAAATCTTTCCAGAAAACTTTAAACAAAAAATCATCAAAATCTGACTTAGTGCCGTCTGTTAGTAAGCACCCAACATAATATTTAGATAAACAAGTAAAAACGATGCTTTGTGAGAAAAAATGCATCCGCGAAAATATCATTGAAAAAAAATGATTTGCGAATTTTGAAAAATACCCGTTCAATTTCCGCATTCATGTACCACCTTTGGTTCTGCGGCCGTATATTTTCTATCCCTTTCATGTCAATAGTTTTGCTTTCTACTTACTCAGTCCGTATTACGTTAGCCCCATGGTTGTTTGACCGGATTGTATAAAACATACTCAATACCGTGAGTAATTTTGCTCAGCACTCACCAACGTGTGTCGAAATATTACGAATTATCGACTTTAATCATTTCATTTAATATTTCGTTAATAGTAGCTCTTTTGGCCTTTACCAATAAATGTAGCTCGATTCCAATACCAAATTATCGTGAAATAAATTTTTAATTTATTTCATGTACACAACATTTTATGTAAATACCTGTTTCAAATACCTCGGTGTAATAAAATCTCAGGATGGAAAGCAAGAAAGTGAATTGGATAGGAGGACAGAAGCTGCATCATTGCTGCATCAGCGATTCCTGTATCATTACGTACTTCCGAAAAGCCGAGCTCAGCCAGCGAGCAAAGTTGGCAGTATACAAATCAATTTTTAGGCCAACACTGTGTACGGACATGAGCACTGGATATTGACCAAAAGAATCCGGTCAAGGCAAGAGTTACCAGAAGGGACAGAATCAGAAATACTCAAATAAGAGAATATATTGAAGTAGAACCTTTATTCATGTTTATCGAGAAATCACAGTTACGGTAGCTGGGACATTGCTTGCGTATGCCGGCAAATAGACTGTCAAAGCGGATATTCCAGACAAAGCCAGAAGCAGAAAACCAAGGGGCTATCCTAGGAGAAGCTGGTGGAAATAATTGGAGGACTGCAACAAAGAGAAATTGCTGCTTAATTGGGCTAGGCTGGAAAGATTGAGGCGAAGCCCAAGATAGGATTTGAAACCTTTTATGCGGTGCAGGGACCCCGACCAGCGAGTAGGATTGGAGAGTGATATTTCCACGTTTTGTTGAATATCCTTCTCAAGCAACTAAAAATGTAACGCAGGATTTACAAAAGGCAATAAATTAGGAACGATGAAAAAATTTTAGATAAAAAATACAATTAGCATTAATTAATCTAATGACAATTTTGCCAGATACATTAGAATCAGAATGAGCAAAACTGTGACACATTACAAATTTGTATTTAAAGTTATATATTTAATGGCTTATTTTTATTCCGCTTCTGCAAAACGATTATTTAAACGATTATTTTAAATAATTATTTTGCTTACCTACAGTAAAAAACCAAGTAATCTTCAAAACGGATGGAATAAAATATTTATCTGCTGAGAAAAGGTTCTGTCACTCTTGCAACTCGTGTAGTAAAGTATATAATTAAGTAGATTTAACATAGTTTTATTTCATCCATTTTGAAGATCATAATAAAATATCTCTATTTTTTTATATTTTATCAATAAAATAGGTGACTTTTAAATTTTTTTTATGTTTCATATCTCATATCACGATGCCATAACAATTGCATTTAAACACTTCCATAATTACCAATAAACGATTTACTTTTTTTTATTTATATTATACATATTAAACTAATTTACAGGTTATTTAATCAATCGGTTATTTTGCGTGCCCTAGTACTTAATGGGCCTTTAAGGCTAAAAGTACCAATTGCGTCTGCAAAAATAAACGGGGTTGCTTTTGATTGTTGGTAAAACTATCAGCGCCAGTGGGATATAACAATATCAGTTTTGCAGGTATGTTTTATTTATCTTATTATACAACAATCAAACAACAAACAACAACAACAACAACAAAACAAAGAATTACAAACGCGAAACACGGCGCACTAAAACTGAATAGGCTTTTATATAACGTTAGTGGTGCCATGGTTTGGCTTTCGCAAGGTGGGTTTTTAACCCGTCAATTCCCAGTGTCACCTTCAGGCGCAGCAATTTTGGCGATTTTTCACTTCGTAGTGAACCATACATTTAAAATATATGTAGCATTTTCGGAATGAGGATGTATTACTTTTTGTAGAATTTATTTTCCGGAAATCCAGATGGACACGTCAATTGTCAAAATGACAGATGTATCAGCTGCTTTGTGAGTGTGTTTGTTCAGATTTCATGCTGTAAAAATGACGAGAGTGTAAGTACTAAAGATATTCTCATTGATTTCTGTTATTTGAATGTTCTGCTTGATTTATAGTTAAAATCAATACAAGTAATATAAGTTTACGTGCATCGTATCTATGCATAAATATTAGGTGTGACCTGTGGGTGATACCAGCTTCAACTAAAGCTATGCTTCCAAACTATTACATCGTAGTTGTTTTCTTATTGCAGGCTTTCTTCAAACGGGATATATTTTTTTTTTAATGTTTCTTCAAACAATAAAATTTCAATAGAAACACCTTCCGCAGCATTTCACATAAAATTAATTTCAGTAGAAAATTAACAAACAATGCTTGGTGTAACCCTGTAGTGATATCTCAAAAAAAAATTAAATACTTGTAAAAAAAGTAAAAAAAAAAAATTATATCTGTACGCGCATTCAATAAAAATTGATGACAAATTTATACAATTCTATCCACTGGTTTTCACTTAGCAACTGATAGGTTAGCGTTAATTAAAGGATAATGGTGTTTGTCCATTATAATTCCCTCAGAACCTTGCGATGGTATAAAGTTCCTACCCGCGGGTCGAATCATTTTAAATATTTCATAGTTGGCATTTCGCTACAATTTGAGAAATGCGCCCGGTCAAGTTGGCTTGACTTTTTCTCCACCGATCGCGCTCGGCGCCATCTTGATATAAGAATACTTTGACAGCGGGCACGTAGAACGTGTTGTTTGATGGAACGGGCCCAGAAAGTAATCTAAAATGATTGCTCTGGTGAGTAATCGATACAGCAAATATTTCCATGCATTGTTGTTTGTCATGTTTCTAATATTAAATTTCCCACAGGGCCCGTTGTCGCTATCCCCATAGCGCCCGCCTGTGATGGCGAGGTAAAATTGTTGTCGGAGGAGACGGGGTTCTTCTGGACTGTTGGACGTCACAATAAGGGGCTCCTAATTGGCTGGCGAGACCGGCCCATGTCCCAGTCAGCTCATGAAGGGCGGCGAGCCTGACGACGAAGGCCGATGGCGGTCATCCAGTGACCGATTGAACGGTCGATTTAAATACTTCGATCGCTCCTAGTGGGTATCCCTTATTTATTGTCCCGCTGATACCACTTCTCAGCGACCGCGTGATGCTCACTCAAGAAGATCTGGCAGCCTGGGTCATCTTCACTGCATCGACGACCACGCAGTCTTCGATTTACAGTGCTTCGAATTAAGGAACTTTAGTTTTATGTAATAATTTAAATTCGGTGTCCACCTTTATTATGATGTTTGTTTGCCCGCTTTCGGCATTTATTGCAGGGGCCTTACGCCTAGACTAGATTTTATAAATTTACATCATGTTGGTTGCCTTTCGGCAGCAAGATCAGAGGCTTATGCCCGAGTTTTATTATTGTATTTTCATTAGTATGTTGTGGGCCTTACGGAAGTAATTTAGAGGGCTTATGCCAGTAGTATGACCTTATTTATTTGCTTTATTGTCAAGTTGAAATGTGGAGTGGCAGCGTCCGCTACCTGGTTGTTCTTTTGTGCCTTTAACTAATTGTTTATTAAATTGTCAAATGTTATATTCTCTTTTATTTGTGATAAGTGATTTCCCCAAGAATCTGGTAATTACACACCCGATGCATATTTACACAACTTTATCGGAAAGAGTCGGTCGACGGATCACGGGCGAGTCTGACGTTTGTACGAGATCTTGGTGCTCGGCCGTTGGAGCTAGCTGATGGTGCACGCGACCTTATGGTAAGGCGGTCTATCCGCGGGTCATGTAGTAACCTCTTTAACCTAGTGGGACGTTATAAGCTAAATGTAAAAAAGTATATGTTTTTATTTGTGATAACTTCTATAAGAAATGTAGCATATAAATTTATAGGAAATCTGATTTTATAACGGATAGATGCATTACATTTATAATTCAGTACATTTTAATTATTAATCCTCGGTGACATCAATCAAAATATTTTTTTTTTTTTGGATATTTCTGACTTTGTTTTTATACCTCACATATAATACTATAAAGGTATTTGTAGATACTTTAAACATAGCCCAAATATTATATTTTTAATATAATTGAACGCAGTAATCCTAACAAAAATGTTGAAATTACAGAAGTTCCAATGAAAAATTATGAAAATATTCAAAACAAATTGCAACTAAACTCGATTCTCGCAATCTATATATTGATACTTCTACCCAACTCAATGTATGAAACTATGAACGTATGTATAGGCATAAACTATCTATGTAATTTTAGTGAAATTTTTTAACAAATCTTCCGAGATACCTACATAGCTTATTTATAAAATATTTTAACCAAAAGTGGCCTTCCAAATACGACAAAATAAATAAATCACATATGGGAATCGAAAATGTAAATCAACCAATATTTATAAGTGAAAATCTTATTATGACTAAAAATTTTACAGGGAAAAATAAATTTTAATTTGTCCGGGTGCAAAATGGTTGCTGTAACATAAGGAAAATAGACATCGAGGTCTTGGATTATTACAAATGAACAACTAAATAATAAATATGTGTGATTTATACTGCATTCTAGTCTTCTAAGTGTGTGGTTATCGGAAATGATATTAATTAAAATGAACGTTAGCTGAAACATGAAAATAACATAAGGCATAAAATTTATGGGAACTTTGTTTTATGCTTTTATGCTTCATCAAATAAAATTATTAAATTGAGTGAATTCGAAATTGATTTGGAGGAGCCAATTATTGATTCCGGTATCTCATACATGGTATGCAAGTAAGCTAAAAAATTGTTATTCCTTTGATGCATTTCATTTTATTTATTGCGTTGATTTATATATTCTTTAGAGTCTTTTAAACAAGTTATAATAAACAACTTAAGATATTTGTTAACTGCTATATTCACATCTCAATGATTTCTCAGACGAGAATATATTTTAAAAAATATTGATTTTTTGTTTGTATATATCTACTTTTATATGAGTAATCCCATCAACATGTTTCAGAAATTACCATTCAGTCATCGGGGTGTTGTATTATATATTAGTTATACAACACTCTGATGATGGAGTGGTAATTTCTGAAACATGTTGGTGGAATTACTCATATAAAAGTAGATATATACAAATAAAATAATCAATATTTTTTTTAAATGTCTATCTACAATGTTGCTCAATCAATTAAAAGAAAAAAGAGAATATATTTATTTAACAAAATTTACGTTGATTTATTCTAATCAAAAAAATTAATTCTAGGGAAAGAATGATAGACGCGTTTGAGATATTTTTTTACGTGCTTGAACGCCGAATTGAAAATACATTCACAGATTTTATAATATTTGACAATTTTGTTGCGCGTGAACCTTCATCACTAATACTTATTGTGATGATTTTTTAGTACATGCTTACTACACACTTTACATAATTTACATTTTTTGATCAAATTTAACAATTTGACAAATATTTGCAATTTTGAGATATTTTATGATTTTTCGTAGGTAGGAGGAAAGAATGTAAATATTTCTATACAGATACGCGAATCTTTTGTATGTGTCTACCTTTTATATACGTTTGTAGGCTTCACCCATCACCCTGAGGGCTTAAGTCTCCTTAAGGGTGCACACATACATTGACTTAAGTGCTCATTAACAAACTGGAAAGCTGCCCGGGGAGCTTTCGGCTACGGCATCTAAGTGCAAAAAAGGACTGCAGTAATTTTGGGACTTGGCGTGTAAGAACCGATGGTACAGAGCCACTTCATTCAATTAGGAAGGCTTCGCATGGGGTGCGGACGGGGGTGGACGGGGTGCGGGGTGAGTTGTGGAAATGTGCATAGGCCGCTGCACTGTTGTCTGTTTTAGCCACTCAGCGTAGCAGCGGTTGCATCTTCCCTCCACTGTAAAATAAACTAATAATATTTTTTAGGCTGTGTTAACACTCAACAGCAGTTGGATACCGTGGCAAGCATGCCTAAACAAATGTTAACTCCTATCATGATAGGCGTAAACAAATGTTAACTCCTATCATGATAGGAGTTGAAAATTGAAATATTGATTTCAGGCGTATTCTAATAAAAAAAAATATATAGAGGTACCTTACTATTTACGAAAGCTGTATATACCAGTGGTTCCCAAAGTTGACACTACCGCGACCCACCAAATAAAAATTCAATTTTCGGGACCCACCTCCTGTCTCACATAGTCCCAATAAATATTGTAACAATGTGAAAGACTGAAAAAGAAAGAAAGACAAAGAAGAAAGAATTAAGAAAAACGTCCAAATATAATCGAAATTTTTCATTACGAAAAATATTAATATGTGATATTTTATTGGGAAGGATGCATTTGTTGCCTATTTCTTGTCATAAGTAATCGTAATTCGTTATCTTGTCGCAGTGAATTCAATGCGTCCAATTTATTTATGTATTTAGTCTCAATAGAAACCATGGCAGAAAATCCCACTTCACATAAGTATGAGGTGGTGAAGGGGAGGAGGACTTTCATGGCTTCGTCAAACAATCAGGGATAAATGTTAGAACTAAAAGCCAGAATTTTTCTGATTGCTTGCGATTAAAAGTATTTTCCAGCGACGTATCTTCCAGTAAATCAATAAGCTCTTCACTTGCTTTTGTTGACATTTCAGTTGATATGTTGTCTTGAAATGGATTACAAATACAGTTTATCTTATCGAACATTTTGATCCCTTCTTCGAAGTAAGCGTTAAAGTTATTTTTCAACTCTGTTAAATAAGTGACAATGCAGACTCTTCATTGACATCTGATTACACTTCGTTTTCTACAATAAACATGACGTGACCCGGATAAGACGTGCACAGTAATATAACAGCGACCCACCTAATATTCGCCCGCGACCCATAGTTTGAGAAACCCTGGTATATACTAACTTGTTAATGAAAAAAAATCCACAGATGTCTTTAGCAAAGACCATAGTATTAAATGAAAGGTTCTTGATTCGAACATATATACAGAACTTTAATTATTTGATAATGTGTGGATATTTTTTTGATGAAATTGGTGAATGTTGCATTGTGTAGTGTGATCACTTAAGCCAGCTCACAAATGTTGTAAGCCCTGAGCTATCGTATAAGAGACTTCCATCCAGTTTTCTCATACATAAGTCTGCGCATATCTCACACTTTACTGGCTTAAATGTCCAGAGAGGATTGAATATAAGTTATGCCTCACAATATTCATGGCCCTTGAGGTGAGTATTCGCGAAAACGGCGCTATATAAATTATCCAAATATTATTATTATTAAGGCTATTCACAACATGGCCCCTTGATACATTCTTCTGCATTCCATTTTCCGAAAATAACAGACAACTAACTTTTAGCTCAGCATCAATATCTAATACAAATAGGTTAGTTGAAGTAAAAAGGATGGGAATAAAATGGACAGAGGCCGCACAATCAGCGCAAGACAGGGACGATTGGAGGTGCCTTGTCGATGCAATGGGTCCCCGACCCGAATAGGACAAGGGGAAGAAGATGAGATGGAAAAAACATTTCTAAAATACTTTTCTATTTTTCTTTATGTATTCTTTCAGCATTGTTAACACGTTAAATAAGCCGTTTTAATTTCATAGTACTATGCACAAGGCTACAACTAGCAAAAATTAGGGAGGGATGGTAGGGTATGGAAGTGGCCCTTATCCAGTGAAGATGTGAAGGCTGAAGAAGAAGAAGAAGACTATGCACAAAATTTTTGAAAGACAAAACAGCAAGTTTATCACACACTGCTCATTTTATTCTTTTGTAGATGATATTGTCCTATTTGTTTCCTATCTCGTGAAATTGTAAAATTGTAAAAATGATCTTACTTTTGATTAGGTTTTGATAATAAAGGTTATACTACTGTATGTGTAAATAAAGTAAATCATTATTGAATAATTCAGAAAAATTAGTATCGTATTCTAAAAAACAACATAATTTTCGATCCTATAGGTTGTTTTAACAAAATTTACAAAATATATTTTTTTATATTCATACAGACAAGTAGGTACTCGACAAAAATATATTTTATGTAAAGATAATAATTTTATATTTATGATTAGTATATTATCACCTTGCTAAAGAAAATTGCATGTTATAAAACCGGTTGGTTTTAATAAATAAACTCAAACAAAGTTAAATATATTTTTTCAAAAATACGACAGAACTTTCTCGACACCCAAAATGGTAAACTTTCTCACAATCTTGCTAATTACACCGTTTATTTTATTGGGGAACGGATTCCATTATTATCCGGGCACAATGCAATCGGCATTCTTGTAATTGTTTTTAATTACATACAATATAATTTTACGAGAGACGTTTTCGTTTGCTTAAAATCTCATCAAGCGAGCTGTTAAAACGTGAAAGTTTCCTTTGGCACTAAATACGTAGCCAGCGGTAGATTTGAGCGAGATAACGCTGAATGTTAGTTATAGAAGCGCATAACTTCCCCGCTGCGGGCCTTTAACCGCCTCAGCGTTCTGCGCCCTTAATGAATATCGCGGACGTACGTGCTTCAGCCGGATATGAAGACGTAACCGAGATCTTCAGACGCTTTCATAAACCTCAAGACGGATAGCTGCTTTTTAAACGAATATTTTAAAGGTTTTCGCGCTGCTGTTGAACTATATTTGCAACATATAACGATTCTTAAGTTATACGTGTAATATAACTTAAAAAAGTAACCCATGAAAACCAAGTTATACTCCCTTTCTTTGTAAAATATAGCAACAATTAAAGACGAATTAAAACATATAACATAACACTAAATTACAGTAATTTAATATATTTCTAAAATGTCAACTGTTTTGAGCTTTGATAAGTTTGCTTTGAAGATTAAATTCTAAAAACATTTGTCAGTCAATTTAGATTTTCAACATTCGTAGTGAAGTACCTATTATGCAAACCGATGGAGTAATTCAAATTTAGAAAATATTAGCGACGTTATTGGGCCGCCGTAATCAAACTTTTCTAATGATTCCGATTTGAAAAAACCAATAACATTTCTAAATATCCGAAATTATACTATAATTAAAAAAAAAAATTAACGAAAATTTGATAGATCTTATTGATCTTCGCTACGAGTCTACTTGCCAAGTTTCAGCTCGATTGGATAACGGGAAAAGGGTCAAAAATCGATCCAAAGTTTTTATTGACGGCAAGCAAGTAGACGCCACGAGTTAATATAAAGGGAGTAAAAACGGGTGTAAAGATTGATTTTTTTGAGGTGATTTTTTTAGGGGAAGTTTCTTATTGTTGGACCAAAAATGTTCAATTTTTCACCAATTTTATATAACTTCATTTTAGTTGTTTTATTAGGGATATTATTTATATTTTTTGTAAAAGACCTACCTGCAGCCGTACGTACAGAATAAATAAAAAATATTATGAAACATTAAAATTCCATAAATCTCTGATCTTCAGATGTTTTCTAAAACCTGGAGATAAATATCTGCTTTTAAAACGAATTTAAATTATTTTTTACTTATTTAGCATTCCTTTCTTATATAATGTAAGTATAATGATACTTTGTCTTAGTTGAAAAAAAAAATACGTTTAATCAATTTACAATACTAGTGTGGAACTCAAGAGTTGTATGTTATGTTATGCCTTTGTGATCATTTTTAAACAAGAATGGTGCATTATACAAAATACATCGTAATCAATGTGTTATCAAACTGTGAGCGATCTTACTGATGCCTGAAAATTTTAGCTGAATTTTTAAACAAAATATCGTTATGTAAGAAATATAAAGTAACGGTCTGTCCAAATGGATAATATATTACCAACAATGCGTCAGAAAATATTTAAAAAATATATATCATGAACTTTAAATATATACCTATACAAACGATAGATCTGTAGTCTTCGTATTTTCAGAACTAAGTTATGCTGGCTGTCTAAAAATATGTTTCATTAGCTGGTCTCCCGAGACGAGAATCTCTAGGGGAGTTCCAACTTCTTGGCAATATCAAACAAGCAATAATGTAGTTTTATGCTACTTTCAATAAATGAGAGGAAAATAATTTTCGGTACCTAGTAACCGATAAGTTTCAAAAGAGAAAACAAAGTACCTATAATGCTAAAATATATGTATTTTTTTTAAATAGAGATGTGAACACGGAATACGTGTCTAATGGCGTTCTAGTGCCAACTCTGATGTATGTAAGTGAAGCCCGGAATTGCCAAAAAATAAGAAAGCGGTGGAAGCATGGTCACTAAGGCGCTTGTCTATAAAAATTTGGTCGATAGAGTGTGGAATGAACAAATTAGAAATTAATGTAATGCTGGCATGGTAGATATAATACAGAAATAATCGCTGAGATGGTTTGGTCATGTGGAACGGATAAGCGAGGACGGATGGTTAAGAAAATATATGAGGCGAATGTTGAAGGCAACAGGCATAAAAGGCGTCAAAGAAAGGCTCGATCAGATACTACAAATATTGGTAGATGGCCCTGTTGACAACCGCAAACAACCGCAGAGCATGCATAAGAAGATTCATGAATGTAGCTGTAGCAAAAATGATCTGCATTTTTTCAGACACTTATTAACAAAAAATCATTTATTAATACTTTTATTAATATATATACTAGATTGTGTGCCCGTGTGTGGTATGTATTCGATAGTAAAGGAAGAGAGCTATCTTTGGTATTTTTCGTAATTCGAATCGGAGGACAAACGCTCGAGTAACGTCGAAACTTGTCTTAAAAAAATGGACAGCATTTGCCGGTAGCTCCGCTGCCGCTGCCACCGAGCTCCCCTTTCCGGGGAAACTCGTGTCGCGCTGATTAGACTGCGCAATCAAAAGTTACAGCTGGAATAGGTAGCACAGACAGAAGTGCCGCTGCGCAGTCGAAGTGCTCGCTGCACGGTCTAACTGTACGCTGCGCGGTCGAAGCGCCCGCTACTCGGCCGAAGCGCCCGCTGCTTTAATACGAATCTGGGTAGGTACCTTGTTATGTACACGAATATATTATACCGCCTTATAAATTGCAAATTATTTTAATCACTTCAGCGGATTTGAATCAACATTTTCCGTCAACAGGTGTTTTTAAATGGTTTCATTTACAAATGTGAAATATAATAATTTTGGTTGGATTATACCTGTTTGTCTCACTAGAAAAATCTGTCTTGAGACAGCATCATTCTTAACAGTTCGTATTTTTCACAAGTACTTTGTATAGGTACGAGTACGGTGATTTAAAAAGACATTTATTTTTTTGGGTCGGTATACCAGTCTTCTAATCTAGTATTTTATTTGGTATTTCATATTGGTGTAATTTATCACCGGTTTCATTGCTTTTAAATTCTGTTATATGCAGACAAGAAATTTGTGTCAAAAGTAGTTAAAACTTTTTTGCCCATATGCTGTACTATGTAATTAGACTAAAAATAAATTCGTCTAAAATAATATTTTATACATACCTTTACTAAATCTCATTATCTCACACAATTCATACAATCAGTGATATACCTACATGAATACCACAAGGAAATTCGATATTGGAAGCTAGTTTCCTTCTCCATCGTAGCATAATGGTACCCTAAATCGCATTCTCTTATTTCACTGCTTGACCTAACAATAGTGCCACGTATCATTTCATATTTCTGCATCATAAAACTTTTCTATCTATCTCAGCATTACGTAGTTGGATGACTGATTGCTTAGGAGAAGCCTGTCTCGGATAATATAGCAAGTCCAATGCAGAAAAAAACTCTTCAACATATTATATTCTAGACAAAATACTTCTTAGATCCGAAGGACTTCGTTTTCTATAACAAAAATAAAAACAATTAATTAATTTTAAGAAAATATTTGCGGCAATTTTAAGCTAACAAATAACGATTTTAAAGGAAAGGGTAAGATGACAATTCAACGCGATGAAATGAGATTTCTCCGTTGAGTAGCAAAAGTGGTGCTGAGGGATGAAATATAAGTTTTTATATTGCAAAAACGTCTCGCGTTGAAACTCAGCTACTATTCATCGAACGATCTGGGCTTAGTTGACTTGTGCTTCTTCAAAGAATGCCTCTAGAGAGGTTGCCAGAAAAGTTATTCAGAGATCGTCCGATCGAAAGGAGAAAAAGATACGAGAGTAACCCCAAATGGAGGACTTATGGGAAAATGTTCCAAAGAATTGGAATACTCAATACCTAAATACCTGAAACCCAAAAATAAATTAGGATAAGGAGACAGGGAATGAATGAAATGTTGTATGTGGGACATATATTTTTAATTAAATTAGTTGTAAAAATATTTTCAAACACGATATACAATTATAACGAGCCATCTATACTTATGTGGGGAGATGATTCATGCTGACTCAACACGATTTAGGTATCATGCATACTTGACCCAATTCAGTGTTGCAATAGTATCTTATCGACAAAGATAATATAAATATTAAGGTAAAGCAGTGTTATATTCTCATGATAATAGAACTGAGTTAAGTCAAACGAGTACATATGTAGTAAAAAATAAGAGACACAATACTGCATCGATCAACAATCAAGTTTTTACTTTGTTGAAATGCATCAGAAGGGGTATATATATATATATACTGCTGAGTCAGCATGAAGCATTTCCCAGGTATACAATTATTTATGAAATTAATTTAAAGAATGTTATTTTGTTTCATAAGAAACATTTATAGTACACACTGGAATATCTAGATGTCTGTAAATACCTTTATAATTATGGTATTTATTTCACAATAAAAGTATATGTAGACAATTTCAGACAATCGCTAATTTAAGATATTCTTTGACGAAATAGATATTTATTTTGTACCTATATTTATTTCTGCTCAATAATGTTTGTAAGTTTTCCAGAGAAAACACAATACAATGCTTTTCTTCGTGTTTAGAAGAATAAAATGTTCTTATGCGACAAAAAGAAAATGTCTCACGCCTACAAAATTTTTTTTTTTGTCGACTGTACTTCATATTTTAATGAAATGAACATATCAAATTTAAGGTAAGAAAAACCTCGCATTTATATTATTAGAAAAAGGAAAGTCCTTTAAAAATAAACTAAAAGTTCTCACCGAAGATAAATATAGAGGTGATTTACTTCATTTCAAAAGTTTAAGAAAATATGTGACTAAAAAAGCACTTATTTTGATGCGATTTATTTTTATATTATTTATTAAGGAAGTATAAATAACAATTTTGTTGAAAATTTTCAACAATTAAGAGCTAATAAGAGTACACTTGCTTACATCGAACTTTCAAAAACCATTAAAAAAAAAAGTAAATAGATTTAAAAAGCAAGGAAGTGTGGAGAAAAAAATTCACAGATCTGAACAGTCGCATTGAATAACTCTAAAGAGAGAAATCCAATTTAATTTCACAGCACAGATGGACAGCTATAAAACAACTGCCTAAAGTAGAAACAATAATACCTTTTTGATACATAGAAAAGTTTTACCTTAAACTTTAAGGCGCTAAAAAAATTTATTCGTATCCGCAAAACATATGCGAACAAAAATTCTCAACTATGAACCAAATAAAAATTAAACTTACAAGCAGAATAATGGATGAAATTTTACAATTTACAAATTCAAATAAAAATACATAGCTATTTGCCAGATATATAGTAAAGCTATCATGGACGCCGTTCTTGTTAAAAATTTAAATAAATCATCTTGAACTTTTTTCCAAAAAAATCCATATCTACATAGGTAAAAATGTATAATATACCTGGTACCTTTGTTATCCTGTTTCCACCACACACTTAACAAACTGCTGACCCCTGTCCTAGATAGATGCGTATTTTCCATATTTTAAATAATTATTTAATTAGTTTTTTTACGCTTCAACAGGCCAGGCGGCCTAGTTACAAAATCAAAATATATTACAAAACACCCAAGCTTGAGTAAATCACATAGATTAAATTGTGGCGTCAGAGGGAATTGAACCCGGAACCCTCGGTGTGGGAAGCCAGTGTCATACCCACTGCGCTACGAGGGCCGCCTCGTTTGATATGATTATAATTAAGGTGCACGTCTATCAACTGTTCTATGTATAACTGATTTTTTCTTATAAACATTGACGGTATTATATTAATTATACTATTATTATTATTATTTAATCCTCGCAATTTTATAAGTTGTGTTTGTGTAAATATCATAATTAATTAATAAAATCACTCTAAAATGTTATATTGGAGAGCAGAGATCATTAATTATATCAAAAAAAGAAATTTTATTATTAATTGAATAGCTTCACAGAATTTCAACAGGAATTAACGTAAAATGATCAAGTAATTGCTGTATTAAGATGCCAGGAACAAGGGCTTAAAAATTTTTATACAAATAACATAAAATTTGTGTCAAGAAATTTTTAAATTTAATTGCAAAATAAATATCATTAATCACTTCATCCTTGTTGTAAATAATTATCTTTTGAATTTGTTTTCACATTAGATCTGTAATAGTTATTCAACTGCTATATATTTGCTTTTGTCAATGTATATCAAATTATTTTTTTTATTTTACATTGTATTTTTATTTTATTTTATTTTCATTTATTGGTTTTCTTACAGCCATATAATTAATCAATCTTGAAAAAAAACAAATTTTAGGCCAATTACAAGAAAACACATAGGATATACAATCGATAAAAAAATAAGAAAAAACATGTCCAATAGTGAGTTTGTGTGAGTGTGCGTATTTGTGTGTTTATTTATTTATTTTGTTTTGGGAAAAATTAACAGCAAAACAATCTTAAAAATTTTCCACTGAATTTAAAAATTTACTTTAACATACATTAATAGCGAATGGGAGAGTGGAGGGGAATGTGGGACGGGAGTAGAAGGGAAGATATAATGTACAAATTAGTTTGGGTGCGGTAGTGTAGATATTGTTTGTTTTATGTTTCTTATTGTTGCGTTGAAAATGTCAATGTGGTGATATGGTATTCTGATGTAGGAACCATTGGGCCTGAAATATGTTGATAATTCAATAAACTAGCAGGAAAGCAATCGGCTTCGCCGATTGCTTACTGCTAGGCCCTGCGGGCGGCTATTGTGGCCGCTTCGCGGCCAATGACGGCCGCTCCGCGGCCAGCGATGGCCGCTGCGTCTGGTGTGCTGCGATGGTCTTATAAAGGAACGTTTTACCTGTGCCACCAGGACCGTCAATAAAGAAACATTTTTTTGTTTCAGGTACATCTGAAATTTTTTACTTATTATACTGTCGAAAGCACAATGTTGTTCTCGATTGAGTTTTCCAGCCATCTCTAACCCTAAAGAACTTTCTAATGCTAAATTAATATCAACCACTTCATTATAAGTATTGCTGTAATCTGGTCCCGGCAAACCCTGTGATGTGCAAGAAGAATTTTCATTTATTAATGCCTTTTGAATATACAAAAGGGAACAATTTTCTTAAATGGTATAATTCTATATTTCTAGGAGAAACGGGGGACATGCGACCAATAATCTTGTCCCCGCCACATTGCCTCTTCTTCCACTGCTTATTGCTGGAAAAAACATAGAAATTAGTTCAATCCTGATACTTAATATTACATGCCTCATTATCTTGTTGGTTAAGTTTAAACCATGCAGTTAATGTTGTATTATTTGAGGCTGTAGAGTCCAACCAAATTCACCTGATGGAAATAACAATGGAAAAACCATCGGATCTAAATGTTTTGATAACATATTAATACGCTGGAGACCTCCTACATTCTTAGGGTGAACAGCAACATCTACGTTTGGCGGTAACCTACGTTCGTAATCTGCTACATACACAATGGCGACTTCGTTATTATTAGATGGAGCATTATACCTTCTTTGGTCATCTAACGAAGAACGCGTAAAGAGTAGTTGAATATTCCGCATCTGGCCCCCGTGCTCTGCAACTATAGATTCTTCTTCTTCAACCGCTTCTTTCAACCTTTTGTATTGGAGAGCATATGGACTTACACGACGGATGACATTATCAATAGTTTCCATTATATTTTGTTGACATCTAAGGTTAGACGGATGGCTCATACGTACCCTGACTGCTTCATCCGCATCGTAAACATATAGTTGCGCATATGCCGGCACCTCTCCATCACTCTGCAAACTTCTATGATATACTTCACCTGAAATTTTTAAACAATACGGAAAGATGCAAATGCATTAGCACAGTTGTACTGTCTAATAAATTCCTTAAAATTTTTAGACTCTTTACTGTTTTCTTCTGGATATTGCGGCAGTCCTCCATTGTGGCAACAGCTATGAAGTAACTTACCCTTTTCAGCACCAAAATGAACCGCTTTGCAATGATTGGCATAATGCAAATGAATTAAAATTGTTAATGGCACATTTAAAATAAGATGTCGCATTTCTTCCTTCAGCATACACTCTTTGCCTAGCATTTTTACGTTCCCGCTGGTCAGCATTCCTTCTTTCACATTCCTCTTCTGGTATGTTTGACACTCTACGTCTGGCATTTCTTCATTCATATTGTGAACTCGAATCGCATTATCAAATTGCCGGTTTGTGATGTTGAGTCTTCCATCGGAATTCTGAAAAATAATAATTTTTATGTATAAATACGGAGAAAATGACACGTAAAATTCGCGCCACGCGCTGTGAGACTTTTGAGGTTATATGAGAGATGTTTATCTAAGGTTAAGTTCACTT